>CM060953.1:195586481-195806481 GCA_030765055.1 Mantis religiosa
CACCACAAATCTCAGTTTGCGGTTGCCTGTGATCGAACCCGGGCCTCCTTGGTGAGAGTCAAGCGGTCTAACCACTCAGCAACGGCGCGGCCGTCTTCCTCCCGGAGGTGCTCCACTTGAGGCATAGACACAATGGACCAAATTTGGACCTACGTACTAAATTCTCTCCGTCCAGTCCAGTCAGTTGTTTTCATACGTTAATATGTAAGTGATGTTTTGGAATGTTGAAGTATTTCTGTTTTTGTTCCAGAATTCAACTGGAAGCGCTGTTTGGTACGAACTTGCATCGTGATGTCAGCTGTGCTGATTGGCGAGCTGATACCGAGGTTTGAACTGTTGATGGGTCTCATCGGAGGCGCCTTGTGCAGCCCGCTGATCTTCTTCTTGCCGCCACTGATATACTCTCGCCTCAAGAAGCTACAAGCAGGGGAGGCGACAAGGCCCTTGGTCACATCTGAGGAGGCATCTGCTCCTCCTCCTCCGCCTCCTCAGGGCGAAGCTTCAAGCCCAACTTCTGCCGAGACAGGTGGAGCGGCTCCTGCGCCACAACGGGAAGGTTACGTACCCCGGTTCGTGGAAATGGTGAAGAGGGCGGCCCAGCAGGTTGAAGAAACTCTGGCCGGAAAGAGCATGTCGACAACAGAACAGTACGTGATGATCGCCATCATAGTCCTCGGCGTCGCAGCGACGATCTCCGCCACGTTCTTCAGCATTCGCAACTCCATTGTCTACGCGCAGAGTTTCACCTCAGCCTGTTTGTGAACTAGTGAATAATTAGTGTTTTATATGTTGATCTCAGCAAGATAACTGTCTGGGAGACTTATGTGGCCAAGAGTGTTGTTCTGTGTAACCTTTAGCGAGGGTTGATCAAATGTAAACGAAAGTTTCTCTCTCGCAGACAGGAAAGAGGGTACACGGTGAACAGAGGCTGTACTGTGGGGACTAGAACAGGAACAATTGAACCTTACGTTGTCAGTCAAAACTGAGGTTGCCTATGTCTATCGTATTTTGTTTTATTGAATGACCCGGCTCACATATTTCAGAGTTTTGGTCTACTTCTCCCGTATCTGATACCACTTAATTTCCTTTTTACCCTCCTGGTATGGAAGATTGAACACCCCCCCCCCAATACTTACAAGAGGGTGTCTCAGGTCAGATGCCTCTCGAGAAGTAGAGGATCCGAGAAAATGTTAAGGATGGGCGATCACTGGATGCCTGATATAAGGGTGAAGAAATTGACGATATGAAACTTGGTGCAATTGATCAAATGAAATATGAATGAACAGCTGAAGTAATGAATGGTGGGGCAAACCGAAGAAATTCGACCCAGAAGCCACTAAAAGTGCTCTAGCTCTGATGTGGGACAAGTGCTCATGTCGTGGCGTGACTTTCAAAACAAGAGAAGCTCAAAATAATAATTTTCATTAAAATAAGAGAGAATAATAACTCAAATAACTAAGGCTACTCTTCAGTACTCTTTCTACTGTACAGTCACACGTAGGTCCAGTAGCGGGGCGTGACTTTCAAAGTGAGGGGAGTTCCAAATAAAAATTTTGATTAAAATAAGAGAGAATAATGACTCAAAGAACTAAGGCTACTATACAGCACATTTTTCTATTGTACAGTCACGCGTAGGTCCAGTAGCGAGGCGTGACTTTCAAAGCGAGGGAAGCTCCAAATAATAATTTTCATTAAAATAAGAGAAAATAATGACACAAAGAACTAAGGCTTTTCTTCAGTGCTCTTTCTATTGTACAGTCACACGTACATAGTCCAGTGGTGAGGCGTGATTTTCAAAGCGAAGGAATCTCGAAATAATAATTTACATTAAAATAAGAGAAAAAAGTCACTAAAATAACTAAGTCTACTGTTTCTATTGTACAGTCACACGTAGGTCCAGTAGCGAGGTGTGACTTTCAAAGCGAGGGAAGCTCCAAATAATAACTTTCATTAACATAAGAGAGAATAATGACTCAAATAACTACGGCTACTCTTCATTACTCTTTCTATTGTACAGTCACACGTAGGTCCAGTAGCGAGTCGTGACTTTCAAAGCGAAGGAAGCTCCAAACAATAATTTTCATTAAAATGAGAGAGAATAATGACTCAAAGAACTAAGGCTACCCTTCGTGTACTCTTTCTGTTGTACAGTCACACCTAGGTCGAGTAGTGAGGCGTTACTTCCAAGCGAGGGAAGCTCCAAATACTAATTTTCATTAAAATAAGAGAAAATAATGACTCAAAGAACTAAGGCTTCTCTTCAGTGCTCTTTCTATTGTACAGTCACACGTACATAGTCCAGTGGTGAGGCATGATTTTCAAAGCGAAGGAACCTCGAAATAATAAATTTCGTTAAAATAAGAGAGAAAAGTCACTAAAATAACTAAGGCTACTCTTTCTGTTGTACAGTCAGACTAAGTCGGGTAGGGAGCCGTGATTTTCAAAGCGAGGGACGCTCCAAGTAATAATTTTCATTGAAATAAGAGAGAAAAGTGACTTAAATAACTAAGGCTACTCTTTCTGTTGTACAGTTACACGTAGGCCCAGTAGTGAGGCGTGACTTTCAAAGCGAGGGAAGCTCGAAATAATAATTTTCATTAAAATAAGAGAGAATAATGACTCAAAAAACTAAGGCTACTCTTCAGCACTCTTTATATTGTACAGTCACATGTAGGCCCTTCTTGCATTGCACTACAAGCTTCCCCTCTGCACTCAGACTTGCCCTGTCTCACACCCCGTGAACTGTTAGCCTAAAATAGAAAAATATGCAATTCGCACACTTTTGTTAATAACTTAAAACTCTTTAAATTAACTTAGGAAACAAACGTATCTTCACACGCTTCAGAGATATCACGTGACAAAATCTGTCAGTGCTTGCTAGCTATTGAAGAGTAGCGATTGGTTCCGGAAAACTACGAAGCATAGCATTCAAGTTTATGAATGCGTAAATACAGTATGGAATGAGCTCGCAGAACTGGTAATCAAATCAGCTGTCAAATTGTCCGCAGCACCAGCGGAAGTTTACGAATGAATTCTGAAAATTTATCCAGAGCTAATAAAATTATTGTTTGACATGAATCTTTCTGTTTATCTTATTTTTTTGTCATGAAATACTTGGGGAAGCCGCGCTTACAGTTCTTCATTGCTCGGTTCGCCACTGCAAGTGCTCTAACCACTTGGCTACAGCGCTGGCGCTCCTTCATTTGTTGGTAGATCTGAGGTTTGAATTGTATACTTGGACTAGTGATGGACACTTGCAATCTCACAACACTGTGCCATATATCGAAATGCCCGTACATTAGGTGGATTATGTACTGTATTCCATGTAGGTATTCGATACGAACGTCTCATTGCAAACGCATATTTTGAGGTCCCTTGAAGAAATTAATTTTTAGAAAAAGACTTGCTTGCTTGTTTCAGTATGGTTGTGCACACCTAAAGTGGTTAGAACATCTAATTGTATTTAAATTTAGCATCTTTCAAGCATACGACAGGGAAATTTTCAAGAAATCTTCCTACAAATTGCCCTTTGCACGAAATATTTATAGAAGATGTTTGCTTTCAAAAAGACTAGCATATCTTTAACAATATTATTATGACAATTGAAACGCATATCCTGAAATACTTGGGAAGTATCTTTGAATGATCTTTAAATAACAATACACACCTTAAGGGATATACAAAATCATACTGCATTATAAACATAAATCTGGTTAAGGCATTCAATTATTACTATCAAAGTTAATATTTTTATGTGTTGAAGTGAACAAAAGAATAAAGTCTTAACAGTGGGTACAGAAATTCATGTAAGAGCATAGAAAAGGCTTTTTCCAACCATAACAAGTTTGGTAGCAGCGAGCAATCTTTTGTAATTGACTGATAGAATTCTGTTGAAGTCACTATATCTGAATTGTTGCTTGTTTCTGTACGTATATTTTAAAATAAAGTTTCTTTCCCAGTGTATATCAGATTACAAATACGAATAATTACCTGATTTTTGGTGTAGATTTTCAGAAAAAATTAGTATAATGTAAACAATTCTATTTATTGGTTTATATGTTATGAATAAATACTTTAAACTTAGTTCTGTGCAGAATGTGTGTATAATTTTTCTTTAAAAGTACACTAAAAGATTGATAGTATTGTGTTTAGGTCTTGGGGAAACTTATAACAATAGATCTATTCCTCTATACACTCCAAATTCGGTGGCACAAAGTACCAGGGCTGTTCAATAAAGAATGATCACAAATTTGTTTGCCAACGTGCCTTTACTCATCCTCATAATTTTGATGGTTCTTCTCAAAAAAGTCTCCCCTGAATGCGATGCACTTGTCCCAGCGTTTCTGCCAGTTTTCAAAGACATGCTGGAAACATTTTTTTGAGAGATCCTTCAAAATCGCCTCCGCAGCCTTCACCACTGCTTCTGATGATGGATAATGCCTCCCACGAAGGCGTTTCTTCAAGTTAGGGAATAGAAAAAAGTCACATTGGGCTAAATCCGGACTATAGGGAGAGTGAGGGATGTACTTTACGTTGACTTTTGCAAGATATTCAGCAACAACAATGGCAATATGCGGCCACGCATTATCGTGGTGCAGCATCCAGCCTGCTTCGCAGAAATGAGGTCTATAGCTCCTGATATGGACTTGCAATGTTTTCAGGACATCCCTGTAGTATTGTCCAGTTACTGATGTGTGTGCAGGTACAACATACTGATAAACCATTCCATGAATATCAAAGAATGAGATAACCATAACTTTCTCAGCAGAAGCAACCTCTTTTGCTTTTTGGGGGTTGGTGATGAAGGAGATTTCCACACCGAGCTTTGCTGTTTGCTCTCAGGATCAAAATGACGTAGCCAAGTTTCATCAGCAGTGACTACGTTTGAAAGAAACTCCCGATCTTCCTCTAACATCAACTTTAACTGCATGCTAATGTCCTTTTGTTCGGGAATCAACAGTCTTGGAACTCATCGCGCCCGTCTCATGTGTAATGTTTCTGTCACCAACGTATGGGTGGCATCCAATGAAATGTTCAGCATTCCAGAAAGTGACCTTAAGGTAATTCGTCGATCCTCTCTCACAATGGCAGCAGCAGTGTTGATGTTTTCTTCCGTAAGAGCAGTAACTGGAGCACCGGGTCCACCTTCCTTTGAAATTGATTGTCTCCCCTCTTTATACATTTTAAACCACCTTCGAGCTGTGCTGTAGGGAAGAACAGACTCTCCATAGGTCTACTGTAACGTTGTATAGGCCTCAACTGAAGATTTGTTGAGACGAAAGCAAAATTTCAAAGCCGCATATTGTTCCTCGCGTGTTACCTTCATTGCAGCGCAAGGCTATACTGAACATGTATTAACTTGCCTGGTTCTCACAGGCGGGAACCAGGAGTCTAACAATGAGACTACTACGGCGTGCTTGATTCACATTTAGCTAACAGAATATAAAAGACTGAACTTTATTGGGAAAAATTATGACCGTTAAAAATTATGATCATTCTTATTGAACAGCCCTCGTATGTCTAATACAGTGCGATCCATGTAAAGCTGAACCATTTCCATAGTTTTGACTTGTGCGGCAGTCTAGTCTTTCAAATAAAAATGTTCAATAGCACCACAAAACTTTGTTTTTCCCATTTTCAATCGCTGCTGTCACAATGACCAGATGGTTCAGTTCAACAGTGAACTGTATATTGTAGCACATATAAATTTTCTGTACAATCTTTTGAATAGTTAAGCTTACCGCCAACAAAGCTGCAACAGAAAATTTTCATCGCTACATGGAAATTTACCATACTTATCAAAGGACCCTCGTACTAACCTGTTGTATCTTTTTTGATCTAAACTTACGGGCATTAAAAAGTTTTAACTTCCCGCTGTAGCGTAGGTGTTAGCTGTCTGCTCACTTTCATTAGGTCCTGAGTTCGAATCTTGGTCAGGATGAGCTATATGTATAAAATTTTCCAGGGGTTTTCATTATTCTGGAAGATGAATCTCTGATAACTCTAAGCTCTATGTACCATGTACTCATTTGAGAATCATTTCATTCATCGTCTGATATGACTTAACGTTGGAGGTTTTCTCTTATCCTGAAAGATGAATGTCTGGTAACTCTAAGCTCTATGTATCCTGTACTCATTTGAACATCATTTCATTCATCGTCCGATATGACTTAACGTTGGAAGTTTTCTCTTATCCTGAAAGATGAATGTCTGGTAACTCTAAGCTCTATGTACCCTGTACTCATTTGTACATCATTTCATTCATCGCCCGATATGACTTAACGTTGGAGGTTTTCTCTTATCCTGAAAGATGAATGTCTGGTAAATCTAAGCTCTATGTACCATGTACTCATTTGAATATCATTTCATTCATTGTCCGATATGACTTAACGTTGGAAGTTTTCTTTTATCCTGAAAGATGAATGTCTCGTAACTCTAAGCTCTATGTACCCTGTACTCATTTGAATATAATTTTATTCATCTTCCGATATGACTTAACGTTGGAAGTTTTCTCTTATCCTGAAAGATGAATGTCTGGTAACTCTAAGCTCTATGTAACCTGTACTCGTTTGAACATCATTTCATTCATCGTCTGATATGACTTAACGTTGGAGGTGCCTCTTATCCTGAAAGATGAATGTCTGGTAACTTTAAGCTCTATGTACCCTGTACTTTTTTGAACATCATTTCATTCATCGTCTGATATGACTTAACGTTGGAGGTGCCTCTTATCCTGAAAGATGAATGTCTGGTAACTTTAAGCTCTATGTACCCTGTACTTTTTTGAACATCATTTCATTCATCGTCTGATATGACTTAACGTTGGAGGTGCCTCTTATCCTGAAAGATGAATGTCTGGTAACTTTAAGCTCTATGTACCCTGTACTTTTTTGAGCACCATTTCATTCATCGTCCAATATGATCAGGAAGAAAGTAATAGGAAAATCTTAGCTGGAAAGAAAATATTTCTAGAAAATTTATGTAATATTTTTGTACACTTATTTGATCAACCCTGGCAGGAGAAAGTTTAGGCGAAAAAAAAAGCCAATCATGACGACATATCCGTGTAGTCCCTATTTGAGCATTTTAACGCTTAATTTATGATGACTATTTAACCTAGTTGTTTAAAGACACCAAATAAAATAAAGTGATATTAATTTCAAGTATTATCATGAAAGCTGTTACTCTGTAATAACCCTCTTACCTTTTCTGTCACAACTTGGGTCCATTTTTTGTAGCTTCGTAAGGAAACAAAATATTTTTGAGTATTCTCCCTGTATCGCTTTTATTTATGGTGTTTGTAAGATGTTACGGGATATCAAAAACTCTTTGAGTTCCAGGCACTTTTGTTTCAGGAACCATAACCTCAAAGAATCGGAGCTATTTGGGATAATTTTAGTCTACAGCGAGGAGTGGTAAGCAAAAATTGCTCGTATAGGCTAATAAAATTGTGAACTCTGCCAAGAAAACCAAATATACACTCCTGGATATTGAAATAAGAACACCGTGAATTCATTGTCCCAGGAAGGGGAAACTTTATTGACACATTCCTGGGGTCTGATACATCACATGATCACACTGACAGAACCATAGGCACATGGACACAGGCAACAAAGCATGCACAATGTCGGCACTAGTACCGTGTATATCCAACTTTCGCAGCAATGGAGACGATCGTAGAGATTTTGCATGTAGTCCTGTGGAACGGCTTGCCATGCCATTTCCAGCTGGCGCCTCAGTTGGACCAGCGTTCGTGCTGGACGTGCACACCGCGTGAGACGACGTTTCATTCAGTCCCAAACATGCTCAATGGGGGACAGATCAGGAGATCTTGCTGGCCAGGGTAGTTGACTTACACCTTCTAGAGCACGTTGGGTGGCACGGGATACGTGCGGACTTGCATTGTCCTGTTGGAACAGCAAGTTCCCTTGCCGGTCTAGGAATGGTAGAACGATGGGTTGGATGACGGTTTGGATGTACCGTGCACTATTCAGTGTCCCCTCGACAATCACCAGAGGTGTACGGCCAGTGTAGGAGATCGCTCCCCACACCATGATGCCGGGTGTTGGCCCTGTGTGCCTCGGCCGTATGCAATCCTGATTGTGGCGCTCACCGGCACGGCGCCAAACACGCATACGACCATCATTGGCACCAAGGCAGAGGCGACTCTCATCGCTGAAGACGACACGTCTCCATTTGTCCCTCCATTCACGCCTGTCGTGACACCACTGGAGGCGGGCTGCACGATGTTGGGGCGTGAGCGGAAGACGGCCTAACGGTGCGCGGGACCGTAGCCCAACTTCATGGAGACGGTTGCGAATAGTCCTCGCCGATACCCCAGGAGCAACGGTGTCCCTAATTTGCTGGGAAGTGGCGCTGCGGTCCCCTACGGCACTGCGTAGGATCCGACGGTCTTGGCGTGCATCCGTGCGTCGCTGCGGTCCGGTCCCAGGTCGATGGGCACGTGCACCTTCCGCCGACCACTGGCGACAACATCGATGTACTGTGGAGACCTCACGCCCCCCGTGTTGAGCAATTCGGCGGTCGGTCTACCCGGCCTCCCGCAAGCCCACTATACGCCCTCGCTCAAAGTCTGTCATCTGCACATACGGTTCACGTCCACGCTGTCGCGGCATGCTACCAGTGTTAAAGAATGCGATGGAGCTCCGTATGCCACGGCAAACTGACGGACACTGACGGCGGCGGTGCCCAAACGCTGCGCAGCTAGCGCCATTCGACGGCCAACGCCGCGGTTCCTGGTGTATCCGCTGTGCCGTGCGTGTGATCATTGCTTGTGCAGCCCTCTCGCAGTGTCCGGAGCAAGTATGGTGGGTCTGACACACCGGCGTCAATGTGTTCTTATTTCCATTTCCAGGAGTGTAGTAAAAAATATACATTACTTAATTTTAGGTTAGAATATGTTTGTTTAAAACTGAAATTCGAGGACGTGCTGTAAAGTTTTAATTATCACCCGGTAGTTTTTTTTTATAGAGTTATTAAAATTTTTCAGTATCATCATTGATGCCTCGGGACATAATGTTGGTAGTTTCAGTGCTTTGAGTCTTTTTGTTATTTTACAGTGAGTGCCAGAAGTGATTGAGGTGTAAGATGGAGAAAATTAGGGCTCGTAGTGTGATCAAGTTCCTGCATTTGAAGGGCAAAACTGCCCGGGAAGTCCATTATGAGATGATTTCCCATCGTATGACACTATTATGAGGTGGGACAGAAATTTTCAAACTGGTCAAGATATGACTGGTTCTTTAGGGTGAAATATTGACTTAGCTGGTTCTTTTCCTGTACGCCAATATTTTAAACGTAAAAATCCCTACGAGTAACCACTTTTTTCTCTGTTTCATTCTTTCAAAAGATGGTACTCCCCATGGAGTATCCAATGACATGTCAAACTTATTTTGAGAAACAAAGTGACTTACCTGGTTTCTTCCCTTGAAACTTCATTTTTTTGGTACCATAGTTGTTTCAAAAAATAAGAATCACGTAATTTTACACGTGTACAAAGAAATAATATTCGGCATTCCCAGGCAACTGAATTTATCTAAGGTATTCTACGGACATTAAGAAAAAAATCTTCTGGTAACACAAAATATACTCTGTTAAAATCTTGTTTGCCACATAAGTACAACGGCAAAAGTTTAGGAGATTTTAAATCCATAAAATGCGCACATACCTTTACAGTATTGCAACAATGGTTACTGAGAAGCCTTGACTCTATTTCATCATTTCAAATCTTTAATATTTGACTAAGCCAGTTGTGAAAACAAAGATAATACAAGCTCGATTGTCATTTTTACAGCCTATCTTCCTTTGTTGGTGTAATATCATAGCCATCTATGTATATTCCTTAAAATAAAATGTAACGAACTTAACTCTTTACTATCAGTAAAGTGTCAACGATTTATATTCTGTGTAATAATAGAATATCACCACTATGGGAAATGATGAAACCTGAGCCAAAATAATGGCTTATAAGAGCCCGGTATATTTCTCCATTTACAGAGCTTCTCCATTTTCGAAAAAAATATGAACCAACAATTCCATGATACCAAAATCCAAACCACACAGTAACCTTTTGAGGTTGAAGTGGTCGTTCTTGAATCTGCATTGAATTGTGGTTGCTCCAATTGCGCCTAATTTCTTTGACTAAAATTACTATCCATACAAATTGGGCTTCGTCGATGAAGATGATTTTTCGATAAAAATCCGAGCCAGAATTCAATTACTCTACGAGGTGCCTTCAAAATATAACAACTCCTATTTTTTCAGGACTGGGACCAAATAGGAAACTCTGTTCTTTTTTAAATACACGTGAACCAAAGGTAGTTCCCCAAGGTAGTGTCCTGGCACCCACTCTCTTCCTTCTATACATCAGCACCCTACCATTCCTGCCACGCTGCTCGCTGTATCTCTTTGCTGACGATACAGCTGTCACCGCCACGTCATCAGAGCTCAACCTGTGTACTCGCAGGATTCAACAATGACCTCCTTACCACCTGGTTCGAACGTTGGTGCCTCTGCGTCCACCCACAGAAGAGCCAGGCCATCACCTTCTCTCTCATTTCAGAAAACACACGGAGTATATTAGGCAGAAAACAGAGAAAATAATGCTTAAGCTAGCAAGAATAACCAATTTAAATTTTGTACTTCCATTGCGTAACATACAGATATATCATAACACCATTTTTGCTTCAATTATGACGTATGCGGCAGCAGTTTGGGCAGAAAGGATGGATGATGTACAAATAAGAAGATTGTTGAGAAGAACGCAAAGAAAAGTATTATTACGTCTGACAGGAGCTGTAAAAACAACACCAACTATGGCATTGCTAGTAACAACGGCCATTTGGCCGATTGATTTATTAATAAGATTGAAGGGCGCAAAATTTTGGGCGAAAAAAGGAAACTTAGAAAAAGTTTATAATATAACTGGGGTCAGAACAAACAAATCTTGGGTGATTAAAAATAGTTTAAAAGATAAATGGCAAAAAGAATGGACAGACAGTCTAGAAGGTAGAAGAGTGTTTGAAATTTTTCAGAACGTCAAAGAGAGACTAAAATTGAATTTTATTCAACCAACAAAGGGATTTATACATTATATAACTGGACACGGACCTTATAAGACCTATTGGAAGAAAATCAATAAAACTGAAAATGATATATGTGAATTATGTAACAAACAAGATAATCCTGAACATGTAGTATTTGAATGTGGAAGATATGCAATTCACCAACAAGAAGAGAGGCATGCGCTAGCAGGATATATCGTATATGACATAATTCGAGATCAACAATTGGTAAATAAATTACAAGTTTTGACTAACTTTGTAAGTAAGAAAGCATGGGAGGTAAAAATATTCAAAGGAGAAAGAGTTGATAATAGGCGAAGAATAGTACAAGATCCAAGAAGGAGTTCTAGAATACAAAATAGGATAAGACGGGAAGAATTATTGAATAATCTAACAATGGAGTTGACTGCATGGGCGGCGGAGGGAGAGAGTGATGGCAGAGGCCATGGTGGACTACAGAATGAGTAGATTTAGATATAGATTTAGGAAATAAGGATTTTGTAATTTTTATAGTTGTTTTCTT
Source organism: Mantis religiosa (assembly GCA_030765055.1). Lineage (NCBI taxonomy): Eukaryota > Metazoa > Arthropoda > Insecta > Mantodea > Mantidae > Mantis > Mantis religiosa. Next base: position 195,598,086 of record CM060953.1, read on the forward strand.
TTGTTTTTTGCTTTTTTGTGTTTATTTCTGTTATTTTATTTCATTTTATTTTTGTAGAGTAGTTTTCTGAGAGATTTGTATAATTATAACATTTGTAAGGATTTTATGGAAAAATAAAGAGAAAATTTGGATATATGCCCCGGTATAGTTGTCTAGGTGCCGGGGTAGAATATTCAGATTTTATTTATTTATTTATCTCGAAAGCGAATAGCGGACCTTCCACCAATTCGTCTAGCTGGTGAGGACGTCCATTGGAAAACTTGCGTTCAGTACCTTGGTGTTCTACTGACATCAAATTGACGTGGAGAGACCACATTACATATGTGGCTAATAAAGTTAACAAAGGAATGGGTATTATCTGAATCGTCTAAGCCTTTAACTGCCTTTTCTATTCCGTGGAGATTATATGAATTTCAAAGGATTCCCTTTGGAATTGCGACAGGAGCACAGGTGCTGTCGCGGTTACTAGACCAAATATTTTCGGATATTAAATTTAAATACGTATATCATTATTTGGATGGCGTAGTTGTCTACTCCCCCGACTTGGAGACCCATTGCCAACATTTGGCGGAGGTTTTTAACAGGCTCGAAAGTGCGGGTCTTACCTTACGCAAAGAGAAATGTAAGTTTGCTACCGGGCAGATTTGCTTTTTAGGCCATATCGTATCTCCCGCTGGGATAACGATCGATCCGGAGCGTACTAAAGTAATACGTAATTTTCCTCGTCCCAAAACCATCAGGGCGTTGGCTAGATATGTAGGTATGGTCAACTTTTTCAGTCAGTTTATTCCGGATTTTGCGGCGCGCGCGGAACCCTTGAACCTTCTTTGGCGGAAAGGGATTCCGTTTAGGTGGGGCGAGCAACAGCGGCAGGCTATGAAGACCTTAAACTGGCAATTATGAATCCCCCGGAGTTGCCTTTCCCGGATTTTTTCACGTAGGTTTGTCCTGCAGACCGATGCTAGTAGAGGGTCGGTGGCTGCCGTTTTACTCCAGGATTTTCCCATGGGGTGAAGGGCTATTGGGTATAGTTCGCGTACCCTTACCCCTGCCGAGCGGAAGTATTCTGGAAACGTAGAGTCAGACTGAAAAATTCAATGCCATAGCCGGGATTTGAACCACGGATCTTCTGGTTTCCGTCCAGCCGCACTACCATTGTGCTACTGTGGCCAACGTGCCGATATGACACGTTGGATTCTCCAACTGACTCGTATTTTTCCCGGTAAACCACTTAGGAGTTCTCATAAACACATGAGACAACTACCTTGATGGCGACTTACTACATGTAAGTACTTTAAGGCCCGGGCTTTATAGTTAACCACTATTAGGTCAATTAATAGAAATTAATTGTTCTTTCACACAGCCGCGCGTGTCATATCGGCACGTTGGCCATAGTAGCACAATGGTAGTGCAGCTGGACGGAAACCAGAAGATCCGTGGTTCAAATCCCGGCTATGGCATTGAATTTTTCAGTCTGACTCTACGTTTCCACAATTTAGCCAACACACGGCCAGTGTGAAAGAACAATTAATTTCCACGGAAGTATTCTGTTTACGAACTTGAAACTTTGGCTGTGGTATTTGGTTTGGAAAAATACCGTGAATATCTGGAGCATGTTGAGTTACCCTCAAGAACCCACGCTGTGGCTCAGTGGTTAGACCGCTTGGCTCTCACCAAGGCGGCCCGGGTTCGATCCCAGGCGACCGCAAAGTGAGATTGTGGTGGAAAACACGGCGTTGGGGCGGGTTTTCTCCGGGACCTCCGGTTTCCCCCGCCATCTCATTCCACCGGTGCTCCATCTTCATCTCATGTATCATCAGTGTCACCGCCTGCGGTGCCATATGTAGTAAAAGCGGGCGTTAAACACCACACACACCACACACCACACACACACACACACACACACACACACACACACACACACACACACACACACACACACACACTTTACCCTCAAGTGCGATAACCAGGCGCTTACGTGGTCATTGGGTACGCCGCGATCTACAGGCAGGTTAGCGCGTTGGGGTGTGCGTATTTCTGCTTTTAGTTCGTACCGATACATATACGTGGCTCAGAAAATTGTGTGGCTGATGCCTTGACCCGAGGTTTCGGAGAGCACTTGTCTACCGCAGTTTGGGGACGTGGAGACGTCTAGCCCGGGCGTTCCTTCTTCTGGCAGATCTCTGCGGATCAGGGAAACAACTGTGCAATACAACTGGTTTGGTTTGCTGCCCGCGTTTTCGGGCCCTGGACGTCCTGAATTGCAGTCTTGGACGAGTTAGGCTTTCCTACGCCCAAAGCCAGTATTGTGAACCTCTCTGGAGCAACGTGGGACCCGCCCGCTCAGGATCCTGAACATGGTCCGTCCCGTCCCTTGAACATGAGTTATGCTCTGTAATGTCAGTAGCCTTAGCGGTGGCCGTGGTGACAGTGTTTCGTGCTAGTGCTATCGCAGTGACCTGTACAATAATCTGATGGTGTAAGGTGTGTTCTTTACCTCAATGTCTCTTTCCTGGATGCCGAGTGCGTGTTGTCTGATGGCGGGGTGGGGGATTTTGCTGATTGCACCTTTCCTTTACGAGGCGTGTGCCTCTGTTGTTTTGTGTTTCCCTTTTTTCTCCGTGTGAGAGCGTGAAGGTTGCTTTGGTTCCTCTCTCCAACAGCTGTCCTAGCTGGCGAGACAAAGTAGTCGGGGCTCTCCTTTCACAGCTTGCACTCGGTGATTTATAACTGTCTTAGCTCCCGGGTGCAGTTCAAAGTCATGTAATAGCAGGTGTTAGAGTGAAGTTATAATGTGTACAAACTTTAACTTTCGAGGAAGTTTAAGTTAAGTGTAATGATTGTGCAAGTAAGCTGTCAGTATGAATAAGAGGTTTATTAAAGCTTTTAAATTATCAAAGTAAGTTGTATAATTGTAGCTTAGCCTCCGGGTACAGTTCAACCTTCTATATTTAAAATTTTGAACTTTAAAACGAAGTTAATTTGTAAGCTAGATAAGCAAACATTAAATGCAAATATAAAAGCATTGTAACGTGTTGGTAGAGGTCCGGTATTTTACGGTTAGAGTGGATTAGCTACTTGGAAATCAATAGTTACAGGTCAGAGGCGAGATAAACACCCGCAGCCGTAAAACTTCTGTTTCACGAGACATAAAACTCGAGGTAAATGTACACGGACAGTAAACCTCCATTGTTACTACCCGACAGTTTTTTAGGTGTAAGTAAAGACCTTCCGTGACCAGAGCTGGTCACCGGAGCTGTTAATTACGAGTGCTGCCATCTTCATGTTGAGGTCGGAAACTTCAGACCACCCTCGTATATGTGTGTCTAAACAGCACAGATCAAAGACAAAAGATCTGCCAAGAATGCTACAGCAACATTTTCAAGAAAATTTTTCACTTCTAACCTATTCTTCTTTTGTTTTCTCAAAAATAATACAAAGAAATTCGACTAAACTTCTTTTAGTGTAGTAATATTTTGTTTCTGTCTTACGGATTACCAGATATACGAAAGTCGTTCATAATGAAGAAGGGTTTAGAGTATGTCACCAGAAAATTCAAAATGTGCATTTAATTTCACGTGAAAAGATTTAATTTTTGTCAACACATTTTTATTAACTCGCTTTCTTCTTTGTTGTCAGTTCGGTACAAATTTGCAATCGGTTTGAAACCAACTTCACAATGTGCTGGGGATTCGGCACAGAGTTCGAAGCTTAGGTTATTGTACCTATGTCCCTAAAGGGGCACCACCGGAAGAAATGATGCGAGAGGAGCAGAGACTCCCGGGCAGGCCAGAGCAACCGACTACTGTGGTTTGGAAGCGAAGATTTGTCATCTGCTCTTTCTAGTACACTGTATTACTGGTAAACAAATTCAGCATTTCTACAGTTTAAAAAGGTTACCCGCTAAATTTCTGTGTATTCCACCAGAAACAGTTTCTCTGAAAGACCTTTTAGCACAGCAGGACTTATATGAAGGGTGGAGGGATGACCCGTGGTAAGTCATCTGAAATAGAAAGAAAACCTAGAAAGTCAGCCACCAGAGATTTTGTTTGCAATTTCAATAATTGTATTACTATCATTTTTGTAAGATTGTTATAAAATTCTTTTATTATTATTGTTATTATTATGATTATTATTATTATTATTATTATTATTATTATTATTATTATTATTATTATTATTATTATTATTATTATTATTATTATTATTATTATTATTATTATTATTATTATTATTATTATTATTATTATTATTATTATTATTATTATTATTATTATTATTATTATTATTATTATTATTATTATTATTATTATTATTATTATTATTATTATTATTATTATTATTATTATTATTATTATTATTATTATTATTATTATTATTATTATTATTATTATTATTATTATTATTATTATTATTATTATTATTATTATTATTATTATTATTATTATTATTATTATTATTATTATTATTATTATTATTATTATTATTATTATTATTATTATTATTATTATTATTATTATTATTATTATTATTATTATTATTATTATTATTATTATTATTATTATTATTATTATTATTATTATTATTATTATTATTATTATTATTATTATTATTATTATTATTATTATTATTATTATTATTATTATTATTATTATTATTATTATTATTATTATTATTATTATTATTATTATTATTATTATTATTATTATTATTATTATTATTATTATTATTATTATTATTATTATTATTATTATTATTATTATTATTATTATTATTATTATTATTATTATTATTATTATTATTATTATTATTATTATTATTATTATTATTATTATTATTATTATTATTATTATTATTATTATTATTATTATTATTATTATTATTATTATTATTATTATTATTATTATTATTATTATTATTATTATTATTATTATTATTATTATTATTATTATTATTATTATTATTATTATTATTATTATTATTATTATTATTATTATTATTATTATTATTATTATTATTATTATTATTATTATTATTATTATTATTATTATTATTATTATTATTATTATTATTATTATTATTATTATTATTATTATTATTATTATTATTATTATTATTATTATTATTATTATTATTATTATTATTATTATTATTATTATTATTATTATTATTATTATTACACTTATCTGAGAGATTATCTGGACATGTTCCAATTCCTGTCAAAAGTTCACTGCTAGTTCACTACACAACTTCATGAGGCTCATTATATTCTGGTACTTAGCTTTCGATACGTGTAGAGGTCCTGAGGAAAATGCAGAAATGTGTTGCGTATATTACATAATATAAGCAGTGTTATCAGAAAGGCTTAAGGGTAGAGTAATGTTTTACTACAATTACCTGAATAAGCCAAAGAAGGCAGTTCAAATTCTTCTGGTCTCTGTGTTGAAGCATCTTTCTCGGGAATTCTTATAATACTGGATACCACGCCTCCATTATAGGTAGCTCTCTAGTTCAACAGACGTGGGTCGTCGGATAAGCAACAAATTTCCTTGACGGACTGGGACTTAAATGGACATTTCGTCACACAGTTCTGATCTAATTTTTTTCCCAGCCATACACCATTTCCTGAGACACATTCACAACAATAAAAGGTAAAGTTTTGATTCTTGAATTTGTAATCATGCTTATGAACTCCTCTAGGGTTTCCATTCTTTGTTTCAAATTCCAAAGACAATCATTCTTATCACATTCCATGTAGGAATGGCTGTCTCTGAAGCACAACGAAGAGTTAATGTTTGGATACGTCGCTATCGCACTGCCTCGGTTGGCAGAAAGATGACCTGTCTGGTTCTTTCGCGGGAAAAGTAGACTTACCTGGTTCTTTTCCTGTACGTCAAAAAACTCCATGTCTAACCATTTTCCCCCTGTTTCATACCTTTAAAACGATGGTACTTGCCATGGAGTATCCAATGATATGTCAAACTCATTTTGATAAAAAATGTGACTTACCTGGTTCTTTTCCTGTACGTCAAAATTTAAACGTCAAAAAACTCCATGTCTAACCATTTTTTTTCCCTGTTTCATACCTTTAAACAGATGGTACTTGCCATGGAGTATCCAATGACATGTCAAACTCATTTTGAGAGTAAAATGTGACTTACCTGGTTCTTTTCCTTACGCCAATATTTAGACGTCAAAAAACCCCATGACTAACCAGTTTTCCCCCTGTTTTATACCTTTAAACAGATGGTACTTGCCATGGAGTATGCAATGACATGTCAGGCTCATTTTGAGAAAAAAAAAAAACAAGTGACTTACCTGGTTGTTTTCCTGTACGCCTATATTTAAACGTCAAAAAACTCCATGCCTAACCAGTTTTTCCCCTGTTTTATACCTTTAAACAGATGGTACTTGCCATGGAGTATCCAATGGCATGTCAGGCTCATTTTGAGAAAAACAAGTGACTTACCTGGTTCTTTTCCTGTACGCCAATATTTAAACGTCAAAAAACTCCATGACTAACCAGTTTTTTCCCTGTTTCGTACCTTTAAACAGATGGTACTTGCCATGGAGTATCCAATGGCATGTCAGGCTCATTTTGAGAAAAACAAGTGACTTACCTGGTTCTTTTCCTGTACGCCAATATTTAAACGTCAAAAAAACTCCATGACTAACCAGTTTTTTCCCTGTTTCGTACCTTTAAACAGATGGTACTTGCCATGGAGTATCCAATGGCATGTCAGGCTCATTTTGAGAAAAACAAGTGACTTACCTGGTTCTTTTCCTGTACGCCAATATTTAAACGTCAAAAAACTCCACGACTAACCAGTTCTTTCCCCTGTTTCGTACCTTTAAACAGATGGTACTTGCCATGGAGTATCCAATGACATGTCAGGCTCATTTTGAGAAAAAACAAGTGACTTACTGGTTCTTTTCCTGTACGCCAATATTTAAACGTCAAAAAACTCCATCACTAACCAGTTTTCTCCCTGTTTCATACCTTTAAAAATATGGTACTTCCCATGGAGTATCCAATGACGTGTCAGGCTCATTTTGAGAAAAAAAAGTTGACTTAACCTGTTTTTTTCCCTTGACCCTTCAAATGTGACAAATAATAAGTAGATTTGACTCCAAAAAGAGTGAGAATGCTAGTATTTTTGAATAAAAACGTATAAAGGTGGAGTTTTTTTGGTAATATACGTTCTCCAACATTTAGTCATATCGGACGATGAATGAAATGGGTGAAATGATGCTCAATGCGTCCGGGGTCCATGGAGCTTAGATTTACCCGACATTCGTCTTTCAGGATAAGGGAAAACCCCGGAAAAACCTTATCCAGGTAACTCACTCTGATCGGGATACGAACTCGAGACCTCTTCAACGTGAGGCAGATATGCTACCATCTAAGACACCCATGCGGGCATAAAAGTTGACTGTTTAACTTTTAAATGTGTAATATAGAGCTTAGAAATAAAAAAAATCTGGTAGTTTCTAGCTTTTCCTTATTAAATATGTGCACATACTTCATTTTACTGGCATCACACAGTTGTACCAACATTCTATTTTGTATTTAATCTACAAGAGTAGTATCGAAATATCGATAAAAACGCGATCGACCCATTACTAATTTAACTTCCCAGATGCCTTGGTTTAATTCGTCAAGCCCACACGTAAGCTCTCTTCAGCAGTTAGTATGCACTGTGCCGTCTAGATAGCAGCACTATTGCCTAGCTACCCGGTATCCTCAGTATAAAGAATTGGAAAAACCTAAACGCGTGGAGAGGTAATTAAAGTTTATTGGTCGAAAGAAGGAAGCTGAAAGTGCTGGGAGAAACGTGAGACCTAGATGATGCTGTTGGTCCAGCTTTACTTAGCCTACATTACATCTCGTGTACTTTCCCTTGGAGACCTTGACAAATATCTCACTGACCCGCATCTCGCTTCCTCTACAACATTTCCTCTAATCTGTATACACAAGTTACGAATACTGCAAACAAAACTGATGTTTACTACGTAGCCTACAGTAACTAGGGCAAGAATACCATTCCATCTATTACAGCAATAACAAATTTCATCAGAAATACATGATTGTGGATATGCTGAATCCAAAAATAGGTTTCAGAAGGTAAGGGCTGGTGAATAGGAGTAATTTTTGAAAATCTTTCACAAAATCCATATTTGTCACGTAAGTATAAAAGATTTTACCTCATACTGAAGCGTGAACATTTTAATTACGTTTTTCGCTGTAGAATTTTCTGTAAACTTCCGTTTTATTATTATTCTGAGCGCAAACAAATTCTAATCGCCCGCAATAGGATTGGCATAGCGGACGAATCAGAATGGAACATAACTTTCAGTACATAGTGTAATCATGACAACAAAATTGTCTACGCTTGGAAATTCATATCTTTGTGTACTTCACACACATTTTCTATATATGAATTTCTTCTTCCCCACAGCGCCTACACAGATTTTGTGCTACCATTTTTCTGTACTCATTTGAGCATCATTTCACCCATTTTATTCATCGTCCGATGTGACTTAATAAATAAAAACAAAAACTGAATTCCGAACTTTACCTTAATCCGCTTCACTCACCGCCCCTTGGCAGCATTGATTAAGTAACAATCTTAACAACAAGAGGAATTATGTAGATTAGATTAGATTTTTATTGTGCATATTCCAAAATTTTACAATTTACTACGCTACGCTTAATTTATTTGTGTTTACCTTGTTGCTACCTTGTCTTACATGACAATCTGGTCTTCTACTCTGTCAGGTAGCTCTTAACCTCCATGTCTCCTTGTTACTTAATTAGTCCCTTTCCTTCCCCCCAAATTCCTTTCTTATATTCTTTATATTTCTTGTCCATTTTTCTTTTACTTCCTGTTAGAACTCGCAAATACTTCTTACCTTCCTTTACTCCTTTCCTGTTAACACTTTTATAGCTACAACTTTAGACTACATTTATTTGTCATTACCTTGTTGCTACCTTGTCTTACATGACACCCTGGTCTTCTACTCTGTCAGGTAGCTCTTAACCTACATGACTTCTTGTTACTTAATTAGCCCCTTTTTCCCCATCATCTTTCTTTCTTATATTCTTTACATTTATTTGTGTTTACCTTGTTGCTACCTTGTCTTACATGACACCGTGATCCTCTGCTCTGCCAGGTAGCTCGTAACCTACATGCCTCCTTGTTACTTAATTAGCCCCTTTCCTTCCCCTCATCTTATTTTCTTATATTCTTTACATTTATTTGTGTTTACCTTGTTGCTATCCTGTCTTACATGACACACTGGTCTTCACCTCTGTCAGGTAGCTCATAACCTCCATGCCTCCTTGTTACTTAATTAGCCCCTTTCCTCCCTATCATCTTACTTTCTTATATTCTTTACAATTATTTGTGTTTACCTTGTTGCTATCCTGTCTTACATGACACACTGGTCTTCAGCTCTGTCAGGTAGCTCTTAACCTCCATTCCTGCTTGTTATCTAATTACCCCTTTCCTCCCTCCATCTTCCTTTCTTATATTCTTTACATTTATTTGTCTTTACCTTGTTGCTACCTTGTCTTACATGACACCCTGGTCTTCTGCTCTGTCAGGTAGTTCTTAACCTCCATGCCTCCTTGTTACTTAATTTGTCCCTTTGCTCCCCCTCATCTTCCTTTCTTATACTCTTTACATTTATTTGTCCGTACCTTGTTGCTACCTTGTCTTACATGACACCCTGGTCTTCTGCTCTGTCAGGTAGCTCTTAACCTCCATGCCTCCTTGTTACTTAATTTGTCCCTTTGCTCCCCCTCATCTTCCTTTCTTATACTCTGTACATTTATTTGCCTTTACCCTGTAGCTACCTTGGTTTGCATGACAACCTGGTCTTCTGCTCTGCCAGGTAGCTCTTAATCTCCATGTGTCCTTGTTACTTAATTAGTACCTTCTTCCCCCTCATCTTCCTTTCTTATATTCTCTAGATTTCTTATTCATTTTTCTTTTACCTTCTGTAAGTAGTCACCAATACTTCTTACCTTTTATTCCTGCTTTCCTGTTAATATTTCTATAGCTACAACTTTAGGTTACATTTATTTGTGTTCACCTTGTTGCTACCTTCTCTTACATGACACCCTGGTCTTCTGCTCTGCCAGGCAGCTCTTAAGCTCCAAGCCTCCTTGTTACTTAATTAGCCCCTTTCTTCCACCTCATCTTCTTTTCTTATATTCTTTACATTTCTTGTCCATTTTTCTTTTACTTTTTGTAAGAACTCACCAATACTTCTTACCTTCTTCTGCTCCTTTGCTGTTAACATTTTTATAGCTACTATCCTCTTCTCTACTTCTCCTATTTTTCTTCCCAAACCTTTTTTCTCCACATTGCAACTTCCCCGCTTTCTGTTACATAGTGTTCTATGCTTTATTTCCCCCCCCCCCCCACACAATCCACAAATTCCCTCTTATCCCTCTTAGGAATGTTGCTCCTGTTCTCATCCAAGCTAGCCCTTCTCTCTCTTGCCTATTGTAGTAATCTATATATGCCTCTCGTCCCCAATTTCTTTTTATTTGTTTGTAAAATTGTAATGATTTCATATTGACTTCTCCATATTTCCTGTCTTTCTGTATATTCTATTCGGCATTTTACCAATTTACCCACATCGCTTGTATTCCTTTCCTCTAATCTCCAAATATCTCCCACTCCTATTTTTTTCCAAAATCCCTCCTATAGCCCAAAAACTATTTGAGTTCACTAATCTTTTTTACTGTCTGATGCATAATTTCATAATTTCCCCTTCTTCTTTAACCAAACACTTATACCAACATTTTATTATTCTTTCCATTATTATTCCATTTCTTCTTGTCTTTCCTAATTCTACTAAAGCTACTTACCTAGGTGTTGATCTTGGTAAGCCTAGTAGCTCTTTACAAAACCTTCTGTAGTTTTGCTCCACTGTTTTATTTACCTCCGTGCCCCCCCCCCCCCAGCCAGGTCTCCACTGCATACAACATTTCGGATTCAACTAGTGCTTCGTACATTCTTTCTAACTACTTGGTTGTCATTTCTAGCCTATATTTACATATTTTTAGATTATGAATGTAAGAACGTCTTCAGTTTGTTATTGCACAAGTTTCTGGAACAATTTCAATGTATATTTGTTATAAATGTATCTTAAATAACTTAAAAAATAATAAAATACCAGATATTGATTAATGACATAGCTCCTTTCCCTAAAAGAAGCTGGTTTTTCACTTAGACTGAGTTAACTTCTTCGTTCCAACAAAACAAAACACTACCGTCCCCTAGGGAGCAAATTTTGAAATACTAATCCAAGCTTTACGAAGCATAAAACATTGTTCAAACACATAATTTAGATCAATTTTCTAGAGCGAAGTATTTACGAGACATTCCTTGTTATTTGTATGAATTTTTCAGTACCAATGGTTTTCTCAAATGAGAAGTCATTTGTTTCGCAAAGAGAATTGAATGCCAAAATTATGTTGGTTACTTCTGCAAACATTTGAATATCGGTTGTCTACTCTATTCCCCTATTCCTCTATGGAAAGGTTTAATGAGGCCATTTCTACAAAAGTTCATCTAAATTATCATAGAGTAGATAGTAGAGTGGAGGTTCTCAAGAACATTCTGTAGAGGAATGTGCACAGAGAGGAGTGTAAGGCTATATCAGTAAACATGCAAATTCATAAGACTTCGGTGTAACACTTTCTAAGCGCATTCCACACAAGGCAAACTGATCAAGTAGGAGAGCCTCTCTCCATAGCAACAACCGGTTCACTAAAGAACTCTGCAAAAGTCATTTTTAAGACTTTACTGTCCATGAGGGACCCAAAGTCAAAATATGATGATTTTAGAAGGTGAACAAACTGGTTTAGGACGTTCATCAAGTGACAGCCATTCATTTTCATTATTTTAAATAAATTATCTTATAAAATATGGAGAAAACAAATGAATCCAGTAACACAACTATAAGGATTTATACATTGCGATCCATATAAACCTGAACCATTTCAATAGGCCATAACTCTTGAAACAATAATAGGACACACGTGCAAATTTGAGAGAATATAATAAACAATTTTGAGATTACATTACACTATATAAATCTCAGATAAAATGTTGGAAGTGTCCTTCACCAGCATCTATACATGATACGACTGTAAACACGGAAGTCTATATGGATATCTTCAAGACATTTGTGGAGGAGCTGGATGATATCGCATTGAGAGAAGGTTATTTCCAGCAAGATGGAGCAACGTGCCATACATCTAATAACACCATGGGACGTGTAACAAGTTTCGTTGATAGCACTGGGCAACAATGAAAAAGTTTCGGGCTTAAAATAGTGAATTTAAATATATTTCCATTTGATAAACTCTAAAATCACCATAAAAATGATAGAATAGCTCTTGTTTTGAAGACAAAGTGACATTTCATTTTTACAGTGAAGATTTTAAATTTGTAGGAATTTTTTAAAGGGGGAGGAGTTGGCACACCTGTCAAATAACATCAGAGAGAAATTTTGAAAATTAAGTGATGCAAAAGCTATGGACGGCATTTTTTGTCGGAGCAAATAAGAGAACTTGTAAAGGATCCTGCATTTGACCAAATTTTGGAGGGGAAAGAAAAGGAAACTTGGGAAACCTTCAAGTACGTTGTTCATGGATGTTTAGGCAACAAAAGAGATGACAACTACAAGCATTTGGTGACAGTGCTCCTACAAAAATACCGTAACCTTGGATGCAACATGTCCCTTACCACTCCCAGCTAGACTTTTTTCCCTCCTAGTTGTGGAGCTGTTAGTGATGAACATGGGGAGAGATTCCACCAGGACATTTCTGTTATGGAACAAAGCTATCAGGGCGGTTGGAACGAAGTAATGCTTGGTCTTTGTATAGGGATTCTGTGGAACTCCATCACAAGAGGCAAGCTAAAAGACGACGAAGTCAATAGGCCACCACATGATTCTCTTCAGACACGACTATCTGCGAAGTATTTTTCCAGCAGTTTGGAACTCTTAGCATGTAAATTACCAGTTGAAAAATCAAATGCACTTTCATTGTTGTTAGCATGTATGTAATTAAAATGTATCCTTATCTCTCAATCCGTTAATATGTAATACTTCCACCTTGTGTATATCATAGAAACTAGAGCTAATAAAACTTTTCAGTGCCACATTTGTTTTTCTCAACCAAAAATTATTAGGAATTGCCTCATAAAGTGCTCGAAACTTTTAAAATTATTTTTGTTGCCCAGTGTAATCGAATAATCTCAAAAGTTCTGTGGTCCCTCAGATTCCCTGACCTAAGCTTACCGGATATTTTCTTGTGGGGTATCTAAAAATAGAGTGTACAAGAGTAGGCCACGGACAATTGTTGTTCTCAAGGAATCCATTCGAACCGAAATAAGTAACATTGGCGAGGATACTCTCCGCAAAACTTCAGAGAATATGGTGAGACGAGTACAAACATGTATAGATGCTGGTGGAGGACACTTCCAACATTTTCTCTGAGATGTAAATAGCGTAATGTAATCTCCCAATTTTGTATTATATTCTCCCAAAGTTACACGTTTGTCCTATTATTAGTTCAAAAGTTATGGTCTATTGAAGTGGTTCAGATTTATATAGATCACACTGCTATCTCGATACTTGCGATATCTAGATGCTGATTATACTTTCAAGGTATCGGTATCGAATGATAATTCGATACTTGGTGGTGATTATGAAATTTTTATTTTATTTTAAAATCACAAAATATTTCTTCCGCAAGGTTGAGGAATGTGGTACCTGTGAGTAACATTATACAAGAAAATAACGGTGTGTCAAATTTACTGTCGTTAGCAGTTTCCAAGAAGAAATCACTACATATCTCCTGTCACCTCCTCTTTCTAAGCACACTGGATTACTGAAAAACAAATTCAATATTTCCAGAACTTATAAAAAAAAAACAGCTGCAAAATGTTTGTCTATTTCACCTGCAACAGTTTTCCCGGAAAGACTATTTAGTCGATGTGCGAAGGACAAGTGACGAGTGACTTGAATGTTTCAAGACGGGAGGTGGACAGTGTATTATCCACATAACTCAGTGAATTATAAAATCGCAAAGTTATTAATACTTGAAGCAAAGGCGAGATCGGCATATTCCTTTCGATGCATGTTCTATCTCAGTATTACGTAAATTTAAAACGAGGAGCGAAGAAGGACAAGTGACGAGTGACTTGAACGTTTCAAGACGGTAGGTGGACAATGTATTATCCACATAATTCAGTGAATTATGAAATCGCAAAGTTATTAATACTTGAAGCAAAGGCGAGATCGGCATATTCCTTTCGATACATGTTCTAACTCAGTATTACGTAAATTTAAAATGAGGAGCGAAGGACAAGTGACGAGAGACTTGAATGTTTCAAGACGGGAGGTAGACAGTGTATTATCCACATAATTCGGTGAATTATAAAATCGCAAGGTTATTAATACTTGAAGCAAAGGCGAGATCGGCATATTCCTTTCGATGCATGTTCTAACTCAGTATTACGTAAATTTAAAACGAAGAGCGAAGAAGGCAAGTGACGAGTGACTTGATCGTTTCAAGACGGGAGGTGGACAGTGTATTATCCACATAATTCAATGAATTATAAAATAGCAAAGTTATTAATACTTGAAGCAAAGGCGAGATCGGCATATTCCTTTCGATGCAGTATTACGTAAATTTAAAACGAGGAGCGAAGAAGGACAAGTGACGAATGACTTGAACGTTTCAAGACGAGAGGTGGACAGTGTATTATCCACATAATTCAGTGAATTATAAAATCGCAAAGTTATTAATACTTGAAGCAAAGGCGAGATCGGCATATTCCTTTCGATTCATGTTCTAACCTCTCTTGTACTTCCGCAGTAACCTTCATAACAACTAGTTTCGAAAAACTATACCTCTGTAGAAAATTTTCTTCTGATAGCTTCTCAAAATAATTTCTTCTCATAGGCCGTACTCTATTTCGAATGCCATTTAGACAGCCTTAAATATAGAAAATCGACATCAACAACTGAGTTCATACCCGCGATCTTGACTATTTATAATTTTTAAGGACTTGACATCAGAAATTTGACTTGTTAGTTTAACAAGAGAGTTAACACGAGTGTTAAGCTAACACTTGTTGATGAAATGCAATTTTTGTTTAAACTATTGTTAAACCCGTGTTAAGTTTTAACATCTTTTGGTGAATTCAGGCACCAGTTTTGAAACTAGAAGTAGAAATGATGCCACAGAATCAAAGTATCGTGGAAAATGTCGTGAACCGGTATCGAGAATCGAGTATCGAAGAGTGCAGTAGCTTAAGCGATCGTCAAATTTTTAAGAGAGGGCCATCCTTTGAAGTGCTATGCTCCTTGCGCTCCAAGAAGCAAGGGAAAGGAAAAATAATTCTTATTTGGGAAGTAGAGAAGTATTTAAAAATTAAAAGAATTAACTGAGTATATCTTGGAAAAGTTTAACGACACAAAAATTATTTTAGATAAAGTTTATGTTTTAAGAATACCTATCTCTTAGGTAGAGGAAATAGAAATAAAAGAAATAGAACTAGCTATGGTGATAACTGAAGCGGTACAGGTGTACGCACCTTGTGTGTCTCTCTCCATGTAGTAAATCTTGATGACGGACAAACAAAACCGTTAAGTTGTTGTGGAAACGAACCTTTGATCGTGTGCCAAAAAACACTGGCTCATCTTGGGTTGGGTTAACTTCGTGACGCCATTAACATTTTGCGGTATTTTAACCCAAATCGCTTACCAGATGACAATATATTTGTTGTCCACGTGACAGATCAGCATCAGAATTTGGTAATAGCTTATATCAACATTGTAATTGCTAGGGCTAGGTGGTTGAGCATCCATAAAATGTCTAAAAGGAACTTTAAAAAAATAAAAATAAACCAAAGAGGACCTAAAGACTGGATTAAAGGCCGTAAACAAATGATAGCTACAAATTAATAAATTCATTTTCAATTGGATATTTAATGCATAAGTTTGAAGTATAATATTCAAGCGATATGCATCACACAGGGTGAGAAGAACTACATGAAAGAAACGTTTCCTCTGATTCAACAATCAGAATGGACCTTCTGGGCAAGAAATTGAAATATATGCACACTCTATGACAAGTATTGTTATTTTTTAAGAAAAAAATTATTTGAATGACAAGCAATTAACTAATTTTCAAAGGATAAACGATTAGACTCTATGGTCTTAAGCAGTCATTCTGCGAAGTTGGTATCCCTCTCTGGTTTTTGATGCGAAGAATTCGTTGTCACCCACTTGTAGTACTTCAAGGTTTTCAAAATTTCTTCTACATAGAAAATGGGTCATGGATAGAGAAAGATGATAATCTGATGTTGTGAGATCAGGGCTGTATGCTGGGTGTGGTAGCAGTCCGGTTCCTCCCAATTCCTGAGTGAGATCAGGGCTGTATGCTGGGTGTGGTAGCAGTCCGGTTCCTCCCAATTCCTGAGTGAGATCAGGGCTGTATGCTGGGTGTGGTAGCAAACCGGTTCCTCCCAATTCCTGAGTGAGATCAGGGCTGTATGCTGGGTGTGGTAGCAGTGTGGTTCCTCCCAATTCCTGAGTGAGATCAGGGCTGTATGCTGGGTGTGGTAGCAGTCCGGTTCCTCCCAATTCCTGAATTGTTTCCATGGTTGTTCATGCAGTATGGGTGTTACATTGTCCTGTTGTAATAGACCTGTAGTTTGGTTAACTAATGCTGGGTATCTCTGTCTCAAAAGTTCATAAACACGTTCCAGTTGTTGAGAGTAAAGATCCGCATCAATCGCCCGCCACTCCCAGCGAAACACAACTTCAACATTCTATCAGATACACAACATTACTTTGGGACCGAACTGCCCTTTCAACTACGACATTGGCAGGTTGGCGAGGATCAAGTCACTGTTTCCAGACTTCAGGTTTCGGTAATATACCCATTTTTCATCACAAGTGACAATTCTCCTCACAAATCCATCATCCATCGGATTACGTATAAGCTGACGACGTATAACTACTCTACGTTCAGCGAGTTGAGG
Organism: Mantis religiosa; assembly: GCA_030765055.1. Classification (NCBI taxonomy): domain Eukaryota; kingdom Metazoa; phylum Arthropoda; class Insecta; order Mantodea; family Mantidae; genus Mantis; species Mantis religiosa. The sequence continues at coordinate 195,615,164 of CM060953.1, forward strand.
TGTCAGATCATGAGGTAGAGATCTGCAGCTTCTGTATGATTTTCCAAGTGTCTTAATATGTCGATATATGGTATCCTTTGATGTACCAAGTTCTTCTGAAAGCCTACGGGTACCTTTATGCGGATTTTCTCGCAAAACTTGACGTTTGTCCCCAATATTCCATACTTTAGGTCTTCCAGAACGCGTTAAAATATGTTTAGCATTTTCGTCTCCATTGTTGAAAGGTTAGAACCATCGTTGTGCCACACGCTCACTAACGACACCTTCTTCTTCCTTGGCTACATTTATTTGTCTTTACCTTGTCTTACATGACACCGTGGTCTTCTGCTCTGTCACGTAGCTGTTAACCTCCATGCCTCCTTGTTACTTAATTATTACCTTTCTTCCCCCTCATCTTCCTTTCTTATATTCTTTACATTTATTTGTCTTTACCTTGTTTCTAACTTGTATAAAATCTACCTGTTCTTCTGCTCTGTCAGGTAGCTCTTAACCTCCATACCTCCTTGTCACCTAATTAGTCCCAATTCTTCCCCCTCGTCTTCCTTTCTTATATTCTTTACATTTATTTGTCTTTACCTTGTCTTACATGACAACCTGGTCTTCTTCTCTGTCAGGTAGTTCTTAACCTCCATGTCTCTTTGTAACTTAATTAGTCCCATTCTTCCCCCTCGTCTTCCTTTCTTATATTCTTTACATTTATTTGCCTTTACCTTGTCTTACAGGACAACCTGGTCTTCTGCTCTGTCAGGTAGCTCTTAACCTCCATGTCTCCTTGTTACTTAACTAGTCCCATTCTTCCCCCTCATCTTCCTTTCTTATATTCTTTACATTTATTTGCCTTTACCTTGTCTTACAGGACAACCTGGTCTTCTTCTCTGTCAGGTAGCTCTTAACCTCCATGCTTCCTTGTTACTTAATTAGTCCCTTTCTTCCCCCTCGTCTTCCTTTCGTATATTCTTTACATTTATTTGTCTTTACCTTGTTGCTACCTTGTCTTACATGACACCCTGGTCTTCTGCTCTGTCAGGTAGCTCTTAACCTCCATACCTCCTTGTTACTTAATTAGCCCCTTTCTTCCCCCTCGTCTTCCTTTCGTATATTCTTTACATTTATTTGTCTTTACCTTGTTGCTACCTTGTCTTACATGACACCCTGGTCTTCTGGTCTGTCAGGTAGCTCTTAACTTCCATATCTCCTTGTTACTTAATTAGCCTCTGTCTTCCCCCTCGTCTTCCTTTCTTATATTCTTTACATTTATTTGTCTTTACCTTGTTGCTACCTTGTCTTACATGACACCCTGGTCTTCTGCTCTGTCAGGTAGCTCTTAACCTTCATACCTCCTTGTTACTTAATTAGCCCCTTTCTTCCCCCTCGTCTACCTTTCTTATATTCTTTACATTTATTGTACATTTTTCTTTTACTTTCTGTAAGAACTCACCAATATTTCTTACCTTCTTTTCCTCCTTATCCGTTAGCATTTCTATAGCTACTACCCTCTTCTCTACTTTTTTCATATTTCCTCCCAAACCTTTTTTCTCCACATTGCAACTTCCCCGCATTCTGTTACAGTGTTCTATGCTTTCTTTTCTACCGCACAATTCACAAACTCCCTTTCCCCTACCTCTTATCCCTCTTAGAAATATTGGTCCTGTTCTCATCCAAGCTAATCCTTCTCTCTCTTGCCTATTGCAGTAATCTACATACGCTTCTCGTCCCCAATTTCTTTTTATTTGTTTGTAAAATTGTAATAATTTCATATTTTCCAGACTTCCCCATACTTCCTGTTTTCTATATCTTCAATTCTGCATTTTACCAATTTGCCTACATCGCTTCTCCTTCCACTTCACATATTCTTCAAGCTTGTCAGCGACTTTATAATCTTGTTTCCAGTACGTGCTTTTTAGAAGATTCTGGTTCAAATCCGGGATATGGCATTACATTTTTCAGTCTGACTCCTACCTTTCCGAATTTCCGATCCCATGTATTGCATTTCGAAAATATCTCGGAATACTAGTAATTTCTTGCGAGATAACACATAAAGTTAGCAATTAATGCATAATTATATTTTAGATAATGAATAGGCTTATATACTTGAAAGCGTTATTTTCCACTTTTATGGAATTCCGTTTTTGTTGCGGAAACATAACCTCTAATTCCAGACAAGAATGATGTTTAGCATAGATCACAGACAAACTGTACGATTGGCTGAACACTATGCGAGTCATTTGAGATATTTGACAGTGAGAAATGATGATTGTGTATTTATAATCTCAGATTAGTACTTTGGTGCCCAGATAGAATAATTATCATAGTGCTGGAAGTCGAGTTCAACTTTTTAATGTCATCATTTGTTTTTATGCTATGGCAACTGCTGTAAAATGGAGGTTTTATAGAACGATCCGTTCGGCAATATTTATACAATTTTATCATTCTATAATTACATTTCGGAAGACTAATTGCATAGCTAGCGTTGTCATTGATTTAATTATTTACATAGTTATTCGAACATTCATATTTGCTCGTTACTGAGCTAATTAGCCTTCGTAATTCAATAAACTGCCAAGCGTTCGCTAAAGTATTTTGTTCGATTTTGAACCTTCACGGCATCGTACTTTAAAACATGTAGGTTGGTAGTAAAGTGGTAACATTAAATACGTTCTACAGTTGGTAAGTAGATATTCTCTTTGTCAAATTGTTTACTCAGGTTAGGTGTAACTCCATTTAATATCCTCATAAAAACAGTTGAATACAAATAACCGTACCTTTATTTTACTCAAGTGAAGGCAATTACGTGACTCAACATGTAACATCTGCAGAACGAGTACCCTTTATAACATATTCATGACCTAACCGTAAAATGTTCTGTCAGCATTTCTTCAAATAATAAGAGCGCACGTAAAAACTCTCTGGTCAGAAGATGCTTCGTTACTTTATATGCAGTAAACAAACTGCGTATTACGACTAGGCAATCAACGATTCCACAGATATTTCGTTTGCTAGTTCGAATCTTTCAAATGGGACGTCGCTAGTTTGTTTAGTTTTTCACGCATATAACGAACTTTCAAAGCTTTGACATAGCGAGCAGGGATTTTAAGGTTTTACTATAGTTTGAACATAGTATATTACCTTATTCCTGCATTCCATATGTCATAAAAGATATTTTATAAATCTTTACTTCGATTAACTGAAGTATATTGAGTAAGAGGGGTTTTTGAGAACTTTCTACCAATAAAGGGGTGTATATATACCAGGGCTGTTCAATAAAGAATGATCATAAAGTTTTACGATCATAATTTTTCGTAATAAAATTCAAATTTATTATACTGTGTTAGCTTAATGTGAAACAAACACGCGTAGTAGTTTCATTGTTGGTACTCCTGGTTCCCGCCTGTGAGAACCAGGTAAGTTCAGACATGTTCAGTATCGCCTACAGCTGCAATGGAGGTAACACGCGAGGAACAATATGCGTGTTTGAAATTCCGCTTTCGTCTCAACAAATCTTCAGTTGAGACCTATACAATGTCACAGGAGGCATATGGAGAGTCTGTTCTTCCCTACAGCACAGCTCGAAGGTGGTTTAAAATGTTTAAAGAGGGGAAACAATCAATTTCAAAGGAAGGTGGACCCGGTGCTCCAGTTACGGAAGAAAACATCAACACTGCTGCTGTCATTGTGAGAGAGGATCGACGAATTACCTTAAGATCACTTTCTGAAATACTGAACATTTCACTGGGTGCCATCTACATGTCAGTGACAGAAACATTACACATGACCACTGGATCTACCTGTGACTGTACAGTAGAAAGACTACTAAAGAGTAGACTTATTTCTTTGAGTCATTTTCTCTCTTATTTTAAGGAAAATTATTATTTGGATCTTTCCGTCAGTTTGCAAGTCACGCCTCGCTACTGGACGTACTATACAATAGAAAGAGTACTAAAAAGTGGCCTTAGTTCTTTGAGTCATTATTCTCTCTTATTTTAATGAAAATTGTCATTCGGAGCTTCCCTCGCTTTGAAGGTCACGCCTCGCTACTGTACCTACGTGTGACTGTACAATAGATGGAGTACTAAAGAGTAGCCTTAGTTCTTTGGGTCATTATTCTCTCTTATTTTAATGAAAATTATTATTTGGAGTTTCCCTCGCTTTGAAAGTCACGCCTCGCTACTGGACCTAAGTGTGACTGTACAATAGAAAGCGTACTAAAGAGTAGCCTTAATTCTTTGAGTCATTATTCTCTCTTATTTTAATGAAAATTATTATTTGGAGATACCCTCGCTTTGAAACTCTCGCCTCGCTACTGGACCAACGTGTGACTGTACAATAGAAAGAGTACTAAAGAGTAGCCTCAGTTCTTTAAGTGATTATTCGCTCTTATTTTAATGAAAATTATTATTTGGAGCTTCCCTCGCTTTGAAAGTCTCGTCTCGATACTGGGCCTACGTGTGACTGTACACAGAAAGAGCACTAAAGGGTAGCCGTAGTTCTTTGAGTCAGTATTCTCTCTTTTTTAATGAAAATTATTATTTCGAGCTTCGCTCACCTTGAAAGTCACGCCTCGCTACTGGACCTACGTGTGACTGTACAATAGACAGAGTACTGAAGGTTAGCCTTAGTTCTTTGAGTCATTATTCTCTCTTATTTTAATGAAAATTATTATTTGGAGCTTCCCTCACTTTGAAAGTCACGCCTCGGTACTGGACCTACGTGTGACTGTACAATAGAAAGAGTATTGCAGAGTAGCCTTAGTTCTTTTAGTCATTATTCTGTCTCTTTTTTTTAAATGAAAATTGTTATTTGGAGCTTCCCTCGCCTTGAAAGTCACGCCTCGCTACTGACCTACGTGTGACTGTACAACAGAAATATTACTCAAGAGTAGTCTTAGTTCTTTGAGCCATTATTCTCTCTTATTTTAATGAAAATTATTATTTGGAGCTTCCCTCACTTTGAAAGTCACGCCTCGCTACTGACCTACGTGTGACTGTACAATAGAAAGAGTACTGAAGAGTAGTCTTAGTTCTTTGAGTCATTACTCTCTCTTATTTTAATGAAAATTATTATTTGGAGCTTCCCTCGCTTTGAAAGTCACGCCTCGCTACTGGACCTACGTGTGACTGTACAACAGAAAGAGCACTAAAGAGTAGCCTTAGTTCTTTGAGACATTATTCTCTCTTATTGTAATGAAACTTATTATTTGGAGCTTCCCTCGCTTTGAAGGTCACACCTCGCTACTGGACCTACGTGTGACTATACAATAGAAAGAGCACTGAAGTGTAGCCTTAGTTCTTTGAGACATTATTCTCTCTTATTTCAATGAAAATTTTTATTTGGAGCTTCCCTCGCTTTGAAGGTCACACCTCGCTACTGGACCTACGTGTGACTGTACAATAGAAAGAGTACTAAAGAGTAGCCTTAGTTCTTTGAGTCATTATTCTCTCTTATTTCAATGAAAATTTTTATTTGGAGCTTCCCGCGCTTTGAAAGTCACTCACCTCTGAAATAAATGATTTTGTGGGGTTCTTTCCCCTCTCCAATTCAGTTTACTAATTTTATTTTAGTCCAAAACGATTAAACACCTAGGAGTGCTAAGTAAATATTAATTCTTTTAACTAATATGTTGTATAGTGTGGAATACTTGATATTATTTGCGAGCTGTAGACCAATATACCTGCAAGTGACTATTTCATCTCCCGAGATTGTTAGCTAGTGCCTCTCACGTGCAGATTCTTCATGGACCATTAATTTCATGCAGGTAGGTCGGCATGCCCAACCTTCACCGGAAGTACCTGCTGCTTAACAGTGTCCTCTTCAGACAACAAATTAAAGGTTTGGCATCAAGAAAAAACATGATTAACGTGTACTCTCACATGGCCCTCTCTACTCAGTTTTCCGTAGACTCTAAAGGACCTACCTTTGCATCTACTTCATATTAATACAGGGAAACTGTTTTATTCAGCACTTCCATATATATGTGCAGTTGCTAAAATAAAAACAGCAAAGTTAAGTGACAGTCAAATGTTTTAAATGCCAGTCGCTATAGACGGGACTGAAAAGTCATTCTCTGTCCATGCTAAGCATATAAAAAATGAATAACGATTTTGCACCTGAGAAAAGTAGATGCAAAACTGAAATGAATAACAAAATATACCAGAAATGTCGAAGTGCAAAAAATGTTTATTCCACGTAAATTGCTTGTTTTAACCAGATCTATGTAGTACGATTTTGTAGATCTTAAAGTTTATCAGTTAGTAAAAGTCGTTCATAATGAAAATTTTATATGCTATTTCGAGAAAATTCAAGATATACATTTAATATGCCGTAAAACCAATTCAATATATGACATTTCAATAAAAAATATTACCTTAAATTTCGAGAACTGACGATTTTTCATAAACTTTGCCCAAGTATGCCATTTTTGAGCTTCTCGCCTCTGTAGACGGTGGTAGCGGGTCTCCCACACCTTCAAGAGGTCCCGAGTTTCAATCTTGGTCAGAATAAGATACCACGATAAGGTTTTCTCCTGGTTTTCCCTTATGCTGAAAGATGAATGTCCGGTAACTCTAAGTTCTATGTACCCTGTACTCATTTGAACATCATTTCATTCATCGTCCGATATGACTTAACGTTGGAGGTTTTATCTTATTCTGAAAGATGAATGTCTGGAAACTCTAAGCTCTATGTACCCTGTACTCATTTGAACATCATTTCATTCATCGTCCGATATTACTTAACGTTGGAGGTTCTCCCTTATCCTGAAAGATGAATGTCTGGTAACACTAAGCTCTATGTACCATGTACTCATTTGAACATCATTTCATTCATCGTCCGATATGACTTAACGTTGGAGGTTTTCTCTTATCCTGAATGACGAATGTCTGTTAACTCTAAGCTCTATGTACCCTGTACTCATTTGAACATCATTTCATTTATCGTCCTATATGACTTAACGTTGGAGGTTTTCTCTTATCCTGAATAACGAATGTCTGGTAACTCTAAGCTCTATGTACCTTGTACTCATTTGAACATCACTTCATTCATCGTCCGATATGACTTAACGTTGGAGGTTTTCTCTTATCCTGAATGACGAATGTCTGGTAACTCTAAGCTCTATGTACCCTGTACTCATTTGAACATCATTTCATTCATCGTCCGATATGACTTAACGTTGGAGGTTTTCTCTTATCCTGAATGACGAATGTCTGGTAACTCTAAGCTCTATGTACGCTGTACTGATTTAAACATCATTTCATTCATCGGCCGATATGACATAACGTTGGAGGTTTTCTCTTATCCTGAATGATGAATGTCTGGTAACTCTAAGCTCTATGTACCCTTTACTCATGTGAACATCATTTCATTCATCGTCCGATATGACATAACGTTGGAGGTTTTCCCTTATCCTGAAAGATGAATGACTGGTTACTCCAAGCTCTGTGTAACCTGTACTCATTTAAACATCATTTCATTCATCGTCCTATATGAATTTTTGGAGGTTTTCTCTTATTATAAAAGGTAAGTTTTAGGCAATTCTAAGCTCTATGGAATTTGTACTCATTAGAGTATCATTTCGTTCATAGTCTGATGTAACTTAACGTTGTAGAACGTAAATTTAAGAAAAAGAAGTAAGAGATAAGGAAATTTATATTCAATATTTGTGGTGTCTGTTGTATTTATGAGTTTCTTACGATGTTCAGTATGGTAAAGCATTGTTTCGCTATGCCACAAAAATTAGATATTTTCTCCAGCAATTATATTTTTTCCTTTGGAAAGAGAAACATTTAAACTGCCAAATAGTTTTGTAATGCCCAAATGTGTTAAAAAGTATACACAGTTCTGGAATGTCAGCCCTGAATAAACACAGAAAACCGTTGTTTAGTCACGATTACTTTGAGATTCTAACAGTTCGCTTGTACAGACGTGTTTCCGGCCATTTAATGTACTTCCCTAATGGAATGCACAAGCACGTCGATGCTCTTCTGTTTTGGCACAGGATACTTGCGTTTGTGAGGTAACAGTCTCGATAGCTCTGTGATGCGAAGGGAATTTCGGAACACAGTAGACCTTAAGCGACAGTCATATGTTTTAAAAGGTGCCTCCGTTTCCTTTGCCTGGTTTATAGATTAAGAAACAGAATTATTTATTCCTATTGGAGAAAATTACCTTTACTGGACAGTTCAAACAAGTAATAGGGAAGGATTTCCTCTGCAGTGGTTCACTTCAGGAACAACTGGCTTAAATATTTAAAGAGATATACCCTTGTGTGTAGCCATCAGAAGGTTTTTTTTTTAGTTTCTTTTTTAAATCGCACATCAGACTGCTTTTTTAAAACTAATGTCCTCCAAAGCTAAGTCATAGAGGATATATCGAAAAGATACGTCGAAACTCTTGCAAAATATTTCCCGTATATACAGTGTAAGAGGTACTATATGAAATTAGGTCCTTTATTACAACTCTACTTATACAGTGAGATGTGTAATACTGTAACTTTGTGGGTTCGTGAAATTAAATAAAATTAATTGCACAAACTCCAAATGCTCATTATTTCCACCAAATTACAGTTGGAGCACTTGCCGATTACGTAGAATTACGTATTGCACACAATTACAATCCACCAGTTCGTCTGTTACAGGTCCACTCTACACTCGCAATTACGTCAACTCCACCGATAAACGTACACAGTCTACCAGCCCGTTCGCTCACTCGGCGCTCCTCACAGCTGCTCGCCAAGAACTGAACTGCCTCGCCAACTGCAACCCCTTTTTATAGGGATATCGCTGTTTCTGGAAGTCTCGCGGTTCAGTGAATCATCACGAAGGTTCCAGAGGGCAGGGGGAGGGGAATGAGACGGCCACTGATGTTTTCCCAACCACCCCTTCGTTAGCGCTATAAGACAAATGGGTAAGCGTGGTCGAATACCTTCCGGCCCTCACCCAGCCGCCAGTTGGTCGCACCTTCCGATAATTGGGGCACAATACGTTGCTGTCCTGTAGTCATAACCCTACTACAGAACAATGGTTTAATTGTACAGCCGTAAACATTGGCTTTTGCATCTGTTTCCATTGGGTGGAGGTAATGCATTCACCATTATCATTGTACTACAGCACGTATTTTGACACGATGGAGCTCCTCCTCATATCAGCTTCCTGTCCGTCGATTTTTGAATAGCAAGCTTCCTGCTAGGCGGACAGGAAAAGGTGAACCAATTCTGTGGCCTCCACGCTCGCCTGACTTAAACCCACTAGAGCTGTATATGTGCGGACATTTGAAATCTAATATTTAGGACTCCCAATTCCAAATGTAGACTCTTCGTGTTCCTATTGTAGAAGATTGCCGGATAATATGAAATTCCCCAGGCCTAACTGAGAGCATTAGAGAGTTCGTGCTATGGCATATTGACGTAAAGGAAAACCTCCAGCGTTAAGTTATATCAGATGATTAATGAAATGATGTTCAAATGAGTACAGGGTACATAGAGCTTAGAGTTACCAGACATTCATCTTTCAGGATAAGGGAAAACCTCCAACGTTAAGTCATATCGGACAATGAATGAAATGATGTTCAAATGAGTACAGGGTACATAGAGCTTAGAGTTACCAGACATTCATCTTTCAGGATAAGAGAAAACCTCCAACGTTAAGTCATATCGGACGATAAATGAAATGATGTTCAAATGAGTACAGGGTACATAGAGCTTAGAGTTACCAGACATTCATCTTTCAGGATAAGGGAAAACCTCCAACGTTAAGTCATATCGGACAATGAATGAAATGATGTTCAAATGAGTACAGGGTACATAGAGCTTAGAGTTACCAGACATTCATCTTTCAGGATAAGGGAAAACCTCCAACGTTAAGTCATATCGGACGATGAATGAAATGATGTTCAAATGAGTGCGAGGTACATAGAGCTTAAAGTTACCAGACAATCATCTTTCAGGATAAGGGAAAACCTCCATCGTTAAGTCATATCGGACGATACATGAAATGATGTTCAAATGAGTACAGGGTACATAGAGGTTAAAGTTACCAGACATTCATCTTTCAGGATAAGAGAAAACCTCCAACGTTAAGTCATATCGGACGATGAATGAAATGATGTTCAAATGAGTACAGGGTACATAGAGCTTAAAGTTACCAGACATTCATCTTTCAGGATAAGAGAAAACCTCTAACGTTAAGTCATATCCGACGATGAATGAAATGATGTTCAAATAAGTACAGGGTACATAGAGCTTAGAGTTACCAGACATTCATCTTTCAGGATAAGGGAAAACCTCTAACGTTAAGTCATATCGGACAATGAATGAAATGATGTTCAAATGAGTACAGGGTACATAGAGCTTAGAGTTACCAGACATTCATCTTTCAGGATAAGGGAAAACCTCCAACGTTAAGTCATATCGGACGATGAATGAAATGAGGTTCAAATGAGTACAGGGTACATAGAGCTTAGAGTTACCAGACATTCATCTTTCAGGATAAGGGAAAACCTCCAACGTTAAGTCATATCGGACGATGAATGAAATGATGTTCAAATGAGTGCGAGGTACATAGAGCTTAAAGTTACCAGACATTCATCTTTCAGGATAAGAGAAAACCTCCAACGTTAAGTCATATCGGACGATGAATGAAGTGATGTTCAAATCAGTACAGGGTACATAGAGCTTAGAGTTACCAAATATTCATTTTTCGGGATAAGAAAACCCTGGAAAACCTTATCATACTGACTTCCTGAGTGCGAGGCAGACACGCTACCATCTACACTACAGAGGTGGGCGTCTGCTGAGGTTAATGTTATTTATTTATCAATAGTAAAAACGTTTCCCGTTGTGAGCTTGGAACGACGAGAAAGAAATCAGTACAAAGAGAGAAGCGTCTATCCCTGCACAGTACAACTGGTTTCTGGAATGCGATGCATGCAATTCTCTACCTGTTGCACAGAGTGGGCGTTACCGCTACACATCAATTTCTCCGTTAGTCTTTAACTTGATCCTTGTAGGATATCTATTCCTATTCAGGATTGCTTTGATTAATTCCGTTAGCTATGAAACCTACACAGTACGGTGACGTCATACGTGATTCTTCGAATGCGAGTCATCTGGGAAATATAGCACAACTTTTCTTTCATGAGGTTTGAAGCTTCGTAGCTTGGGACTGCATGATTCAGGATACTTAGGTACTTTCTCTTTTAGGTACGTGATAGGTAGGGGGGAAATATGGTTCGTAGTCCTCACAAAAATTTATGTTGAGATTTCGGACTCTACGAATATTGAAAGCTTCTCCAGAGTTCTAATTTTGTTCAGGGTGAGTTATCTGTGTAAGTTAATTAATGAAAGTGTACAGCCAGACTGAAAAAATCAATGCCATAGCCGGGATTTGAACCACGGGTCTTCTGGTTTCGTCCAGTCGCTTTAACCCATTGAGCTATCATGGCCAATGTGCCGTTCCGACATTAAATTCTCCATTTGACTCGTATATTTCCCTGGTGAACCACTAGAGGCTCTCGCATTCTAGATACACCGTTTGTGGCGACTTACTATCGTAAGTCTTAAGTCCCAAGCCATGACATTGAATTTTTCATGTTGACTCTATCCATCAAAAACCTTAGCCTATAAACGGATAGTGTGGAGAAATGATTAATTTCCATCAATTAACTTAAATAAAGTTGGCAATTTTATAGTGTAAGGATGCATATCAGCAAATAGAGTGGGAAATTTGGTATTCATTGAGAACACCAAGGATTGACTCATCAGTACTTCTTAGGCAAACCATCAGCGTGTGGAGAAATTACGAATACGATATAATTTTCAGTTTTCTGTTGATAATGAACAAAAGCACCACGCGCGTATGGTCAGGAATTGTTATATAACTGACTTATGCCCGATTTCACCAACAGATGTTAAAATCGACGTTAACAAATGTAACATAACAATTGTCACAGCGCTAAAACTAATGTTAAATTTCTTGCATTTCACCAACCTGTTTTCTTAAAATGTTAACAGACCTGTGTTAACGCCAAGAAACTTGTAAATATCACAGCTATAGAAGGCTATGGATGAGCTGCGATGCGCTTTTGTTTTCATTTTCGTCTGCCCAAATGGCGGATGAACAAAATCATAAATAAAGTCGTGAGACAGATTTCTCATCGACGGAGAAAGAATTGTTAATTGAAATGATGACGAAGTGTAGGGATATCGTGGAAAATAAGAGGGCGGATGCAGTGAATGTAAAAGAGAAAGATGTCACGGGGAAAATATTGGAAACGAATTTAATTCAAATGTATGTGTCACTACTACAAGCACCAAACAACTTGTCAGTATTGCGTAAATTTAAAACGAGGTGCGAAGAACAAGTGACTTAAACGTTTCAAGACGGGAGGTAGACAGTGTATTATCCACATAATTCAGTGAATTATAAAATCACAAAGTTATTAATACTTGAAGCAAAGGTGAGATCGGCATATTCCTTTCGATGCATGTCCTAACTCAGTATTACGTAAATAATAATAATAATACTTTATTATCACCTTATGTTTTACAGGCATTGTAGAAAACAGGCAAGTCGTCAATTATATACAATTAAAGTTGCTGGATATTTTGATATATATATATATATACACAGATATTAGAAGAAACTAAAGTATGTATAATGTCTTGTACACCTAATACAATGTCTAGGTTTTAGTCATAAGTATTGTAAAATAAGAAACTAGCACTCAAACAATAAATTCTGAAGTTGTAGTCTTAGTTTAGAAATTCATCAAGTGAATAAAAGACATTATTAATTAAATATGATTTCAAGAAAAATTTGAATTTTATTAAGTTTCTAGATACTTTAACTTCTGCTGGGAGTTTGTTATATAGCTTGGCTCCCATGTAACTAGACAACTTGTCACACAGGTGGAGTCTATACATCATAGTAGCGAAATTATTCTTGTTTCTTGTGTTGTGGTTATGAATAGCAGAATTTGTTTACAATGGGATGTATTTTATCATATATAAAATTGTTTTGTAGATGTACAGGCTTGTCAGCGAAGGAGGAAACGAGGAGCGAAGAACAAGTGCCTTAAACGTTTCAAGACGGGAGGTGGACAATGTATTATCCACATAATTCAGTGAATTATAAAATCGCAAAGTTATTAATACTTCAAGAAAAGGTGAGATCGGCATATTCCTTTCGATGCATGTTCTAACTCAGTTTTACGTAAATTTAAAACGAGGAGCGAAGGACAAGTGACGAGTGACGTGAACGTTTCAAGACGAGAGGTGGACAATGTATTATCCACATAATTCAGTGAATTATAAAATCGCAAGGTTATTAATACTTCAAGAAAAGGTGAGATCGGCATATTCCTTTCGATGCATGTTCTAACCTCCCTTGTACTTCCGCAGTAATCTTCATAGCAACATGTTTCGACAGTCTATACCTCCGTAAAACAATTTTCTTCTGATAGCTCCTCAAAATAATTTCTCCTCATAGGCTGTACTCTATTATGAATACCATTTAAACGGTCTTAAATGTAGCAAATCGACATCAACAGCTGAGTTCATGCTCGCCATCTTGACTGTTTACAATTGTTAAGGACTTGTTAGTCAAATTCGGCTTGTTAGTTTAACATGAAATTTAACACGAGTGTTACGCTAACATTTGTTGGTGAAATGCAATTTTTGTTTTAACTATTGCTAAACTCGCGTAAAGTCTCAATATTTGTTGGTGAAATCGGGCATTTAAGTAATTGATCCACCCCCACAGAGTTCACAACTCAACCTAGCAGAGAGTTTACGGAATTAGGTAAATAAAATAATCACTAATTCTCCTATATCCTCTAAGATCAACTAAAGACAAGATTGCTCGAAGAATGGGTAAAATTGAGCCTGTTTGTACGAGAAAAAAATTAATATAAAATTAGGTCTGTTAAAAGTAATTAAGGTTAAATGATTTTAACTGAATTTAATCAGTGTGAGGCAATATAGACGTATATCCTTTTGTTGAGTGAATGTGTAGTTAACTCTTGAAATACCAGTAACTACACTGAAATATTTTGGTCGACAGCTGTTACAATTTAGAACAAAGATTGTTTATTTCCATTTATTTTCATGTTTACAACTGTTTTTAGGAAAATAAACTCTGAGGAAAATACATTTTGCAGAACTTTGTGCTGTTTTTGTATTTATCTGGAGTAACATAAAGTATAGCTATTAGAACACTTTGCACAGGAATGGGCCCGCCTCAACTTGGATCGCCTTGTATCCAAATGGCACTCACACAAAATAAAGAAGGAAGTTTTATTTCACAAGAACGCTTCCGTGGGACAGGCTGACCTCCATTCTTTTTACCGTTACTGCGGCAGAGTCACCTGGTGGCATCTGCTTCAAACCCCGTGACCCACATCTGCACCAACCGACGGAACCCGCGGCTCTTTCAGAAAGTGGTGGGGCGTTTACAGGTTCTAGTTTGGCAGCATTGATTTCATTTTCTCGATCTTGGCCAAGGTGTGTTGTGTGTGTGCAAGTTCAAGGTCCGGCTAGTACTATCGAGAGACAGACATGCTATTTTCCAGTAGAGGTGATTTTTATTGGGATATCAGATAGCAGCAGTGATGTGTAATCATTTAAACTGTTATTAAATTGTTACGTTTTGTTAAATACAAGTGTCCACAGGAATAACAAAACATGAGGAATCGAATTTGGGTTTTTCTGGTGAGTAGAACGGCATTTGTTTCTAGTCTGTTTGAAATATCAGTTTTTTGTTTAAACTCCAAGTTACGTTCAAATGTTTTTATACTATAACTTTTATCAATGTTTATTTTTCGGTTTGCTGCACAACAGGTGTTTAATTACATATTTCCTCCTGAGTGTTGGATTCTCATGAACTTCTCTGCCCAATCGCGTTTATTTTTGCAATGCTACGTTATTATATTCCATCCAAAAGTACTATATTACGTGTACAGATTCTAAAGAGCATTTCTTTGAAACTAACAGGCGATTAAATGCAAAGTTCACTGTTCTCCAAGCGTAGAACCTCTCACCCCAAACGATTCCTTAAATGACAGAGCGAGATAGCTTACGCGGTTTCGTCTATGGCTTGGATTAAATTCCCGTGTCCGACCTAGCTGACCCATAGGTTTTTTCGAGGGTTTTCCAAGTCACCAAGTAGTTTAATTACATCAAATCTCATTTGGTAGTCTCTTGCAAGACAGAAGTGTCGGCGATTGCCTCGGCGTTGCATGGTAGGATGATAAGAACTTCTGGCAAAGACTTCCTGTTCCGGTAGGATAGCTTCTGGCCAGGCTTGTGTGCCGTTTCAGGTCCACAGTGGGTGGGATCTGATTGTACTGGCATACGGGAAGTTTCCAAAAGGTAAATAAAAGAGATCCTGTCCTCTACACTGTCCTGACTTCTTAAGACGGCCGACCTCTGTCATTCTTACCCCCTGGGATGCCACACTTTGGACATACGATTTCATCAACATTTAATCATATCGAACTATGAATAAAATGCTCAAATGAGTCCGGGGTCCATGGAGCTTAGAGTTACCTCACATATATCTTTAAGGATAAGGGAAAACCCCCTAAAAACCTTAACCAGGTAACTCACCCTGACCGAGATTCGAACTCGGGACCTCTTGAACGTGAGGCAGACACGCTACCATCTAGGCAACCGAGGCGGGTATACGAGGGACTGTCGTAATATTGTAACTATCACCCTTTAAAAATGTGATAGGGAATGAAAAGATAGAGTCAGACTGAAAAATTCAATGCCATAGCCGGGATTTGAACCATGGATCTTCTGGTCTCCGTCCAGCCGCTCTAATCATTGAGGTACTATGGCCAACCTGCCGAGATGATATTAAATTCTCCAACTGACTCGTGTTTCTCCCAGTAAACCACTAGGAGTCCTCATAAACACATGAGACAACTACCTTAATGGCGACTTACAAACATGTAAGTACTTTAAGGCCCGGGCTTTATAGTTCGGACCACTATTAAGTACAATTAATGGAAATTAATTGTTCTTTCACACTAGCCGTGTGTAGGCTAAAGTATGTAAAGATAGAGTCAGACTACAGCATAGTAAGTCGCCATTAAGGTAGTTGTCTCATGTGTTTATGAGAACTCCTAATGGTTTGCCGGGAAACATACGAGTCAGTGGAGAATTTAATGGCATCTCGGCACGTTGGCCATAGTACCTCAATTATTAGAGCGGCTGGACGGAGACCAGAAGATCCGTCAATCAAATCCGACAATGGCATTGAATTCTTCAGTCTGATTCTACCGTTTCATAAACAGTATTTCTTTGTAACGCTTCATTAGATGTCAACAAACGCGATACCTTCCCTGCACAGACCTTGTGAAAGCCCAAAACGTTATTTAAAATATTATATGTACGTTCTTTTGATATGTTTACAGCCTCTGCTATCTCAAACAACTTTAATCTGCGGTCTTCCAGTACTAAACGATTGAATTTTTTCAATGATCTCTGGAGTTGTGACTTCCACAAGACGTCCAGAGCGAGGCTCATCACTAGCACTCGTACGTCTCATTTTAAGCTGTACAACCAACCTAAAAAATTCGAAAAACAATCAAGCTATTGACCTGTAACTATGGATATAAGCTAGTCTAGAGCTAAACTAGCCTAGTGGTGCCATCTCTATGTGAGACCTGGTACCTAATCAGTCGACCCTCCTATATAATTCAAAATAATTTTAGCTGTTTTTCAGAAGAGAAACTTTTCCATATATAGGGAAGTTTTGTGCAGGGATATTTTCTTATGTGAAAAACACTTACCCTATTTACCGTAATTATCTAAAGGAAGAAGTAATAAATTGAGTTTTTACACGTTTATTTTACTACTGCGGTTCTCAGTCTCATTTTCTATATTGGTCGTGAAAGACTACTTCATTTTGGTTTGGAGGTCTTTTAATGAAGTCTGGGGTTCTTTTACGT
Organism: Mantis religiosa; assembly: GCA_030765055.1. Taxonomy (NCBI): domain Eukaryota; kingdom Metazoa; phylum Arthropoda; class Insecta; order Mantodea; family Mantidae; genus Mantis; species Mantis religiosa. The sequence continues at coordinate 195,632,108 of CM060953.1, forward strand.
GCCATAAATGTAGTTCTCACACAAAGGAAGCCATGCTAAGCACCTTTACGCCCCACAAAGTTCATCGGCTTTCGAGGAGTTTGAAAGCGCCACCTCGGGAAACAAAAGCTATCGTGTTACTTAGGGCAATGGGAATACAGATGCGCAGCTGTTTCTAAAAGTGTTTTTTGGGACCTGAAATCGTGTATTTGCAATTAAATACGTGTATCATATTTTGATTTGATGACTATGTAATATTAGAGGCAGTAAAAGGTGAAAGGAATCAAAAGAAAAATGTTAATTTCTTAGTTTACATAGCTACGTAACCTAAAAATAGTAAACATTTGTCGTCCATTAACCTCACAATATTCTTTGAGGTTATGTAACAATTCTAAAGGTGAATGAAGCACGGAAGTGAGCAATAACCAGTTTATTTGGATGCTTTATAAGAAAAAACGATTTTGTAAGATGTGAGAAGAAGAAGTGGCTGTCAAGGACACCCAACCTTGAACCAAATCTCAGGCTTGGGAATGTAGGTGAGATCTTATTGTTTGTACGGTCGTTAGCCAATGCGGAAGTCCATTATCGTTTAATTATTCATGTTTTTCACGTTAACAACCGAGTTAATAAGCCAGAGGCAACGTGAAAATCCATTATGTTCCACAAGGATAACTTTAGCTACCGTACGAAGAAGACAGCAAAGAAATTTTACTAAGATTTTACGGTAAATACCAGTGGCGGCTGGTGGGTTAAATTATAGGTGGTGCGCAAATAAAAAATAAAATACAGAGTAGTAATGACTCACCTATTTATACAGATTCTCTGCTCTACTCTCCTCAGACCTGGCGAATCTATCGATAACTTTTGCGTTGAAGTGGCTGATTTTCATAACAAACTCTCTCTCAATTGAAAGCATTGCTAATGCTGACAATCAGTCCAGTGACATTGTGTTTCTAAGGAAAGTTTTTACTCTTTTTAAAGTTGAGGAACAGCGTTCTGCTTCAGCGGTAAACATTGACATAGTTAACAGTACTCGGAGGAGTTTGACATATTCACTGAATGTAGTACATAAACTGTTTTCCTTAATGAAATCCATCAAGCACAAAGCGCCGGACATTCCACGAAATTCCTCTCGACTGTAAATTACAGTCAGTTCTCTACGAATTTTTGTTCCAATGATAAAAGGATAGAACCTTATTGTTTCTCTAAGGGAATCCTCTGGAAATGTCTTAGAAATTTTCTTGATGAAACAAAGTTGAGGCTACCAGATGCCCCGTGAAGCTAAATCTGTCCTTTGCTTCTCTAAGAATGTCACATACTTCAAGAGATTCTCTTCTTTTCACATCATGATCTTTTATTCTTCTCCGCTTAATTGCAGTTTCTTCGTGTTCCTCAATATCCACGCTATTTCTTACCTTTTGCACTTCCCTTTCAAATGCGTTTAGCTGGGCGATGGCAAATGTTGCATTGTAGTCTCGTTTCTGCAGCTGATTGTACAAAATGTCCACATGTGGCATGATCTTGTAGAAGAAAGACAGCCAGAATACAAAATTATAATCTTTCAAGCTGGCCATAAACCCAGAAGCCTGAACAAGTGTGGCGTTGTTGTTTAACAGAGCTCTCTCCTGAATAACCTCCATGCATTTACTTAAATTCTCCCCGTGTTCGAAAAGCAGAGCATACAGAAGCTAAACCTGAAGGTCACGCTATAGCCGTTGCTAAGAGTAGGAGGAGCTAGGTTTATAAACCTCCATTTAAGCAATGTATAAGAAGCCACTCCCATCTCTTCACCTTTCCGCAACCCCCTCAGAGAGCCTACATTTGGAAGAAATCTTAGGTTAATTCTTCACTGCAAACCTGGCGGCTCCTATAGCTAATCACTGTTTATTTCGACTTCTGCGGTCATGGGCAGCTACAGACGATAAGCGTAATTGAAACATGTTTGTATATAAAACAATGCAAACAAGTACAGCTTTAATGTGCAAAATACACCTGTTGTATATTCAGAATCAGTGGGTGTAGCGCAAACCTGCAACCTTATGGAGGAACCGCCCCTGGTAAATACATGTTTTGTATCCGTGGATGTTTACAAAGCAAGTTTAGAACGATCTCTGTGTGTCTTACCTATATTTATTTACCTCATTTTATACCTTTGTGCACAAAACTTATCCCTTCGTTTCTTTTTATTCAGATTTGTACGTAAATTTGTATACGTAATCTGAAATGTGGTGTCAAAAGATTCAGCAATGTATTTTATAATTGAAGCGGTCAGAAGCAGAAGTTGCTAAGTCACTGTTTCAAAATTGTGCAGGAGAGCTGCTCAAAGACTTCAAAAGTAATTTTAAATACCAAAATAGTAATACAAGTGAAATAATTTTATGTGATGGGTCCGTTTGGAGGCACAAAAGTATTGTGTTGAAGAGACTTTTCACGGTTTGACATATGTAACATGTGTGACAGGCAGTGGCGGCTCATGTTGCTATACCTTGGGGGGGGGGGGGGGCTGCATTGATTACTGCAATTCTAGCTTTGCTTAATTATTTGAAAATGATCGGCGATCTTTCTGTTTAGCAAACCTATTGATCACTCCCTCTTTGAACTTCGGGATGTCTTCTATCAGTTCTTTTTCTATGGAATTTCTTTCTCTTAAATAGGGAGTCAATTTCTGCTGTATATTTTAATCAACCGCCTGAACACCCCCTGATTTTGTGACCCTTCATGCTTTTCCTGCCATCTTAGGGGTAGCTCGTGATAACCACAAAGTTTCATACAATTAATTATCTTGGACTTGATCGTTATGACGATCTATTGATTCTTTATAGACTTGGCTTAAACATGTCTGTACATTTACTGACCCATGTATAGCAAAATGAAGCATGTTATTAAGGTGGTTTTTGGACATTTCCTGTTTATGACATTTTTCATATAGTCTCTACAAGTCTGAAGCTCCCTTTTGAACCCATGGAATGTTGGCTGCATCGTCTTTAATTCCAAATAAAAGGCAAGGAAAAGAGAACATGGAATTGCTGATTTCACAGCCACATATCCACCAATATTTCGTGTGAATTTCAGGACTGAAACACCTGCTATATTTTCCTTTTGGCAGCTTGTTGCACTCTGAATAATGTTTAACACATGAATTGGTCTTCCTCGTACTTTAATGTCACATTTCTCTTGCAGTGTTAAAGCGCCAAAACGAAATGACTTTAAATACTCGACTGACTTTCTCATTGTTACAATCATATCATTGATAGCAGTATGAAAAGTCACATTTGATTATACTTTACTGTCAGGAAACAAAAATATATTAGAATCACCGTGAAAATGTTCAAAAACCGTTGATTTCACGAAAATGCGCACGAAATTGCACTTACACCGCTGTGTAAGTGCAATTTCGTGCGCACCGTGAGTTCACTAAGCTATGGGGCGCGCGGTAGATAGAGACGGTCATAGTAGACGGTAGATAGTCAGTCTTTTCGAGTTACATGTCGTTACGTCAAGTAGTTAAGTCATACACTTCAAATAATTGTTTTTCTTAAAAATATATTACTTATTGGGCAATATAATTATAACAGTAACTCTGAAATATCATTCTATTTATTTGGTCAGGAGAGAGGTGGAGCCCACCTCGGTAGCGTGGTGGTAGCGTGCGTGTCTGCCTCACGTTCAAGAGGTCCCGAGTTCGAATCTCGGTCAAGGTGAGTTACCTGGATAGGCTTTATCCGGGGGTTTCCCTTATCCTGAAAGACGAATGTCGGGTAAATTTAAGTTCTATGGAACCTGGGCTCATTTGAGCATCATTTCACCTATTCCAGTCATCGTCCGATATGACTTAATGTTGGAGAATGTAATTTACGCAAAAAAGGAGGTGGAGATTGAAAGGGAGGAGTGAGGGTGTGAGAGAGATGAATAACAATTGACATTTGCCAAAATGTATTTTACTATCAGAATGAATCACAAGTAATAGCTGAAAGATTAACTCCACTAAAATATATTTCGCATCAATTACTTATTTGAGAGGCTCTATATTCTTCGTGTACTAGGATTTTGTCTATCCCTTAGTTAAACAAAATTCTTTCAAACTGAGAACATTCTCAGGAACTATAAGATATTTACTTAATGTTATGAAAATAATTAAACACCAAAAAACCGTAGAGAAAATAAACATTTTTGAAAAAGAAACCAAATAAAGATTAATTTTTCTAAGATAACTGACTTTTGGTTTCTGTGAGACGCCCAAAAAGAGTAAGCGATAGTTTACATTTACTAAGTGGCTGTCAAAAACCCAGGTTAATTTATCATAGTTCCAGATCGGTTTTTCTGTTTGTTTTTCTGTTCCAAAATCAACTAGTTAAGAGATTTTCCTCTTAAAATTTCCATGGGTTTGTAAAATGTTTCTTGAAGCCGATATGCACTGGAGTTCCGAGTAAATAGCAAAAGCAGCACTTTTTATTCTAGATGAAACTGGCAGGCACTTTTGGACGTTCCCCACACGGAAGTATTTACAAACGAGTTTAACGTATGATGGAGTATGACGGAAGGGTAGCAGTACGAATTTATCGATCTCTTACGGAACGTCAATCTTTCCAGCTTCAACAACGCAGACATGAAAAGAAGAGTTACGTCAACAACGGGGAAAACATGTTAAGAATGGTATAATACAAATGACAGTCAATATATTTATTATTCTGTGTAATATTTAAACACAGAATATTTAAATGTAAATGCGAATTATCCGCCATCATAAGAAGAAAACGCATCATCACGTGATACTTTTGTTACTGAAAAGTAGGCTTTTTACTGTTAGACACGAATAATCTCTGCAAAGATTCGAATTATCTCTACCAGAGAGAATATAACAGGTCAAACAAAAGAATAAAGTTAAAATTTGTGAGACAAAAGCACATCATTTTTCAGGAGCGCCTACTCTAATATGGTGGACACTATATTACGAGATTGATCTGAAAAGTTTCCAACCTGAACGTGAAGATGGCAGAGAAATGATGATGACAGTTACGCACCAAAGTTTCAGCCATTCTGGACGCTCAATTGTTATGTAAAAGTCGTTTGAATGAGTTGATGTGAATGTTTTTATGAAAATGGACAAAATCGAGTATCGAGCTGTCATTAAACATTTGTTTTTGAAAGGCAATACGCCTACACAAATCAAAGATGAGTTGGATTCTGTGTATGGGGACTCTGCACCATTGTTTACCACAGTGAAATTTTAGGCAGCTGAATTTAAACGTGGTCGTAAGAGCTCGGTAGACGATGAACGTTGGGGACGTCCAAAAACTTAAACCGCCGACGAAAACATCGCCAAATGGTGCTAGACGACCGCCGAATAAAAGTGAGAGAGATAGCAGAGGCTATGAACATGTCAAAAGAACGTGTTTTTCACATATTAAATCAATATTTAGACATGAGAAAGCTGTCCGCGCGTTTGGTGCCGAGTTTGCTCACGTTAGACCAAAAACGTGTTCGAATGAACATTTCCAACGCTCTGTTGGCGCAGTTTAAGCGCAATAAATCAGAATTTTGGCGCCGATTAATTACTGTAGATGAAACTCGGATACACTATTATACGCCCGAAACAAAAATACAGTCCAAACAGTGGGCTGCAAGGCGGAACTGGCTCCGAAAAAAGAAAAAACTTTTTTTTTTTCGGTTGGTAAAGTGATGGCGACTCTTTTCTGGGATAGTCATGGAGTAATTTTAATCGATTATGTTCAAAAAGGAAGAACTATAACAGGAGCATACTACGCATCATTACTTAAAAAGTTGAAGGCAGAAGTTGCGGAAAAACGGCCACACTTGTAGAAAAAGAACATCCTGTTTTACCAAGATAACGCACCTCTCACATCTCTCTCATGGCTTCGCCGTGGCTCAGTGGTTAGACCGCTTGGCTCTCACCAAGGCGGCCCGGGTTCGATCCCAGGCGCTGGGGCGGGTTTTCTCTGGGATCTCCGGTTTCCCCGCCATCTCATTCCACCGTTGCTCCAACTTCATCTCATGTATCATGAGTGTCATTGCCTGCGGTGCCATTAGTAGCAAAAGTGGGCGTTGAACACTACACATTTCATTTCATTTCTCATACCTCAGCGGTTGCAATGGTGAAAATCCACGAATTACGGTTTGAACTGCTTGACTCACCAGAACTAGCCCCAGGTGACTTCCTTTTGTTCCCTCATCTGAAAATTTGGCTCGGAGGACAGAGATTTTCGTCAAATGAAGAGGCAAACACCTTCTTGAACAGTTATTTAATGTTCAAATGTGTACATGGTACACAGAGGTTAGTGTTGCCCGACATTTACCTTTCAAGATAAGCAAAAACGATGCAAAAACCTTATAACTCACCCTGACTAAGTTTAGGAACTTCTTGAATATGTCAGGTATGACACCCTTAAACCACAGAGGTAGGCATTAGAATGGTTTGGGTTGGGCTAGCATAGAATAGGGTGGGTAGGTAAGGATAGGTAAGGTTAGGTCAGATTAGGTTAGGTTAGGTTCGGTTAGAATAAGTAAGGTTAGCATAGCTAAGGTAAGGTCAGATTAGTTTAGGTTAGGATATGATAGGTCAGGGTGGGCTAGGTTAACTGAGACTGCGTTAACTCCCGATAGGTTCTATTAATAGGTTTATTTCGCGAAGAACCAGAGAGAACGTTTTCTTTAGCATGTGTACAGCATATACCGATACCTTATCATCGGGCCATGTTTACGAAAAGACGCGTTTCAGCAAAGCATGCAGTATATATAAGAGAACGACAAGGAACTTTTTTAGATCAAAAGTAACTACAAGAATTTCAGGATTCCACAGTTTCGACTTTGTAGAAATACTTTATTAGACTGAAGACCCATTCATGGAGGTAAGTGAAGTAGAATGACAAACCACAGTCAGCTTTCTCCGCTGAGATACAGAAGCTACCACGTTATGAAAGAAGTGCCTTCTCTATTAACAGTAAAAACATCTAGAAAGAGTTATTTTCTATTCTCCACGTATCCTTTTTGTCATGAGAACGTTGCTTGTGATCTTTGACACCTCACGTTCTGTGTTGTAGCTGGTCTACTTTCACCGACGTTAGTCACAGAGTCTCTATCGGGATTGTCTCTACATTTGCTCCACTTTCCTTACACAACAGTCTTACTTCAATTGTTTATAGAATATGCAACATGTGAAAATCGTCAATATACACTTGCTTTCTATTATAAAAACCGACGATATGCTTAAATTAGTGTTGTCTGTGACTCATGGCTTTTCTCCGGGATTTCCCCGGCTCGCTAGTGAATACTGCTAAGGATAACTACTTGTTCAGGATTTCCTGTCCGTCAGTTTCACCTCATTCATCATATCTTTCGTTGTGAAGGAGCCTGCCCTGTGCTGTCATCTACCGTGGTACCGGCAACCCACAGTGGCATTTCAACTCATCCTTTCTCCAGGAGCCCTTCGACAGGACTCCAGCACAAGTTTAACTTCTCCACCGAAGTTTGCTATTGTCATGGTGACAAATATTATAAAAATGCAATTAATGATTATATATATATATATATATATATATATATATATATATATATATATATATATATATATAAACACAATTAATTTCTAAAAGCACATAAACATTGTTAGTAAAAGATTAGATTAGATTCATTGTGCACAGTCCAAAATTTTACAGTTTACAACTTTAGGCTACATTTCTTTGTGTTTACCTTGTTGCCACCTTGTCTTACATGGCAGTCTGGTCTTCTGCTCTGTCAGGTAGCTCTTAACCTCCATGCCTCATTGTTACATAACTAGTCCCTTTCTTCCCTTCATCTTCCTTTCTTATATTCTTTACATTTCTGGACCATTTTTCTTTTAATTTCTGCAAGAACTCATCAATACTTCTTACCTTCTTTTCCGCCTTTCCTGTTAACATTTCTATAGCTACAACTTTAGGCTAAATTTATTTGTGTTTACCTTGTTGCTACCTTGTCTTACATGACACCCTGGTCTTCTGCTCTGTCAGGTAGCTCTTAACCTCCATGTCTCCTTGTTACTTAATTAGTCCATTTGCTCCCCCTCATCTTCCTTTCTTATATCCTTTACATTTCTTGTCCATTTTTCTTTTATATTCTGTAAGAACTCACCAATACTACTTACCCACTTTTCCTACCTTTCTGTTAACATTGTTATAGCTACAAATTTTGAGTATATATATTTGTCTTTACCTTGTTGCTACCTTGGCTTACATGACACCCTGGTCTTCTGCTCCGTCAGGTAGCTCTTAACCTCCATACCTCCTTGTTATTTAATTAGCCCCTTTCCTCCATTTCAACTCCCTTTCTTATATTCTTTATATTTTTGGACCATTTTTCTTCTAATTTCTGCAAGAACTCGGCTATTATTCTTACCTTCTTTTCCTACTTTCCTGTTAATATTTTTAGAGCTACAACTTTAGGCTACAATTATTTCTTCTTACCTTGTTTCTATCTTGTCTTACATGACAGCCTGGTCTTCTGCTCTGCTAGTTAGCTCTTAACCTCCATGTCTCCTTGTTACTTAATTAGTCCCTTTCTTCCCCCTCATCTTCCTTTCTTATATTCTTTACATTTCTGGACCATTTTTCTCTTACTTTCTGCAAGGACTCACCAGTACTTTTTACCTTCTTTTCCTCCCTGTCCGTTAACATTTTATTACCTACTATCCTCTTCTGTATTTTCTCCCATTTTACCTCCCAAACCTTTTTTCTCCACATTACAACCTCCTCGCATTCTCTTACATAGTGTACTATGCTTTCTTTTCCCCCACACAATTCACAAATTCCCTTTTCCCTACCTCTTATCCCTCTTAGAAATATTGTTCCTGTTCTCATCCAAGCTAACCCTTCTCTCTCTTGTCTATTGCAGTAATTGTATATATGCTTCTCGTCCCCAATTTATTTTTATTTGTTTATAAAATTGTAATGATTTAATAATTTCTAGTCTTCCCCATATTTCCTATCTTCTGTTTTGAATTACGAGTATATCACGTTTAATACATACACAGCAGTAAAGTTTATTTTCAAATTGCTTCTAAAACCCCATAACTCATTCTCCCATTTAATATTACTCCGGAATAGAGTTTATTCAAATATATACATTATACTTCTGTTACTGGCGGAGAGGAAATGAAACACAGACGATTGTAAAATGTTTAAAACAGGTCTGTACCTGCCTGTTCTGAACTTCCAACAATCTTTGCCTTATGTCGCGAGAAACAATTGGACCGCAACGGTGCTTCAAACATATTACACGATATGATTGTATAATAAGAGATGATTCTAACTTCTCACACAAGAAAAATTTCATTTGTGAAGTAGGATTTTGTCTAACCCTTATAGTTTCCAAGTTGACTCAAATTTTACACAGAATTTCATCTACATATGTTAAATGCCTAATTTTTAAAATTTATGTTCTCCAGTGTTAACCCATTTCCTACGATGGCTGAAATGATGTTCAAAAGAGTACAGATGACATAGAGCTTAGAGCTACCAGGCATTCATATTTCAGGATAAAGGAAAGCCTCCAACGTTAAGTCATATCGGACGATGAATGAAATGATGTTCAAATGAGTACAGGGAATATAGAGCTTAGAGTTAACAGACATTCATCTTTAAGGATAAAGGAAAACCTCCAACGTTAAGTCATATCGGACGATGAATGAAATGACGTTCAAATGAGTTCAGGGTACATGGAGCTTAGAGTTACCAGACATTCATCTTTCAGGATAAGAGAAAACCTCCAACGTTAAGTCATATCGGACGATGAATGAAATGATGTTCAAATGAGTACAGGGTACACAGAGCTTAGAGTTACTGGACATTCATCTTTCAGGATAAGAGAAAACCACCAACGTTGTCATATCGGACGATGAATGAAATGATGTTCAAATGAGTATAGGGTACATAGAGCTTAGAGTTACCGGACATTCATATTTCAGGATAAGAGAAAACCTCCAACGTTGTCATATCGGACGATGAATGAAATGATGTTCAAATGAGTATAGGGTACATAGAGCTTAGAGTTACCGGACATTCATCTTTCAGGATAAGAGAAAACCCCCAACGTTAAGTCATATCGGACGATGAATGAAATGATGTTTAAATGAGTACAGGGTACGTAGAGCTTAGAGTTACGAGAAATTCATCTTTCAGTGTACTGGAAGGCTTTTGAAAAAAAGACTCATCCAGATAGCACTCCCTGGCTCAGATTTTAACTCGGAATCTTTTGAAATTATATTATGTGCCCTACCATGGAGGTACGCTATGAATGCTTATTGGAATAAGTACTCAAAATTGAAACGTTGACAGCGTCAGGAGTGATTTCCATGACACAGTTGTTTGGTCCATAGAGCAAATGCTCCCCAGCGGTCCCACGACAATGTAGGCCACCGAAATGGACATTCTTGCTATTTGTCATCCGAAGATTTAAATTAGAAACTCGTTTCTTGACACGGATATTCCCCTGAGGCCGTACGTAGCACGAGATTTGACTTCTGTTTTGCCACACGCACGAACGCACTAGCATTCCGTGACAGGAAGCGGCTATTTTGAACTAGGACGTGATGCTTTTGTCTAGCCACCATTGAGTACAAACCACAGTGACGTCTTTCACCCAAATCTTCTTTCAATTGTTACCTTATGCCTCTTTGCTATTCAGTGAGGTCGTGACACGCATTTCACCCATAATTGTACGTAACTGTTATTTCCTTGACCTACTGAATACTTACAGAATTTTTGTGGGAATTTTCAAATATGTCACAAAAGAGCGGTCGACGAAACAAGTGGTCAACTTTCTTAAGTACACCAAGATGAATGTAGGATGGTTTAGAATTTCCAATATGCTTGTAAAATTATATATGAAGGAGTATTTTGTTCAGTTTAAAGCAGACTTAAGAAAATATATATTCATTTTTAACAATTTTCCTCGGATTCTTACTCCTCTTATATACGAACGCTTTGATCCATAAATGTTCATAAGATGGTTTGAATGAACCTCTACCTGTGACTCTTTTGAACAAATAAATCAAAAAACGAAAAGTCGATAAAACATGAAATTTGAAGCCCGCTTCCTTCGCGTAGAACGTAGCGTGCCTGCTTCACATTTAAGAGTGTCTGGTAACTCTAAGCTCTATGTACCCTGTACTCATTTGAACATCATTGCATTCATCGTCCGATATGACTTAACGTTGGAGGTTTTCTCTTATACTGAAAGATGAATGTCTGGTAAATCTAAGCTCAGTGTACCCTGTACTCATTTGAACATCATTTCATTCATCGTCCAACACGACTTAACGTTGGAGGTTTTCCCTTATCCTGAAAGATGAATGTCTAGTAACACTAAGCTCTATGTACCCTGTACTCATTTGAACACCATTTCATTCATCGTCCGATATGACTCAACGTTGGAGGTTTTCTCTTATCCTGAAAGATGAATGTCTGGTAACTCTAAGTTCTATGTACCCCGTACTCATTTGAACATCATTTCATTCATCGTCCGATATGACTCAACGTTGGAGGTTTTCTCTTATCCTGAAAGATGAATGTCTGGTAACTCTAAGTTTTAGGTAACCTGGAGTTATTTGAGCATCATCTTATTAATCGTGCGATATATCAACGTTGGATGACCTTTATTTTTAGATAAGGCATCTTTGAAGGGTACGAAAAGAGGATTTCGAAACGATACTGTTTTAAATTATCCTTTTAATGTAAAAGGAAACGATATTAATTGAACGAGTGTACGTTGAAAATATTTTTATGCCATACCAAGTTTGTATCATGCATTTTGTAGGAATATTCTCTGAGGACCTTTTCCATGTGAATGACCTTTACGTATTTTGTGGGCCGTAAGAGTAAGGCGAATTCACTTTCCATTTGAAATTATCAACTAAAATGCAAGGCAATATAACAGAATATAAAAGGTGCTTGGCATTTTGTATTTCTTCTGTAGTAATATATTGTCTCTCATTTGCTGTATACCAGTTATGCAAAAGTCCTTCAGAATGAATAGAATTTTAAGATTGTTCACTGAAAATTAGAGACATGCAATTAGTTTATTTTGGAAATAAGTGAATGTTATGATATTTGCATCCAAGCTGTTAGGCCCATTAGAGGGAAAATGAAGTTCAGTAATCGATGCTTTGTAGGGAGGATTTTCTTATAAATATTCTTTGCTGTTTCTAAAAATGCTAGTTTTGACTTGGAAGGGCAACAATGAAGTCTCAACATTCAACTTTTGGGTGGCATTCTATAAGCTTTCACAGCGTAATTTGTATATGGTAATGAAAAACAAACGACAATAGTCAGAGAATAGCCGAAGGTATCGCATCAGATTTGCAATCCAAAAGCATATTTCCTGTAAAAGCTAACTTCCAATAAATTCTTGGAGTGTATTCGATACGTAAGCCAAAGTTTGAGGTAGGCGATGCTGTTGCCCACATACCTGTATAGCGATAAACAGGAACTTGCTATTCAACCGCTGAATTATCTAGGCCACTGGAAACTGTTATACTTTCTGATTCTCGTTTTTTTTTTTCAGTGACAGGATAACGCAAATTGCAGACAGTTTGGTGAAATTCGCCTCTTCGTCATACAAGGAACAGACTGGCAGAAGATATGACTGTTTCTGAAAGGAGAATTTATTAGTAGTATTATCTCTTTCCATATGTGTAGACTTTTTTTCCTACAAATACGTATTTTTGTATCTATTTTATATTGGTATAAATAGCTATTTATGGGATTTGCGAGGTTTGTTGATGTTTATTAGCGACTGAAACAATTTAACGCAAGAGGCTTTGATAAACATCAAAGTCCCCTAGCCCCATACGTAATTTTATCCGTTATCTAAAATAAAATCGACTTGAATTATGAAAATATTAATTTTTTTTTACAAAACATTTAGAGTCAATGATTTTACTAGGTGTAAGATGATATTGGAGGCTTTGAGTAGAGAAGATTCGAAACTATTGTGATGGAAAAATAACAAATGAACGGTATGTCACCTGAAGAAATTCGAGAATATTGTAGATGCTGTATGTTTGTTTTCACATAACTAAAGAAAAATTGAACATCAAGGAGGTAATCGATAGTCAAATGTCTTTGATACTATTAGTGTAGGCGTTGCTGAAGAATGATGCGCTTTTGTCTCGCAAATCTGTTTGACTTGCTATATTGTCTCTGGTAGAGATAATGCGACTCTTTGTAGATATTATTCATATCTAACAGTAAAAGGTCAAAAGTATGGTGTAATGATGTGTTTTTTATTATCATGGCGGACAAAAATGATTTAATTACAATTTCATTTACGTGTAATGGCAATAAAAGGCTATAGTAGATTTTTTAATACCAAAACTCGTTAAGGACTGGTCAATATGTAAAGGCTTGGAAATTCCAGTGTATTTGCACCAACAAAAGAAAGAAAAGCAGAGGAAAATTCAAAAGGTACACTTTTATTCGAATGAACTTATAACATTTAAATTATTTAGATAATATAATGAAATGATTATCTTAATTTATTCAATATAGTTCAATATTGTCGTGCTGCTCGAACCGCTACCATTAATTTATCTTTTGTAATAGATATCTGTCAGAAAACGCATTGATTACTCCACGTGGAGTGAACATCTATCTGTCGTTTGTGATTCCCGTGAATTCCATTAGCTGAAGTGATGCGTTCATTGGCGTTTAGCACAGATCCGAGAAGCGCGGCTGATATCCTCTCACTCTTACAAGAATAATCAGTGCGTTATCTGAGAGGCTTCTGTTAACAAAGATACAAAGGCTGTTCAAAAAAGAATGATCATAATTTTTTTACGCTCATAAATTTTCGCACTAAAATTCAATCTTATTATACTCTGTTAGCTTAATGTGAAACAAACACGTCGTAGTAGTTTCATTGTTGGTACTCCTGTTTCCCGCTGTGAGAACCAGGAAAGTTCAGACATGTTCAGTAATGGAGGTAACACGCGAGGAACAATATGCAGCTTTGAAATTCTGCTTTCGTCTCAACAAATCTTCAGCTGAGGCCTATACAATGTTACAGGAGGTCTATGGAGAGTCTGTTCTTCCCTACAGCACAGCTCGAAGGTGGTTTAAAATGTTTAAAGAGGGGAGACAATTTAAAAGGAAGGTGCACCCGGTGCTCCAGTTACTGCTCTTACGGAAGAAAACATCAACACTGCTGCTGTCATTGTGAGAGAGGATCGACGAATTACCTTAAGATCAGTTTCTGAAATACTGAACATTTCATTGGGTGCCACCCACACGTTGGTGACAGAAACATTACACATGAGACGTGTTTGTGCGCGATGTGTTCCAAGACTGCTAATTCCCGAACAAAAGGACATTCCCATGCAGGTCTGCATGCAGTTAAAGTTGATGTTAGAGGAAGAACCGGAGTTTCTTTCAAACGTAATCACTGCTGATGAAACTTGGCTACATCATTTTGATCCTGAGAGCAAACAGCAAAGCTTAGTGTGGAAATCTCCTTCATCACCAACCCCCAAAAAGAGCAAAAGTGATTGCTTCTGCTGGGAAAGTTATGGTCATATCATTCTTTGATATTCATGGAATGCTTTATCAGCATGTTGTAGCTGCACAGACATCAGTAACTGGACAATACTACAGGGATGTCCTGAAAACTTTGCAAGTCCATATCAGGCGCAAAAGACCACATTTCCGTTAAGTAGGCTGGATGCTGCACCAGGATAATGCACGGCCGCATATTGCCAATGTTGTTGCTGAGTATCTTGCAAAAATCAACGTGAAGTGCATCGCTCACCCTCCCTACAGTCCGGATTTAGCCCCATGTGACCTTTTAATATTCCCTAACTCTGATAACGTTCATAAGTTTACGTAATGTATGAATTTGTCTTCTCCGTTCGTAATACTCGAGGAAAGTTCTGTACACAATACATTGTTCAAACTTATCGATTTCGAACGTGGGCGCAAATGACCTTGTTGTCGACGGGTCCTAAAACACCACACACTCACTCACTCACTCACACACTCACTCACTCACTCACTCGATTTTGAACCTTTTGGATGTGGGCGAGTTGAATGTTTTTCTCTCGTACACTTTGAATTTTGAACTTCTTTCACTATATTATGTACAGTTCGTTGTTGTATAATTTTTTAACGTAATAATTAGACTTCCTTACGAAACTGTAACACGCTGAATGTTGATTTTCTACTTTGTGAGTGTATGACGTCGTTTACATTTTGACTTGATTTAAACCCTTCCTCTGTAAGAGACTCAACCGCTGTATTGTCGAATTGTGACGTAATACCACTGCTTGTTTCTACAGAAGCTTCCATTGTTAATTCATTCTTCAAACAGGTTGTACGTATTTTGTATATTAATAAATGGAATCGAACCGACGACCTCCCTGGGATGTTCCGCTCAAATAGATGACGTAACATAGTATTTTGTTGTTTCAACTGGCAACATTCCGTAGACTTAATTCAATTTTCACAGATGTTTGTTGTTCGACTGTTAGCCACAGTAACGTAACGCTCTATTAGAAACAGCCGAATGCCTAAACGGGTGCTAATTACGGTAATGGTTGTAGAAAGGCGAGTGGGAACTGAACCACGGACATGTCACGTATTCCTCGCTAAACTTCCTGCTTTAGTTTACCCAGTGTTGAGATTAGTGACGGCTTAGGAACGTGTTCTGGACGCCAATGATATAACGGCCTATCTCTGCATGAAGCGACAGTCATTCTCAACGGCAGATTATCTCGACGCTGATGTCTCAAAGATCTATACGAGGACATAAAACGTTTTTGATGTCTTCCATGCATATACCTTTCTTTATCATTCTTGTGCACACTATCCTTGCAAACGCCCATTCCTACACCTACCAAATGTCAATCGAGATAAATTGTAGAAATGGTTTTAGCATGAGTTTTCTTGCGCGAACAAATTTCCTTTGACGTGCAATGTACGACGGCTGTTCAATAAAGAATTATCATAATTTTTTTTACGGACATAATTTTTTTCACTAAAATTCAATCTTATTATATTCTGTTACCTTAATGTGAAACAAACACGCCGTAGTAGTTTCATTGTAGGTACTCCTGGTTCCCGCCTGTGACAACCAGCCAAGTTCAGACATGTTCAGTATCGCCTACCGCTGTAATGGAGGTAACATAGACGTAAGTTGATGTTAGAGGAAGATCCGGAGTTTCTTTCAAACAGAATCACTGGTGATGAAAACTTGGCTACATCATTTTGATCCTGAGAGCAAACAGCAAAGCTCAGTGTGGAAATCTCCTTCATCACGAACCCCCCAAAAACGCAAAAGTGGTTGCTTCTGCTGGGAAAGTTATGGTCATCTCATTCTTTGATATTCATGGAATGGTTTATCAGCATGTTGTACCTTCACACACATCAGTAACTGGACAATACTACAGGGATGTCCTGAAAACATTGCAAGTGCATATCAGGAGCCGAAGACCACATTTCCATGAAGCAGGCTGGATGCTGCACCTCAATAATGCGCGGCCGCATATTGCCAATGTTGTTGCTGAATATCTTGCAAAAATCAACGTGAAGTGCATCCCTCACCCTCCCTATAGTCCGGATTTAGCCCCATGTTACTTTTTCTATTCCCTAACTTGGAGAAACGCATTGGTGGGAGGCATTATCCATTATCAGAAGCAGTGATGTAGGCGATTTTGAAGGATCTCTCAAAAATGGTTTCCAGCATGTCTTTGCAGACTGGCAGAAACGCTGGGACAAGTGCATCGCATTCAGTGGAGACTATTCTGAGAAGGACCATCAAAATTATGAGGACAAGTAAAGGTGCGTTGTCAAAAAAAGCTTGTGATAATTTTTTATTGAACAGCCCTTGTACATGGCGCTCCCTTCTATACGTTGCCTAGGAGAACGGTATCAGATATCAGCCTTTCATGTCATCACCTTTATGTGAAAGCAGGTCCGCGTCAACTCGGGCGAAGTTTAATGAAGAAAAGTTATCCGAGATTTTATACGCCGCGGGGCTTCGCTATATCTACATCCCCTCGGATAATGAAGAAGATGCAGAAGAAAATTCTGGAGGAAATAACAAAAAGAACGCGTTTATTGCTTCAAAAAATTTGATAGCATCAGTAAAGTACTTTATTACGTTGTTAATTTCGTTGTAATGCACTGCATAATATGTGACGGTCTCCATCCTAGTACCCATATCGTAATTTAAAAAATAAATAAAAAAATAAAATATGCATATCTAATTGTCCGGTTTCTGGCATCTTAATATGCAAACTTCATTTTTAACTTTATTAACTTCTGAATCATATTTCAGAAAACAATTTACAAATGTTGCATATAGATTCTACTTTCTGCCTTAACGAACTAACTAAACCTAATCTCCTGTAGTATTGGCTAGTTACTGATGTGTGTGCAGGTACAACATGCTGATAAACCATTCTATAAATGTCAAAGAATGACATGACCATAACTTTCCTAGCAGAAGCAACCACTTTTGCTTTTTTGGGGGTTGGTGATGAAGGAGGCTGTTTGCTCTCAGGATCAAAATGATGTAGCCAAGTTTCATCAGAAGTGATTACTTTTGAAAGAGACTCCGGATCTTTCTCTAACATCAACTTTAGCTGCATGCAGACGTGTATGTGAATGTCCTTTTTTTCGGGAATCAACAGTCTTGGAACACATCGCGCACAAACACGTCTCATGTGTAATTTTTCTGTCACCAACGTGTGGGTGACACCCAATGAAATGTTCAATATTTCAGAAAGTGATCTTAGGGTAATTCGCCGATCCTCTCTCACAATGGCAGCAGCAGTGTTGATGTTTTCTTCCGTAAGAGCGGTAACTGGAGCACCGGGTCCACCTTTCTTTGAAATTGACTGTCTCTCCTCTTTAAATATTTTAAACCACCTTTGATCTGTGCTATTGGGAAGAACAGACTTTCCATAGGCCTCCTGTAACATTGTATAGGCCTCAACTGAAGATTTGTTGAGACGAATGCAGAATTTCAAAGCCGCATATTGTTCCTCGCGTGTTACCCCCATTACAGCGGTAGGCGATACTGAACATGTCTGAACTTGCCTAGTTCTCGCAGGCGGGAATCAGCAGTACCAATAATGAAGCTAGCACGGCATGTTTGTTTCACATTAAGCTAACAGAATATAATAAGATTGAATTTTTGTGCAAAAAATTATGACCCTAAAAATTTATGACCATTCTTTATCGAACAGCCCTTGTTTTCGTGTACTGGAATAACCAAAGCACGTTTGCTCATGTAAAACAAGTTAAAGATCCACAGTCTTTTGTCTTAGAAACGAGAGACCGTCAAATGTTAGAATTAGGGGAAATGTAACAGTTGAGGCATTTAGTTTGTGTATAAAACAAAGTAAAACTTTGAGGAGTGTATTCACAAGAATTTGTCTATTAAATGGTCTCAAAATCAGTCTTACGTAAGTTATTACGTCACTTCTTGATAATAAAGATGAAATTTCAATTTACGTTTACAGATACAATGTGATCCATATAATCCTGAACCATTTCAATATGCCATAACTTTAGAACCAATAATAGAACACACGTGCAACTTTGGGAGAATATAATACACAATTGTAAGATTACATTGCACTAATTACATCTCAGAGAAAATTCTCGTAGGGGAAAGTATCCGTCCCCTTCAGCTACCGTGGTGCAAACGCTGCGGACCCCTAGCACTCGTGGTACCTCTGACGTTACTAGAGGAACCTCGGACGGAACATTCGTGGCCCTCCCGTCGGGGAGTATTTCGGATTGGGTTGGACTCGAGGGGGCAGTATGTTCCGACACCCGCGGGAAGTCAAGTACCTCCGGCCAGGCTACGGCCGCTCGTAGGGGCCAGAGGATTGCCTCATAAGCCCCGGGTACTATCCTGCAGAGCTAGTAGGTGTGCTAGATCACCAGACGACTTCACCGAGGCTTTCCGGTAGTCTCCCCTGCGGGGTTGACGCGCGTAAGTGGCGTATACACTTCCATCCAGTCTTGAAGTTCTTGTCGATGGGAGGCTTTTCAAGAAACCTAGTAGTACCTTATGGAAAGAGCCCCGGAGTTTTCCATCGCTCCCGGGTAGAAGGAGACCAGGTTCTTCGGAATTTTGGGTAGATCCTCTGCGTACAAATCTCAGAGAAAATGTTGGAAGTGTCCTCCACCAGCATCTATACATGTTTGTACTCGTCACACCATATTCTCTGAAGTTTTACGGAGAGTATCCTCGCCATTGTTACTTATTTCGGTTCGAATGGATTTCCTGAGAACATCAATTGTCCGTGGCCTATTCTTGTACACTATATTTTTTAGATACCTCCACAAGAAAAAATCCTGTGAGGTTAGGTCAGGGGATCTGGGGACCACAGACCTTTTGAGATTATTCGATTATCAAAGAAACTGGTTAGAAGTTCCGTGGTGTCATTAGATGTATGGCACGTTGTTCCATCTTGTTGGAAATAACCTTCTCTCAATTCACATCATCTCCGTAAAAGGTTGCCATACCGGACGATGAATGAAATGATTTTCAAATGAGTACAGGGTACATAGAGCTTAGAGTTATCAGACATTTATCTTTCAGGATAAGAGAAAACTTCCAACGTTAAGTCATATCGGACGATGAATGAAATGATGTTCAAATGAGTACAGGGTACATAGAGCTTAGAGATACCAGAAATTCATCTTTCAGGATAAGAGAAAACCTCCAACGTTAAGTCATATCGGACGATGAATGAAATGATGTTCAAATGAGTACATGGTACATAGAGCTTAGAGTTACCAGGAGAAGGAAAAACCTCCAAAGTTAAGCCACATCGGACGATGAATGAAATGATGTTAAAATGAGTACAGGGTACATAGAGCTTAGAGTTACCAGAAATTCATCTTTCAGGATAAGAGAAAACCTCCAACGTTAAGTCATATCGGACGATGAATGAAATGATGTTAAAATGAGTACAGGGTACATAGAGCTTAGAGATACCAGAAATTCATCTTTCAGGATAAGAGAAAACCTCCAACGTTAAGTCATATCGGACGATGAATGAAATGATGTTCAAATGAGCACAGAGTACATAGAGCTTAGAGATACCAGAAATTCATCTTTCAGGATAAGAGAAAACCTCCAACGTTAAGTCATATCGGACGATGAATGAAATGATGTTAAAATGAGTACAGGGTACATAGAGCTTAGAGTTACCAGACATTCATCTTTCAGGATAAGGGAAAACCTCCAACGTTAAGTCATATCGGACGATGAATGAAATGATGTTCAAATGAGTACAGGGTACATAGAGCTTAGAGTTACCAGACATTCATCTTTCAGGATAAGAGAAAACCTCCAACGTTAAGTCATACCGGACGATGAATGAAATGATGTTCAAATGAGCACAGAGTACATAGAGCTTAGAGTTACCAGAAATTCATCTTTCAGGATAAGGGAAAACCTCCAACGTTAAGTCATATCGGACGATGAATGAAATGATGTTCAAATGAGCACAGAGTACATAGAGCTTAGAGTTACCAGAAATTCATCTTTCAGGATAAGGGAAAACCTCCAACGTTAAGTCATATCGGACGATGAATGAAATGATGTTCAAATGAGTACAGGGTACATAGAGCTTAGAGTTACCAGACATTCATCTTTCAGGATAAAAGAAAACCTCCAACGTTAAGTCATATCGGACGATGAATGAAATGATGTTCAAATGAGTACAGGGTACATAGAGGTTAGAGTTACCAGACATTCATCTTTCAGAATAAAAGAAAACCTCCAACGTTAAGTCATATCGGACGATGAATGAAATGATGTTCAAATGAGCACAGAGTACATAGAGGTTAGAGTTACCGACATTCATCTTTCAGGATAAGAGAAAACACCGGAAAGAAGCTGATCTAGATAACTGACCCTGACCGTGATTTGAACTCGTGACCTCCTGAATAAGAGGTAGAGGCGCTACCGCCATGCTACAGAGGCGGTGAATTTATAGTCTAAATAAACACAGTTATGATATCTTTATGTGTTTTGTTGCAGGCGATTCTGGCACCATTAGCGGTAACCGTTTCACCTGAAGGAGCGCTTGACGATTTGAGTCTCGACGACGATGATGACCTCTTCAGACCGCAGAGTCAACACTCGGACTTGATGAATGATGAGGAATACAGTTCGAGCATGGCAGAGGAAGCGGTGAACAAGAAGCAGAAGCTGATGTACCGTGCTTTGATCCAGGCCCTCCGAAGGCCGGAGACCTCGCAGCAGCTGGGTCAAGTGTTACCAATCCTCCGCAGCATGTCGTCTCCTCAGCGATTGACCTTTGCGGCGATGCTGACGTCACATGGCGATACTGAGTCCGTAGGCAGACTTATCAGTGAAGGCAACCTAACCTCTGCCTTGCTATTACCACTGACTATGGACATCGCCAATATTTTTAGAGGTGCAGTCGCAAAAGCCCCGGAAGTGAGTATAGAATCAAATTTAAACCGCTGAAATATTTGAGTTTGGAAAAACAAAAATTATTACAGTTTTGGGTAAAAGTTTATTTTAATATACGTCCTTTAGCGCTGTCATATCGGGCGTTGAATGAAATGACGTTCAAATGAGTACAAGGTACACAGAACTGTCACCACCTTCCCTGGTAACGTTATGCAAATTTGAAGCAATGCGCGGTCTAGCCTCAGCTTCGAGAAAGAGTTTTCTATCAATGTCTGCGTGAGTATATTAGGAGTAAGGATGATACTGATGACACTGGAATCCAAGTTAAAGACTTGTGTAATCCCTGCTTCGTTTTATAATTACGTAAATCGCAAAGTTGCCGACCAAGGGACACCAATTTATATTACTGTCCGGAGTTACCGTATGTGAAACGCCATAACACTTGATTCCTTATGCATCGCAAGAAAAGATGCTTCCTCCAGCCTCGTCTTTCTTCGTGGACGACCAATCCAGATATGTCTGAATCGTCTCAAGGAACTGTGTTATTCACACTAGAATTTTCTTATTCAAGTGAACCTTTTGATACATGTAGAATTTGTGTCTTTTGTTTGGGTCAGCAGTTACTAAGGCAGAGTCGAAGAAAGCCACTTCTATTCAAGTGTCCACAATATGGACCGCCTGCGATGATGCCTTCCTTACCTCATAGTGAATTACTAAACTAACGTCTTCTTGACATTATATAATATAATAATAACAATAATGAATAATAATTAATAATAATAATAATAATAATAATAATAATAATAATAATAATAATAATAATAATAATAATAATAATAATAATAATAATAATAATAATAATAATAATAATAATAATAATAATAATAATAATAATAATAATAATAATAATAATAATAATAATAATAATAATAATAATAATAATAATAATAATAATAATAATAATAATAATAATAATAATAATAATAATAATAATAATAATAATAATAATAATAATAATAATAATAATAATAATAATAATAATAATAATAATAATAATAATAATAATAATAATAATAATAATAATAATAATAATAATAATAATAATAATAATAATAATAATAATAATAATAATAATAATAATAATAATAATAATAATAATAAGAATGATGATGATGATGATGATGATGAAGAAGAAGAAGAAGAAGAAGAAGAAGAAGAAGAAGAAGAAGAAGAAGAAGAAGAAGAAGAAGAAGAAGAAGAAGAAGAAGAAGAAGAAGAAGAAGAAGAAGAAGAAGAAGAAGAAGAAGAAGAAGAAGAAGAAGAAGAAGAAGAAGAAGAAGAAGAAGAAGAAGAAGAAGAAGAAGAAGAAGAAGAAGAAGAAGAAGAAGAAGAAGAAGAAGAAGAAGAAGAAGAAGAAGAAGAAGAAGAAGAAGAAGAAGAAGAAGAAGAAGAAGAAGAAGGAATTTTTCTCCAAGATTCATAATACTATTTTAAAAAAAATAAAATTATCTGAAATTTCAGTGCCTTTTTTACAAAACTTAAAAAAGTTATAACAAATTAACAGCACAAACTTTTCATATAATAATAGGTATTATTGAAGATAAAAGTTTTACGATCATGTCTGAAATTTTTCATGTACATAACAGTAATAATTTCTTAGTAATGAGCACTCAAAAATCATGGAAAATAGCATTGTGTAGATACACGGTACCTTCGCACCTTAAGTTGTCGCAAAAGGTGTAACGGGATTATATTTTCGTTCATCTTCAACTAATAAGAAGCAAGCCAACTTTTTGTAAGATCCAAGTCGAGTTTTAATATACTGAGAGTCGTGAGATCTTTTCTCAGGTGTGGATGCGGATTTTTGGTGAAAATAAAATTTAGATGAGTCCAATCTTGTAATATATTATTTAATTATATAATATGAACTATGATTCACTCTTATCTATTATAAATATTGAATAACACTTTTTGAATCTTATTAATTTTCCTTTACAATTACAATCATCGTAACATCTTTCCTTCTTCTCCTGCAAGACACAAGATTCTCACTTTTTTAGATTATTGATTTTCTTGTCCCCATAGCAATTCCCACCTTATTTTGTGATTGGCCGATTCACTGACACGTCATCACACCACGTCACACCACGTCACAGCACTACTACTTCGGCCAATCACACAACTACATACATTTTTATATATATTTACAATTCCCACGAACACAAAAATACTGTTACAAATGCCCCTCTTCGAAATATATGGAAAATAACCAAATAAAGGAATTAACAATCTGTTTCCATATATTTCGAAGAACAGCCCCAATTAACAATTTCGTTTACACCAATATTACACAACACCAATACAACATACATTGGATGAAATATAATAAATGAACATTTAACAACAATTTCACATTATTATTACACAAACATAAAACACAACAATAAATTAACATTAATTAAAATACAACAATATATTGATGTTTAACAATTTTTTTTTATTATTATTATTATTTAACACACACATAGTATATATTCAATATTGTTTCAATTACTGTCAAGGCTTTTATGTGTATAGGGATCAGTATCATTCACTTTAAATGTGTGTGTGTGTGTATTTGTTACACAGTCCAGGTTTTGAACTAAAGGCTTTTCTATTCTTTAATATACACAATTTCAACTGTTCTTTTCTCGCTTGGTCTAAATTGTATGTGTTTTCTAACTTTACTTGTAATATTCTCTGGAATTCTATTTCTTCCTCCACTTGGCTTCCGCCGTTCTTATCTTGTATTATATATAATTGGCAACAATGCTTTTCAAGGTCAGTTACATTATTTTGCAATCCATCAATAATTAAATTCTTCCCACAATTTTCATTTTCATCGTATTCAATATTACCATTTTCTTGCAAAAGTATATCTTCCACAAAAAACCTTTCATTATTTATATTATCCCTGTTCTCTTCTTTTCTTCCATCTTCTTCCAATAATTTTATTACTAATAAATCATTTTCTGTCTTAACCTTCATTTCATGCATTTCGAAATTCAATACACTTTGCCATTCATATAATAAATCATTACCCACAGTTACATCTCTTGCCAAATGTGGAATTACCAACGCAATGAAATTGAAATTCCATTCACCTATTCGCCCCTTAATTAATACTTGATATTTAATCCTATCCTTTTTCTTCCCAATTGCAGTACTGCAGTAAACGTTACACACATTTAAATATTCCACTTTATAGTTAGCTAACAGATTTTTAAACAATTCCTCACTTATCACAGTAGAACTGGCTCCAGTATCAATCAAGGCTGTATATTCTTTATCCCATAGGTAAATAATTATCTGAGGTGGGTTAACTAATTCCTTATTTTTCTGCAAGAGAGTGAGCTTATTTCCGTTATCTTCAACTTTCAATTCGCCCTGTGTCATCCTCACCGAACCACTTTCCAGAGCACAAAATGATTTGGTTTTTAGTTTTCCATCTCCCTCTGATTATTACTTTCATTGTTGGTTAGGTTGGTGCTATCGTTTATACTCACATCATTCTCTGTGCTTTGTGCATTTTCGACTCTTTCATTTTGATTACTTCTTTCAAATCTCACACCCCTAAAATCTCTTTGATTTGCACTAAATAAACTAGTACCTCTACCCCTATTAAAATTACTTATTCGCTGATTATTTCCTCGATAAAATCTTACATGGTTTATTTGATCATTTCTTCCAATTCTCGTCGACTGATTGTTATGATAATTCCTTTGCACATTATTTTGAACTCCACTTCCTGTTCCGGGAATTACAGATTCATAAGTTCGTCTAGGATCATAACCTCTTCCTTCAAATCTTTGATTTCTCACGGGTGCCCCGCCCCAATTTAAACTCGTCCTATTATTCCTATTATTTGTAGGTTGTGATTCCTGTCGATTTCTTCCTCGCTCAATATGGACGTTATTATAGTTACCATCACAGGATGTAGTATCATTAATGAGGTTATGTGCTTCAAATTCGGATAATAATTCAATCATATCAGAGAAATCGATAGGCTTAGCCACAATTAAATGATTTCTGATGTGGTGGATAATGACGTATTAGCATGTTGACAATTTCTGTCTCAGAAATTTCGGGATTGATCAACTTACTTTTGTTTGCTAATTTTAAGAAATATTCAGTCATAGAAATCCCTTTTTTAAACTCAAACCTACCCGTTGCTAACTCAACTTTTATTCTTCTTTGTCTCTCAGGTCCCCAAAATCTATTTATAAACAGATTTCTGAAAGTACTGTATGTTTCATGTGAAGCCAAAGTTAACCTTAACCACTCAAGAGCATTTTTCTTCAAACAGCGTTTTACTATTACCATCCGAAATTCATTGGGAATTCTCTTAATACGGAAATATTCTTCCAATTCCCTAAGAAATACTTTTGGATTATCACCTGATTCCTCATCAAAACTTGGTGGACTAATATCATTTAGTGAATAATGTACACATTCATTTTGACCTAGACTGTGGAGTTGTGTGTGTGAGGACATGTTCTGTGTGTTTCTGTGATA
Organism: Mantis religiosa; assembly: GCA_030765055.1. NCBI lineage: Eukaryota > Metazoa > Arthropoda > Insecta > Mantodea > Mantidae > Mantis > Mantis religiosa. Next base: position 195,658,091 of record CM060953.1, read on the forward strand.
ATTAATATCATTATCTGGACTCACAAAATCACTACATTCACTTACTACATCACTAGACTTCTGATGGTTGCTTAATTCACCTGGTAAGTCACAATCGTTTATATTTGTAATTCTAGACATTTCTTTCCCGTTATTTACTTTTCTAGCCTGTAATGCAATTACAACTTGTGTCAATTTTCCTAAGTTATCCTTTTCTTTTTCAAAATGTTCTTTTACCTCTTTAATTTGCAAAATTACTTCTTGTTTTGCTTTACTTATCTCATCAATTTGTAACTTTATTTCCTCTTGGTGTATCTTACTTTCATCATGTTGTAATTGCATTTCAGAACAAATTACATTGATTCTTTGTTCTACTTTATCTCCTAATTCTTCTCTTTGTTTTTGTGTTATTTCTGCCTGTTGTATCCTAAATGTTTCTAACTCTTTGTTTAATTCCATTCTTATTTCTTGTTTCACAATGTCCTGACCTAACCTAGTTTCCTGAATTATCTCTCTCAACTCATTGACTTCCTTTCTATTCTCATCCTTATTAATCTCTATAATCTGCATGAGCCTTTCCATATTATCCCTACACTCTTTTCTCCCTTCTCTAATCTCCTGTGAAATTTCAGATTTTAATTCCTGTTTTAGCTTCTGTAATAAATTAATTTCTAAGTTACTCACATTTTGTGCTAGTTCCTGTCTTACTCCTACATCTAAATCATTCATTTTCTTAGTTAAATCGTTTACATTTTGTTCTATTTTAGAATCTAAATTACTCATTTCTGATTTTACTTCTTTCATTCTAGAATCTAAATTACTTATTTCTGATTTTACATCTTTCATTCTAGAATCTAAATTACTCATTTCAGATTTAACATATCTCATTCTAAAATCGAAATTCTTTGCATTTTGTTCTATTTTAGAATCTAAATTACTCATTTCAGATTTAACATCTCCTATTTCTGATTTTACATCTCTCATTCTAAAATCTAAATTCTTTGCATTTTGTTCTATTTTAGAATCTAAATTACTTAACATTCTTGTTATTCTTTCCAACATTGACTCATTATCTATGCTTAATCTTGCATCCTCCCTATTCATTCCTACACTATCAGTAACTTCTCCTTCCACTATTATTTCTTTTCTACTCGCCATCTTTTTAACTATTTTCTGATTTCTTAACAACATAAATCTACTACTACTACTACTATTATTATTATTATTATTATTATTATTATTATTATTATTATTATTATTATTATTATTATTATTATTATTATTTTTTTTTTTTAATTTCACTCACTTAAACCAGTTCTCGTTTTCTTCTTTCTTCTCTCTTCTTTCTTCTTTCCTTTTAAATTCCCACGGAGCTGCACGATGCTTTAATCTCCTCTTCTTTATCCTATTCGAGCCCCACACGTTGCTGCGCCATTTGTAACGGGATTATATTTTCGTTCATCTTCAACTAATAAGAAGCAAGCCAACTTTTTGTAAGATCCAAGTCGAGTTTTGATATACTGAGAGTCGTGAGATCTTTTCTCAGGTGTGGATGCGGATTTTTGGTGAAAATAAAATTTAGATGAGTCCAATTTTGTAATATGTTATTTAATTATATAATATGAACTATGATTCACTCTTATCTATTATAAATATTGAATAACACTTTTTGAATCTTATTAATTTTCCTTTACAATTACAATCATCGTAACATCTTTCCTTCTTCTCCTGCAAGACACAAGATTCTCACTTTTTTAGATTATTGATTTTCTTGTCCCCATAGCAATTCCCACCTTATTTTGTGATTGGCCGATTCACTGACACGTCATCACACCACGTCACACCACGTCACAGCACTACTACTTCGGCCAATCACACAACTACATACATTTTTATATATATTTACAATTCCCACGAACACAAAAATACTGTTACAAAGGTCATCTAAAATTTAGCATAAAAAATATTTTTGTCTCTGTTATAGGGTGTTTAATTTTTTGTCGTAATAAGATTTGCAACGATTATCCCGGAATTAATTTAATTATTTCTACGTTGACAGGCACTGGAGCTGAGGAACTTGAGGCTAGCAGGATCTTCTCTACAGCGCAGAAGAGGCCAGTTCCGAGCTCCTGTATCGACAGGACATCCACCCAAGAGACCCATAGCTCTAGGCCACAACCGACGAAACGAGGAGGTTCCTGTTGGTAAGTAATTATCCTTGATACTGTTTTAAATTGGCTTATTTATAGTAGTCTAAACTACAAGGACTTTTGTGGATTTCTTAAATGTATTAAATTATATTAACAGTAATTAAGAAGTGTGAAGTAGTCCAGAAGTAATTAAGTGATTTACTTTAATTACAAACTATCTTAAGTATCTATTAGTATATGTTCTTATAGTTGAAATACGCTTAGTACGCACTTGTTGTACGCTTTAGCAAAACGAACACAAGACTCAACACCTCAGTAGCACTACTTTTTCAAGGGACTATTTACGCGGCGGAAGCATCACGGAAATTGTGAAGAAGGGGCGCTACGATAAACGGTCACGTGGTTTTGTTTACATCTAGTTTATTCTTATTCTTATTTATTGAGTATAGTTGTCAAATTGTCGCAGCACGGCGGATGATTTGAAGAACCAGAGCAAATAAAATATTGCTTTGCATTAATTTCATTGTTTTTCTTGTATTTTTCCTTAAGTTGTTATGGAAGCGACGCTTTTAGTGCTTGACTGCGCACTTCGCCACTGCTACTAACCAATAATGAATACTATTCTTTGGTCTTATGTATACTTACTTGATTACAGCTTGCCAAAACTTAATTTCAATACAAAATTAATATTACTATTCTTATAAATTATGCAATAACCACTTGAAATAAATAAATAAGTCTCTCATGTTCTAGCAATAGTAACTTTTTTGTGAGTATCTGTATTAAAGTGACATATTATTTGTTGTACTGCAGAAATGAAACCTCCTCCTCCACCGCCAACTTCTATGCCACCGCCTTCTTCACCTTCCCGCAGTGGAAAGCCTAGAAGACCTGTTAGGAAACCTCCACAGAGGCATCCTCAACCGACAGCTGACGACAGAAATGGTGGCTGTGAGCTACTGAGCAACACGATCTGTCTGGAAGTCAACGACTATCCCATGTAAGATCTGTATACATTTAGAAACAATTGACTGTTATAGCTTTTATAAAACAGTTGCTACTAGTTAATCTAATAACACTGGGCAACAATGATAATGTTTCGGGCTTAAAAATAGTGAATTTACATGTATTTCCACCTGTAGAATTAAAAAATCACCATAAAAATGATAGATTAGCTCTTGTTTCGATGATAAAGTGACATTTCATTTTTAAAGTGAAGATTTTTTATTTGGGGGAACCTTTTTGGGAGTTGGCACACCTGTCAAATAAAAAAACACAATCAGAGAGAAATTTTGTAAATTAAATTATGCAAAAGTTAAGGAAGACATTTTTGTCGGATTACAAATAAGAGAACTTATAAAGGATCCTGCATTTGACCAAATTTTGGAGGGGAAAGAAAAGGAAGCTTGGGAAGCCTTCAAGGGTGTTGTTCATGGAATTTTAGGCAAGAAAACAGATGACAACTATAAGCATTTGGTGACAGTGGTCCTGCAAAAATACCGTAACCTTGGATGTAACATGACCCTTAAGATCCATTTTCTCCACTCCCACCTAGACTTTTTCCCTCCTAGATGTGCAGCTGTTAGTGATGAACATGGGGAGAGATTCCATCAGGACATTTCTGTTATGGAACAAAGATATCAGGGCCGTTGGAATGAAGTAATGCTTGCGGATTACTGTTGGTCTTTGTATAGGGATTCTGCGGAACTCCACCACAAGAGGAAAGCTAAAAGACGACTAGGTCAATAGGCCACCACATGATTCTCTTCAGACACGACTGTCTGCGAAGTATTTTTCCAGCAATTTAGAACTCTTAGCATGTAATTACAAGTTAAAAAAATCAAATGCACTTTCATTGTTGTTAGCATGTATGTAATTATAATGTATCCTTTTCTCTCAGTCCGTTAATATGTAATACTTCCACCTTGTGTATATCATAGAAACTAGAGATAATAAAAATTTTTCATTGTCATATTTGTTTTTCTCAATCCAAAACTAGTAGAAATTGCCTCATGAAGTGCTCGAAACATTCAAAAATTATTTTTGTGGCCCAGTGTTATGAGTGTGTCTGGTATCTACCTGAGGGTTTAGATGCTAACCAAAACGATAAGTTCGCCAGTGCAAAAGTGAATAGGTCTTTGAATTTTCAAATATTAAATTACCTATAAAGGTTTTAAAAATACAAATAAAACTCTGTAATATACTCTATATGAATTTTACATTCCGTAAGTTAGAAACAATTTAGTCCTTTAACGTTTTAACTCTGTTTTTTATAGTCTTACACTCTTATTTTACACTAAATACATCTTTGTTTTTAAACAAATGTGGTTTTGTATACCTTTCTACAAATGAAAAGATCAAAAATAACGAGACAGTTTATGATAATACAATGCGATCCATATAAAGCTGAACCATTCCAATAGGCCATAACTTTTGAAAGAATAATAGGACACACGTACAACTTTGGGAGAAAATAATACACAATCGGGAGATTACATTACACTATTTACATCTCAGGGAAAATGTTGGAAGTGTCCTCCACCAGCATCTATACATGTTTGTACTCGTCTCACCATATTCTCTGAAGTTTTACCGAGAGTATCCTCGCCAGTGTTGCTTATTTCGGTTCGAATGGATTCCTTGAGAACATCAATTGTCCGTGGCCTATTCTTGTACACTCTATTTTTAGATACCTCCACAAGAAAAAATCCGGTGAGGTTAGGTCAGGGGATCTGGGATGCCGCAGACCTTTTGAGATTATTCGATTATCAAAGAAACTGGTTACAAGTTCCATGGTGTCATTAGATGTATGGCACGTTGCTCCATCTTGCTGGAAATAACCTTCTCTCAATTCGATATCATCCAGCTGCTCCATAAATGTCTTGAAGATATTCATATAAACTTCAATGTCTGCAGTCGTATCATGTATAGATGCTGGTGGAGGACACTTGCAACATTTTCTCTGAGATGTAAATAGTGTAATGTAATATCCCAATTGTGTATTATATTCTCCCAAAGTTGTACCTATGTCCTATTATTCTTTCAAAAGTTATGGCCTATTGGAATGGCTCAGATTTATATGGCAACACATTTAACTTAGGTTCAACTGTACTGATATAAATATAGAAAATTTCTTTGTGTGTGTAGCATAATCTTGAAACCTGGCCACAACTCCTTCACAATTGATAACCTAAATCAGTCTAAAGGTTGCGATGGTATAAAACATCTTATAATTTCATTTCATAAATTGATAAAAAGGTTAAGCAGGATTTGAATATGTCTTATAGTAGAATGCGGACACATTAGAGATACAAAGAAGGCTTTGACTTTATCCATGGAGTATAGAAATGGTTGTGCAGAGTCCCGGGATGGCAAAAGGTCAAAGGCTTGGAGAAGGTGGTACACTCGTAATATAAAGAAGAAATAAAATGGTTATTACTGTTCCATAGAAAACTGCAGTTCATAGGGAACGAAAACAAAAGACGATTACATGTTCTTGCAAGGAATATACACAGCTGGCCATGGTTTAATAATTCATTATGTAGAAGACAAAGTTTATAAAAGCAAAGATCGTCCTTTGTTATATTTGTTTAATGCCAAATATGAAATGCGGCAGATGTATATGTAACGAAATAGTGTGGAAACATCTGAATAACTTTAGTTTTGATTCTGTAAATGATACTGAAGTTAATGGATTTGTTTTATATCATATTCGGACGATGAATGAAATGATGCTTACTTGAGCAAAGAGTCCATAGAGCTTGGAGTTACCCAATATGAACTTCGATGAAATATTTTGGTGCAATTCATAATTTGCCTTGCTTACTCTATGCACATAATATAATATACTTGTTTATCCTTCTGTGCTGCGAACCGTACCCATATTCACTAAATATACGATGATTCCTACACATTTTGCTGTACAAATAAATTTTAATACTAAATTTACGGGACGATTTACTATACAAATTGGTATCACTGATCATAATAGCAATTTCTCTTTTTGAAAGCACATACAGGTATATGAATTTGTTTTCTTTATTTTTGTTATCAACAGCTTTCTATGAGTAAAATTTGTGCTGCATTTTTATAATTTAGGTGGCGACTAAACAGTGAAAATTTGCATAAAAATGAGATAAGTTTTACTAATTCTGTTATTTGGTTTTCCTCTTTCATTATAATTTAGTATGGCTTCATGCTTACAGTTTTCTTGATCGCTTGCAACAAAGGTCATAATGACTTTAGGGATGACCCCTTCTCTAGTGTCTAGATGAACAAGGTTTGCCTTTTGTACTTACCAGTGATACAATTGTTCACCAGTCCCAGTATTGTGTTTCCTTGGGGAGGATTGGAAACATCAAGTTTTCTCTGCAAATAATCTAGTAAGACTTTGATATTCAGTGTACATATACTTCATTTTTCGACCAGAAAACATATCTAAAACATCTGCTATGGATAAAAAAATGATATACGAGTAAATAAACATCTGCACATCTCCTTACAATGAATAGGAATGTCCAAACATCCTGCTTAAATTGAGGTTAGAAACTTCACATTAAATGCATTTTCAAGGATTAATTAAAGAAATAAACCTGTCTTATATTTCATGCATATGTACTACATACGTGCAATAAGAAGAGAGATCGAGCTCCAAGTCCTCATTTGGTAAGTTTCGTTTAACTCCGTAAACATAGATGATAACTTTGAAATTTGAAATGCGTTATACACTGGCATCTAGTGGCTAATACGCTAAGCTTTATCGTGTCCGCCATATTTCGTTTTGATCAATTTCGAGGTTAATTAGCTAACCAGTTTACAACAATCGTATGCTAGAATTAGAATTTTAGTTCGTCCTTAGCAACATATACATGTTATGAGACACGTCAAAATGTATAAATACAGTATATACATAAAGTCAAATTGATTACATACAATATACACAGTAAGCAGCTTTTCTATGGTTTCATGTGGTATTTGCATAGACTAATTTACTACAAGAAATGTCATAATATAAATATTACAGGTTTGTGAATGCACTATGCTCCCAGTGCTCATTTACATGGTTATAGTTCTAAAAATTCATTAACCGTATAAAAATAATGTGCATGCCAAAATTTCTTAACCTTATTCTTAAAGTGTTTTAATGATGCAGCTTGTTTAAATGAATTAAGAAGTTTATTATATAACATTATCACTTTGTAGTTAAAGCTTCCTTCATAAAGGCTCGTTTGGTGCGCTCGAATTGCCAGTTTATCCTTGTTACGAGTGTGGTACATCAGCATTTACTTGAAAATGATTTATATTTGTATGAACTTTGCGGATGTTATGGCTCTCGAAAGGGGACACATTATTATTCGTCTACCTCCGTATAACTGTGATCTGAATGCAATTGAGCTGGCGTGGGCAAAACTAAGGAATGTTTTCAGAGGATGCAACGTTACTTGTGATATCTTCGCTTATCTTACACGCTATTTTGCTGAACTGTGTTTTTCAAGGCTGACCACACTGCAGAAACAAAAGAGCGTTAGTTCTCGCTTCTTCCCCTCTGCCCGCATCACAATGTAAATCCAGCGCTCATCTTATCTTGCGCTTACTGTATTATTAAGCAAAGCTTCTGTTTTAACAAAGTACACTCAAAGATGGAAGGATAAAGACAGATGAAGATGCAAGTCGAGATGATTTGACAATTGTATCTAAGCTAAGCGTTGCAAATTCGTTTCTTAATGGTCGGTTACCGGAACCAAAGCAGAAACCACAACTGTAACAGAAATTCCGGATTATGTGTTAAGTGTACCATGAAATGCAGTCAGCCGGAGCGTGTTGCAGGCACGGAAACGTGCGTGTGTAGCTTCCTTCAGACCTGCCAAATTACCGTCTCTATTCACTATTTTACAAATCATTCTTTATTCCTGTTGCTTAAAATGTGGGGCTAAGACAAGGGTGTAAGTTTAGTAGTTTTGTGTTCAAAATATTTATAAAATTTTCAGAGAAAGTCAAAGACAGTACCGCACATTGTCCCACTATAATAAATAAATAAATGCCTGGTTTATTTACACGCAGGTGGTATAGTGATGCGGTAATAATAGTACGAAGAGGGTATCAAGGAGGGAGAAAATTCGTACACAGTTTGGGGAGTAAAAGTAATTATGCAAGAAATCAAATATTGTACAGTGCGAGCCATATACTAAACCTGAACCATTTCAATAGTTGCTAGCACCATTTTTGCCCTATATTTGACTTCCATGTCACAATAATTCCAAAGCAATTTCATATCTTTTAGAGGTTTTTATATTTCGTTAGCCTACTAAATACTCCAGTACGTACGAAATGTGGAGTAAAACCGTATCTGTATATGTTTTTTCAATTTAACAAGAAATATAAATATGATAATATGTAGGAATTTGAATCGGAATTAATTTATTGTACCTAATTAAAATTTCTCACACATTTCTCCGAAATTAATCACAAAACCGTATCTGTACATACTTGATAAGTATGAGGTATAATAATCAGTATTATTTATATTGTTATTATATTTTGATTTGCAGTGAGCAGATAACAGCGAGTATACATCGTAACCAAGGTGCATTTGAAGCCCTGTTAGCGGACATACATTCTGTGGTAGAGGAGAGACCAAGAAGCTACGAAATCAAGCGCTCCAATAAAAACAGGTATTCGTTCACTTTTTCCTAGTGTTAATGATGAAAACGTTAGCGGAAAACTATATTTTTATATCGAGATTTAACTGTATTGGAACACCACAGTGAAGCGAAAAATTATTAATTTTTAGATGAGTCGTATTTATTACACATCTGCTTCACTTTAGTACCTATTTTGAGGACATGTTTCGCAAATCATCGTTTGTATCTTCGGCTCTTATGCGACTAAAGCTTGATCCAGCGGTGTGGGTAATTCTGGGGTTGCTGCTGCCATCTGTTGATTTAGTGATGAACTGAAATGTGGGATTCTCTTCTGGCGGGATTTCAAAGTTCATTAGTTGGTTTTTATGTTTTTCTATGTATATTCTCTCCCATATGACGAGTTCACTATGTTTTTGTACGTATTTTAGTAATTCTGTGCTATCTTCAATTTCATGATTTTCAGACAAGAAATGAGCTGCTATTGCGGACTTATCAATATTTTTGTAACTTAAGTGCCTGAAGTGTTCTTTCTTTCTAGTGCCTATGTTTCTTTTTGTCCTCCCTATGTAAATTTTTTCACAGTCCTTACACTTAATCTTGTAAATACCTGACTTTTCCTCTGGTTTTATCTTATCAGTATTATTACTGTGAAGTAGGTTTTTAATGTTGTAATTGTTTTTTGGTGCCAATGTTATATTGTATTTCTTGAATATTTTTTGGAACTTTTTTGTGGCCCAGGGGTGGTAAGTAAATTTAGCAAATCTAATTTCTTGTTTTATTGGTGTGAGAGCTGTGATCTGTTTTAATCTCTTTTGAAGTTTGAATGATTTTAGTTTTTTATCTACAAGGTTTTTTTCATATCATTTTTTAATTGCAGTTTTTAAGATTTGATGGTATTCGTTTTGATATTCTTGTTGGCTGAGAGGTAGATTTACTAATCTGTGAGTGAGACTGTTGATGGTGGCATGTTTATGTGGAATTGGGTTGAAACTATTTGCTTTGATGTAATTATCTGTGTGTGTTGCTTTTCTATGAATGCCAAATTCTAGTTTTTCATTGCTTTTTTTATTTTAAGGTCTAAAAAAGGTACAGTGCAGTGGAAACTGAAGAGGACTGTACTCTACCTTTTTTAGACCTTAAAATCAAAAAAAGCAATGAAAAACTAGAATTTGGTATCCATAGAAAAGCAATACACACAGATAATTACAGCAAAGCAAATAGTTTCAACCCAATTCCACACAAACATGCCACCATCAACAGTCTCACTCACAGATTAGTAAATCTACCTCTCAGCCAGCAAGAATATCAAAACGAATACCACCAATTCTTAAAAACTGCAATTAAAAATGGATATGGAAAAAACCTTGTAGATAAAAAACTAAAATCATTCAAACTTCAAAAGAGATTAAAACAGATCACAGCTCTCACACCAATAAAACAAGAAATTAGATTTGCTAAATTTACTTACCACCCCTGGGCCACAAAAAAGTTCCAAAAACTATTCAAGAAATACAATATAACATTGACACCAAAAAACAATTACAACATTAAAAACCTACTTCACAGTAATAATACTGATAAGATAAAATCAGAGGAAAAGTCAGGCATTTACAAGATTATGTGTAAAGACTGTGAAAAAATTTACATAGGGAGGACAAAAAGAAACATAGGCACTAGAAAGAAAGAACACGTCAGGCACTTAAGATACAAAAATATTGATAAGTCCGCAATAGCAGCTCATTTCTGGTCTGAAAATCATGAAATTGAAGATAGCACAGAATTACTAAAATACGTACAAAAACATAGTGAACTCGTCATATGGGAGAGGATATACATAGAAAAACATAAAAACCAACTAATGAACTTTGAAATCCTGCCAGAAGAGAATCCCACATTTAAGTTCATCACTAAATCAACAGATGGCAGCAGCAACCCCAGAATTACCCACACCGCTGGATCAAGCTTTAGTCGCATAAGAGCCGTAGATGCAAACGAAGATTTGCGAAACATGTCCTCAAAATAGGTACGAAAGTGAAGCAGATGTGTAATAAATACGACTCATCTAAAAATTAATAGTATATTTTTATGTTATATTCGTTATTTCTCCTTATTCGCACTTTAAATTAATGTTTGTTTTCCAATGTTGCCTGCACTGTAAAGCAGACGATTAAAAGAGAGGTTTACTTCCTGTTACGGGATGGATTAAAACCACATTTAAAAATTACCATTTTAATTTGTTACGACAAAGCACATGTATTTTTCCAACTAATCAACAAAACAAAAGAAGTAATATAAATTACAAAATGTGTTACTAGTCTAGTGATTTGCATTTGTCAACACTTCTGTTGGGAACATTAAAGACTCTTGAGAGTGATTTGATATTTTATTTATTTAACTAACAATGTTTTTACTAAGGCAGCTTAAAACTGAAATACATGGGAGGACTTTGATGCGCATAATAATTATATAAACATAAGCATCACCATGGTGACATCTGACAACATGCATCAATGTTTTTACTAATCAAATGAGTGCAAATACTATACATTTAACAGGAAATTTACCTCCAGTTAATATTTGTCATTAAATAAATAAGAAATGTGAAGTACTTCATTGTTTATCTCTAACAATTCCTGATAAAATGCTTCCCAAAAGAAGCAAAAGGGTAAGATTAACAAAACGAGGTTGGTAGAAACATGTCACATAAAATTTTGTTTCAGTAATTTCATTCTAGCTATAAATATGTAGCTTGATGCTTAAAAAATGCCGATTGTCTGCAAAGAGGAATCTTTGCTGCAATTTGAAAATGATAAATGCATAGTAATTGGAAAACGTTGGCGAAGGTAGAAGGATCGAATACCTTAACCGAGTTTGTCATCGGGACCCCGAGGTGAGGGGTTGAAACCTGGTTAAGGGCAATAGATTTTATACGGTGTAGAAGTACTTAGCGTTCTTTACTTTGGAAGGGAAGTAAAACCTGTGGTACGGGCTATAGATTTAGGTACGTAAAGGAACTGAAAGACCTGTAAGATAAATTAAGCAAACTTTCACCCTTGAGAACGACAGCAGTCAAACAGCCTCCATAAACAAAAAACTCAGTTTCAGTATAATACCCTCTCATCTCGTTCCTCTGTCCCGGAGAGGATAGTGTCATCATAGTGCCATATTCTGTACACAAAATACACTTTTTTGTTGTAATTTTACGTCCTCCAACGTTAAGTCATATCGGAAGATGAATGAATTGGGTGAAATGATGCTCAAATGAGTCCATGGAGCTTAGAACTACCCAACGTTCGTCTTTAAGGATAAGGGAAAACCCCGGAATAAACCTTATACAGTTAACTCATCCTGACCGAGATTTGAACTCGGAACCTCTTGAACGTGAGGCAGACATGCTGCCACCACGCTACCTAGGCGGGCAAAATGCACCTTATGTTATGATTATCGATTATCCGTTGTTTTTCAGACGCCAGGACGACATTACAGTTAACTCCTTGCAGGAAGAGTTCAGTTCTGAAGATGGATACCTGTGCCCTACCTCGATCAAGTACGCACGGCCCAAGAGAGCGCGTGCCACTAGCGGTCAGTGGAAATACATCGTCAATACTGGAGACTACACACAGACCCTCAGACTGGAAATGTGTCTGTAAGTCAAAACAACACCTTTCTCTATATTTTATTTTTTAGGTTCGTTTAAGATAGTTTTACAACGAAAGTGTATTGTAATTGCTCCAGAAATTTGTACAGTAGGAAAATACAGACTTTCTTACATCTATAATCCTCCTTGTTGTTATGATAGTTATTTAATCAGTGCTGCCAACGGGCAAAAATAAACACACTATAACAGCAGGCGAAGCGGATTAAGGGAAGCTAGAACAGTCAATCTCACCAATGTTAAAATGAGAGTTTTCTGGTGCGCTTAGCTCAAGGATAACTGAACCATCAACTTGTAACTTTTACTTGCTATTTTACAACACTTGCACAATTCATTAAAGATAATAGATCTTATTTTGGAGATTTAATAAAGATATGTGAAGTTTTAAATAAATATCTTGAAATTTTTTTTTCTAAATTCAAATTGTTATATATCTTTCTACAAGTACCTTTAAAGACAGTTTAAGTATTGATTTAATGCCAGAAAAATATAAAGTTGTAGCTGCAGTAGTTTTATAGATGAGTGCCCAAAGTTAAATAAAAAAATAAAACAGAGAAAAAGAGTATTAAAGTTTTGCTATGTTGGAACTGTAACTCAAAATTTCCCCAGATTCATACTCATCAGCGTCCTTCCTATTTCGTTGTTCACCACTTCTCTTCTTCCTAGACTCCATGGTCACTTGTTCTATGGTAGTATGAATTTTTTTTTTAAATTTGGCAGCGGGGAAGCTGGTAAATTAAGAACAGCAGTCAATGTGTTACGTGCTTCAATTCCCTTGTCAATACTTCTCAAGCCATAAGCAACCCTTACATTTACTTCTGCACCACTTTCAATAGTTCTGGATGTTTTTAATGTATATACTTTATTACACTTTTGGCAACTGAGTGATAATGTAGCTAATAATATATTTATCTTCTTGGTGTCCTCTAATGTAACAATTTTCATTTTCACAAAATTTAGAGTGCACAAAGTTTCTATACATACTAACTGAGAGCTGGTAGATCTAATATCATTATTTATTTTAGTTAAATTGCCATCACTGCCACTACACAATGAAGAAAACAATTTTTTTTCTTGATGAACCAATTTTCACTTCACATTCATCGCCAATGTTTGAGGTTAGGTTTGACGAAGTCAATATATTGTCATGTGTTACTATACTTTTTCCATTTTAGAGGTTGTAACTCTTTTATTATATAATAAGGATTACTTAAACTGTTTTAAATGGTTCACATGACTATTACTTACACCAAAATTATTGCTTCTTTCCGTCTTGAAAACAGCACTAGTAATTCAAAACATACTAAACAAAGCATGGAAGAATTAACATCAGATGCACAGATTGATATTAATAGACAAAACAAGGACTTACTTTCCTAATAAGGGTGCGTTCTGGAACATAGCTTCAATAAGGCTATAACCAAGTAGAGAACACAGTTACAAATGCCTAATAGGGGACGAGGCACACTGTGCAGCCTTTTCAAAATGAATCCATTTAGGAATTTTAAAACTAGGTGAGAGGAAGTAAATAATCTTATTCGCTTCTACAAACACCAGGGAAGATAATTTTAGATATAACTCATTTTGTGAAATTGAACTCCAAAATGCCGTTCTGGCTCCCCTTAAATTAAGGCGTGGGATTCAAATGTCCACTTTTATTTACGCCATGCAACGTTATTGGGTGAATGAAATAATGCTCAAATGAGCCCAGAAAAATGGAGAATGTTGCCATGAAATCTGTGTGGGCTGGCGCTGTAGGAAATAAGCAATTCATATGTGTAAAATGTGTGTGAGATATATAAAGATATGAAAATACGAGGGCTGTTCAATAAAGAATGATCATAATTTTTTACGGTCAGAATTTTTCGCACTAAAATTCAAATTTATTATATTCTGTTAGCTTAATGTGAAACAAACGCGCCGTAGTAGTTTCATTGTTGGTACTCCTGGTTCCCGCCTGTGAGAACCAGGCAAGTTCAGACATGTTCAGTATCGTCTACTACTGCAATGGAGGTAACACGCGAGGAACAATATGCGGCTTTGAAATTCTGCTTTCGTCTCAACAAATCTTCAGTTGAGGTCTATACAACGTTACAGGAGGCCTATGGAGAGTCTGTTCTTCCCTACAGCACAGCTCAAAGGTGGTTTAAAATGTTTAAAGAGGAGAGACAATCAATTACAAAGTAAGGTGGACCCGGCGCTTCATTTACTGCGCTTACGGAAGAAAACATCAACACTGCTGCTGCCATTGTGAGCTAGGATCCACGAATTACCATAAGATAACTTTCTGAAATACTGAACATTTCATCGGATGCCACATTTCCGTGAAGCAGCCTGAATGCTGCAGCACGATAATGAACGGCAGCATATTGCCAATGTTGTTGCTGAATATATTCCAAAAATCAACCTGAAGTACATCTCTCACCCTCCCTATAGTCGGATTTAGCCCCATTTGACTGTTTTCTATTCCGTAACTTGAAGAAACGCCTTCGTGGGAGGCATTATCCATCATCAGAAGCAGTGGTGAAGGCTGCGGAGGCGATTTTGAAGGATCTCTCAAAAGATGGTTTCTAGTATGTCTTTGTAGACTGGCAGAAATGCTGGGACAAGTACATCGCATTCAGGGGAGACTATTTTGAGAAGGACCATCAAAATTATGAGGATGAGTAAAGGTACTTTTTCAAAAAGAAAAAAATTGTGATCATTCTGTATTGAACAGCCCTCGTACAAGTGTAGAAATGTGTTTGTTATTTTGTTCTCATAATTATATCATGTATTGAAATTGAATGTTCTATTCCGATCTGTCCGCTATGGCAATCCTAGTCATCCTCCAATTGCGGGCGATTAAAATTAGTTTCCGCTCGGAATAAATATGAATAGGGAAGTTTGCAGAAAGTTCTTCATCGAAAACCTAACCTAAAATGTGTAGGCTTAAATATAAGGTAAAAGCTTTCACGTTTACATGATAAATGTAGTTTTTGTGAAATATGTTTAAAATATGTATCTGATTCATTCCTTACTAATCAAACCAAAAGTAATTTTATCTGTAGAGTGAGCCATTTCTGAAGTATTCGTTTTTATTTGTCTGAATTTACTAATATTTATACTTTCCTCGAGCCGAAGATCGTTATGCTTATTTTTATTTCTTGGCTATGCAATTTCAGCTGTTTAAAACATTTGACTGTCACTTACAGTTAAATGTGTATTTCCATATTGCCTTGCACCGATTAGAAAAGTATGATGTCCATTTTTTATTTGGATTTACAAGAAGCAGATAAAATAATATGCTCTGTAAGTCGTTTGCACAAAAGGAAATAGACCTATCCAATTAATAAATTAACTACTACCAAATAATAAAGTGAGATGGGAAGTTTATTACATAAATCAGCCTTCTTAGTACTATGTGTACAACATAGGAAACTGTTTCTCACGGTATTGCAGAAAATCATTAATTAGTTCCAATCGAATCAAAGAGACTTATTCTCAAGGAAAGGTAATTGTAATAAAAAGTAAATTAGATTACTGCTTGATGTATCACACCGTAAATTAGAGACATTATTTCTTGTCGACTGCAGTATCGATTTCGTTGATTCGATGACACAGGACTTAACTCTGTGCTTTCTTACGGTCTTTTTCTAATATCTTTGCCTCCTTTTTAACAAACCAGTCGTCAGTTATTATTTCTTAGTCAAATTTAGGAAATTTGCTTTGTTATGGTGTGTTTAAGGAAGGATTTAAAACATTACTCCTCCAAATTTATATATTGTAACTGAATGATCGATTATCGCGGAAGTTATTTAGTACTTCAGTCTGAAATTATTACTAACAATGGCGCTGTGATAAGTGTGAGACTCGCTTTCTTAATTAGAATAAATTTGCTACAAATGTCCAGCAATTAAAATTTATTTCAAATACGAGGTGTGTTCAAGTTACAACACCTATTTTTCAGTGTTGGGACCAGATATAAACCTCTGTTTTTTTTTAAAAAAAAATACACACGGACTCCTTTTGAATGCGTGAGAGATGGCAGCACTGTAGAGTGCATAGAACTCTAGTGACAGAGACGAGAGTTAGGACTGTTTTTATACTTAAAGTGGACAGTTTTCATTCCAAGAACAGCGTGTAATCATTCGTTTTCTCCATTTTCGTGGTGTGACACCTTGAAATTCATCGCCAGTTGAGTGAGGCATGTGGTGCTGGTACCATGGATGTGTCTAATGTACGTTCCTGATAATCCTAGGAGGATTATCGTTTAGGACTTCATGGTTCATAAAACTTCGTTGCAAGTATGGTCACCCTCAAAATTACTGCACTTTTTAATAATGTTAATAAAGCAATACGTTTTAATCAAGTTATTTACACAAACGGCTCTCGAAAATATTTCTGTTTCCTCTTAGGCAGCTTTTTTGGCTTAGAGTATAAATTTACAGAGGAAATACCTCCGTTTCGAAATTTATTTTTACTGTTTTTTTTTTTTTTTTTTTTGCTGGAGTGATACATTTCGGTGGTGTTTATTGTATTATTTGATTTTAATTTTACAGTAATCATAGTTTTTAAATAGTTAGTCATTCGCCTTTTTAACTCTTATTCATGTAAAGAGAACGGAATTTCAAAATTATTACATAGCAACCAGCTTTAAAACATTTGACTATCCCTTTAAGTCTAGTGTTCACTCAAATTTCCTTGAAACTACAAGATAATTAACAATAATATAATATTAGTCTAGTTCATCATGAAATAAACAATCAAAAAATCTGACTCACAAGGCACTTGCTATTCTAGCCACACTTTTCAACAATTGTATGTGTATGGGTTACTTTTCCAGAATATGGAAACACGCCATAATAACTGTTGTCCATAAGCCGGAAAGTGCCCCTCAGACCGAAATAATTACTGTCGTATAAGTCTGCTACCAACTCTATCCAAAGTCTATGAAAAAATTATACTGAATTTCTAAATGGAGTACCAGTATTACCTCTCTTTCAATTAGGTTTTCGTCGCAAACATTCAACCACCCATCAACTGGCTCAAGGCTTTGGGAAGAAAGAACACACAGCTGCAGCATGCGTTGACTTCACTCAGGCATTTGACAGAGTTTGGCATCAGTGTCTTCTGTACAAACTGTTCATCATTGGCATCCCAGACTACCTCTAT
This sequence comes from Mantis religiosa, assembly GCA_030765055.1. NCBI lineage: Eukaryota > Metazoa > Arthropoda > Insecta > Mantodea > Mantidae > Mantis > Mantis religiosa. Next base: position 195,675,670 of record CM060953.1, read on the forward strand.
AAAACAGTTTCCTCTTTTCTGTCACAACGTACATTCTCAGTCCGCGTAGGTAATAGCCACTCTTCTACCAAACCTATAACATCAGGCATTCCTCAAGGATCTATCCTGGGACCAGTTCTATTCAACTTCTTCTCCTCTGATGTTTCTGCAACGCCTACAGCCCAAATTGCTATGAACGTGGATGATACAGCAATCTCCGCAAGACATCGCATTATCCACACCGCCAGAAATCATCTTCAAGAGGCCCTAAATTTAATTATACCCTGGCTTAATAACTGACGTATTTCGCTCAACCGACAAAAATGTGAAGCAATGACCTTTACACTATGCAGACCGGACTATTGTCCACCAGTAACACTCCTAGTGAAACCTATACCCTGGAAAACTGAAACAGTTAAATACCTCGGCGTACTCATGGATCGACGACTCACATGGAAACTACAATTAAGTAACAAACTCAAGCTAGCTCGAGAAAGACTGGCTAAGCTCTACCCTCTTCTCAACAAAAGATCTATCACTTCAATTAAAAAACTGCACACTACTCTACACGATTTTATTAAGACCAGTCGTACTGGGGAGGGACCAGTCCTTCCCTAATCAAACGTATCCAGACATTTCAAAACAAAGTATTACGAATCTCAACAAATGCACCATGGTTTGTCAGAAATAGTCAACTACATAGAGAAACTGGTATCAGCACTATTCAACAATCAATTTCTTCAGAAACCAAAAGTTCTACAGCAACCTAAAGCACGTCTCAGGAGCCATTCTCTATTCCCTTGGCAGAAAATACAGCTTTCCAACCCACATCAGGATCAGCTCTCACAACAATATCTTCTGTAATACTTAAAACAATAATGTACCTACTTATGGGTGGCCCAATTTGGCTTTCCTCATTTCATTGTTATTAATTGTATCACGTATGTAAATAATATCTATGATCAATGATCTGTAGAGCGCAGATGTGCTGATCTATTAATAAATTGGTTTAAAAATGAAGTAAACAGTACAAGGGAGTACAGTATATTTTAAATAATAGTCAAATGTTTTGATCTGGTCGCTAAGTGAACTGTTTGCAATTGCGTTCTCTTTGCATGCATAAGAGACAAATGAGGATAATATATAACGATAAATAATGTATACCTATATTATATTAACAGAAACAGTTAGATTTTCAGGGGGGCTGGCAGTTATGCAAAATTTATTTACAATGAAAGGTGTCTAAGGATATTTCCAGAAAATTCAGGATATACATTTCCTTTCTGGGACGGGAAATGAAATAAAGTAAACATCTGTAGAGCAACAAACTACTCATTGTTACATTTAAACACTGTTATAGTCATTTATGTATATTACTTTGTTTCTATAGGAAGCCGATGGAATCCTGTACGTACATCTCGGAGAGCTTTCGTTCCCAATGCTCGCAGATTTACAATTACCACCGACTACTGACCTGGGACGAAGTCAAGGGCCTCCATATGGATATTTTTAAGGTAATGAACAAACATACTTTACAATAATGTACCCCTTTATTCATATGTAAATTGTTAGACTTATAGGTTCTTAACAAGGACTGTACAGAGATATCGGGTATCAGGTAGTCTCATAAGTAAAGTGGCTTTTTAGATTTTGAAAATTTATTGGGTTTCTTTGTTTGGTAGTGCTATTTACAGGACGCATGGCTAGTGTTGTGTACATTGCGACAATGTATCTGTTTTCAGTTGTTAATAAACAATCACAAAATGGAGATAACAAAGTTTGAACTTCTAAAACACTACTAGAAACAAGATTATAAAGTCGCTGTCACAGCTCGAAGAATATGTGAAGTGGAAGGAGAAGATGTCGTTAGTCAGCGAGTGACACAACGATAATTCCAACGTTTTAACAATGGAGACGAAACTAAACATTTACCACGTTCTGGAACACTTAAAGATTGGAATATTGAGGACAGACGCCAAGTTCCGAGAAAATCTGCAAAAAGTACCGGCAGGCTTTCAGAAGAACTTGGTACATCAAAAGATACCATACATCACCACATACAGAAACTGTGAAGCTGTACCTCATGAACTGACACCTCAACAGCCTGAAAGTATAATTTATATCTGTCGTCAGGTTATCCGTAATCCTATGGCTGATACATTTGTCAGGAAAACTGACACTTGTGTTGAAAAATGGGATTACTACCGAAATCCGGCCCCTCTAAACAGTGGCTTGATCCCCGCCAACCTGCCAAAGTCATCGTCAAAGAACTCAGTTTGGTCCCAAAGGAATGTATATCTGGTGGAATTTTGAAGGCGTGACTCACTAGGAGTTTGTTCCAAACGGACGGGCGATGAATCCGGATCTTTATTCTCAACAACTGAAACGAGTTCATGGAATTTTGAGACGGAGATACCCAAAATTAGTTAACCTAAATACAGTTCTATTACAACAGGACAATGTAACACCACATACTGCACGAACAAACATGCAAAATATTCAGGAATCGGGAGTAATCGAACTGCTGCCATACCCAGCATACAGCCCTGATCTCACAACATCACATTTCTTGGAACCATGGACCATTTTCGGCGTGGAATAAATTTTGACAACTTTAATAATAATAATAATAATAATAATAATAATAATAATAATAATAATAATAATAATAATAATAATAATAATAATAATAATAATAATAATAATAATAATAATAATAATAATAATAATAATAATAATAATAATAATAATAATAATAATAATAATAATAATAATAATAATAATAATAATAATAATAATAATAATAATAATAATAATAATAATAATAATAATAATAATAATAATAATAATAATAATAATAATAATAATAATAATAATAATAATAATAATAATAATAATAATAATAATAATAATAATAATAATAATAATAATAATAATAATAATAATAATAATAATAATAATAATAATAATAATAATAATAATAATAATAATAATAATAATAATAATAATAATAATAATAATAATAATAATAATAATAATAATAATAATAATAATAATAATAATAATAATAATAATAATAATAATAATAATAATAATAATAATAATAATAATAATAATAATAATAATAATAATAATAATAATAATAATAATAATAATAATAATAATAATAATAATAATAATAATAATAATAATAATAATAATAATAATAATAATAATAATAATAATAATAATAATAATAATAATAATAATAATAATAATAATAATAATAATAATAATAATAATAATAATAATAATAATAATAATAATAATAATAATAATAATAATAATAATAATAATAATAATAATAATAATAATAATAATAATAATAATAATAATAATAATAATAATAATAATAATAATAATAATAATAATAATAATAATAATAATAATAATAGTAATAATAATAATAATGTTGGGCCATATTATTATATAAGGAAGCCACACTGATCGTAATTCATAGAACTTAGAATGCAATGTCCAAATTTCTAGCATGAGGTTACGTACACCAGGTGGAATATTTGTAAAATCAAAGCTTCTGGAACCTGCACAATGGAATTCCTTAGAGGGCAAAGCCATGCACACCAGCTATTGCTACGGGTACCTGGCGGATTAAGATCAGAATAGAATTTAAGATCTTTAATTTCTGTTATACATTGAATTCATCGTGGAATCACTCCATCACTAACAGCTCCAAATTTTTTTCCTTGTTTATCACAATAGTGTCTTTACGTCGCTATCTTAGACATAAATGAAGCACAACAAGTAAATGCAACAGCGCGCAATTGTTTCGGGAGTAGAGGACAATTTCTACCATTTCGCTTCCATAAGGAAGTCTAGAACATATGAAATCATTACAATTTTACTAAAAAATTTAAAGAAACTGGGGACGAGAAGTATACGTAGATCACTGTAACAGGCAAGAAAGAGAAGGGCTAGCTTGGATGAGAACAGGAACAATATTTCTAAGAGGGATAAGAGCTAGGGAAAAGGGAATTTGTAAATTGTGTGGGGGAAAAGAAAGCACAGAACACTATGTAACAAAATGCAAGGAGTAAGCAATATGGAGAAGAAAGGTATGTGAGCAAAAATGAGAGAAAGTAGAGAAGACCTATAAAAATGTTAACAGGAAAGGAGGAAAGGAAGGTAAGTGGTATTGGTGAGTTCTTGCAGAAAGTAAAAGAAATATGGCCAAGAAATGTAAAGAATATGAGAAAGGAAGATGAGGGGGAAGAAAGGGACTAGTTAAGTAACAAGGAGACATGGAGGTTAAGAGCTACCCGGCAGAGCAGAAGACCAGGGTGTAATGTAAGACAAGGTAACAACAAGGTAAAGACAAATAAATGTAGCCTATAGTTGGAAATTGTAAAATTTTGGAATATATACAATAAATAATTAATTCCTTCATTAATTCATTTAAGCGATGAACCTGCAGCCCGTTTACATTATGTTAGAACTGAGACATCAAAAATACAACAAAGTAACATTACCAATCCAAAAATACAGTTATGCGTATTTGCTTTCATACCATCACTAAACGAAGTCTAGCATTGTAAGAGTCATCAACAAGAGTTGGTTTGTTTAAAATTTTCAGTAACACACCACAGTACTTACATTATTGTATTTTATCCAAAATTTCGTTATAACAAATTCAAATACAATTCTGAGGCTCTTGAATTAAAAAAAAAAGTATTTTGGAATGTCGGTGTACATCTGGCTGTTTGAATATTTTTCAAAGCAAGTGAAAGCAAGATTTCTAAGCAAATTCCCAACCCCAGTGACGACTAACTTGGGAAATGTTTATAAAACTGATTTTAACAAAAATGTCTAAAACAATTTTGATTAAAATGCTATATATCCAGGGCTTTGGAAAAACAAATACGTCCAGAACTCCTGGTCATTGTGAATCACTTGTGTATCAGTGGTAAACCGTAAGAAATAGACAAAATCTAAATATACAGTAAATGTATATTGTAAAGATTCTTTTTGAACTTCTTTGTGATTCTTTGTGATTTCTCAGTTATTTCTTGTTCCTGGTTTAAATTTTCAAATAATTATAGTTTTTCCAACTGGAAAATGGTTAGTTATTTCTGAGGGCTGACCATATAAAGACGAAACAATACGTAGATACAGGCTGTTAAAACATGTGACTATCGCCTTAATTACTGCGTCCTGCAAGGGAGGGAGTAAATGTGAATACAACATTTATAAAGTTTAACAAAGTAGATAGAAAGATGATTGTTTATACAATTATTTTGCAGAAAATTGAAAAGTAGATAAAGAAATAATTACTAAATTAAATTATATTTTCAGGTTCCAACATGTTGTTCCTGCCAAGTGCAAGGTTATTCGTTCGACTTCCCGCCACCAGAGTCACAGCTGCAAGACGAGGAGAACCGCTTTCCTGACTTGGTCGATGATGACCACACCAAGAACTTCGACGACGAACTGGAAGATGATCCAAACCTGAGGCCACCTTCCGTCAAACAACCCATAATACCCTTCCAAAACAACAGAGACAACTTCGAAACCTTCAGTTCCGGGTCGGGGAATTCTCATCGAACTCAGTCCTTCAACATCCACAGCCAGAACAACCCAACTCGTGATCAGTTCGGCTTCCAACAAGACGACCAGAACCAATTCCAGTTTAACGAAGGCAGTAGCAGCAAGAGGGTGCCACAGCCGCCCAAACGGGACTCCTCGCAGATACCACCGCTTCTCAGACCATTACCTCCTCGTGGTCAAGGTTCGTTCCAGGGAAGCGGCTCGCTGTTCCAGAGACAGGGTATCGACGATCACCTGGTGCCTCCAGCTGGGCCTCCGCTACCTCTAGCCCACGAGTCAGACTTCAACACCTTTACTGGCAATCAGCTGATTCGGCGGAGTAGGAACCAAACAACACATCCTGGAAACAGGTAAATAAGACAAATATTTACGTGAAAAATGAAGCTACACTACACAAATGTAAATATTTGTAACAAAAACTTAATTTATCTATAGAAAATGATGTAAATTTCTCTTATTAAATGATTAGATCGATTTCGAAAGCCCTTGTTTACATCCTCAGCCATCAAATAACTTCGTTGTCAACGATACTATCAGAGATTACTATGTTCTTGCCAGTGTTACCAAAATTTGAAAATGAAATAAACTTAAAAACAGAATCAACTTCTGGTATTTCAAAATTCAGTACGCGATGTTTATTTTTTAAAATGAATATCTTTTCCCAAACCATTAAATCTATGGGACCATTTAATTGTTTTAATAATTTATATTTAGGATTTATTTAATGGTTAAATGACCAAAAATGATCTGCGACGGCCGATTTATCACTTTTTATACTTAATGTCACGAAAATGTTCTTTTGTTCTGGTTTTGTGTCTGTATCACGTTTTGTCTTTCCAATATAGATCTGATCACAATCTAAACAATTAAATTCATAAATACCAGATTGTTCATTATAAGGATTTAATCTTTTTTTTAGAGAAATGTAGTAAATTTGTAATACTATTTTGAGGAACTAAAATTATACCGAAACCTATACAATTTTTTTGGAAAATGTTTATTAACCCAAGGATGGATAGCAAATCTTTTAAAACTATAATTGTCTTTTATTTTTTAAGAGTAGAAATATCATTAACAGTTCTTTGATACTTAAATTTTTCAATACTCTTTTGAATAAAGTCTGTATTAAAACCATCAATTAAAGCAGTCTTAATAATATGTTTATATTCTTTATTAAATTCTTCTTTATTCAGGGGTACATTTATTAATCTGCAAAACAACAAATTTATGTTGAAAAGGGTTAAAACTTTTATCTTTTATGTAATTATTAATATGAGTAGACTTCGTATAAATACTAAAGTTTAATTTATTATTATTTCTTATTTTATTTAGATCTAGAAAAGGATGTAATCCATTAATTTCAGTTTCTAATGTGGATTTTATAGCTTTTTCTTGTAAATTTTTTAATGTTAAAGCATCGTTGATGAGTTTATCAGGAATAACAGCAAAAATTTCATCAACAGAGGTTCTACTCCCATCAGTTCTGGACGCGTAGTGCCAAGACCCGGGCCTCTTAAAACCAGGGAGTATCCGAGCTGTCCCAAAGGGCGCCCGGCGTTCTCTGTGGGGCTTTCCATAGGACAAGACCTGGGTTACTAACAAGCCCCCCCCCCATCTGGTCCAAGGACACAAGACGGGATGGAAGTGGATACCTCACTTACGCGCGCTAACTCCAAAATGGGAAGGCTACCGATATGACTTCGGGGGGGGGGGCGCCTGGCGATCTAGCATACCTTCTACTAGCTATGCAGGCTAGTACTCGGGAATAATAATGGCTTCCCTCAACCACGTCTGGAGACGTACCCGATCTCCCACGGGTATCAGGAACCACTGCCCCTCGAGTCCAACCCAATCCGAACAATTCCCAGAGGGAGAAGCTCGAATATTCGGCCCGAGGTTCCTCTAGTAACGTCAGAGGTACCACGAGTGCTAGGGGTCCGCAGCGCCCGCACCACGGCAGCTGAAGGGGTCGGATACCCTCCCCTACGGGACTTGCATTTCGAAAAACTCATAAAAATATCAGCAAGAAAAGATGAAAGAGGATTACGCATTGCTAAGCCAAAAGTTTGTTGAAAAAATTCACCATTGATAGTGAAAAGCAATTTGATCTAAACAAAAATTAGTGAGGAAAGATAGAGTCAGACTAAAAAATTCAATGTAATAGCCGGCGTTTGAACCACGGATCTTCTGGTTGCCATACAGCTGCTCTAACCATTGAGCTACTACGGCTAACGTGCCCACATGACATTAAATTTTCCATCCTACTCGTATTTTCCCGGTAAACCACTAGGAGTTCTCATAAACACACGAGACAGCTACCTTAATGACGACTTACTATGCTGTAAGTACTTTAAGACCCGGGCTTTATAGTAAACCACTAGGAGTTCTCATAAACACATGACACAACTACCTTAATGACGACTTACTATGCTGTAAGTAGTTTAAGGCCCGGGCTTTATAGTAAACCACTAGGAGTTCTCATAAACACATGAGACAACTACCTTAATGTCGACTTACTATGCTGTAAGTACTTTAAGGCCCGGGCTTTATAGTAAACCACTAGGAGTTCTCATAAACACATGAGACAACTACCTTAATGACGACTTACTATGCTGTAAGTACTTTAAGTGCCGGACTTTATAGTAAACCACTAGGAGTTCTCATAAACACATGAGACAACTACCTTAATGACGACTTACTATGCTGTAAGTACTCTAAGTGCCGGACTTTATAGTAAACCACTAGGAGTTCTCATAAACACATGAGACAACTACCTTAATAACGACTTACTATGCTGTAAGTACTTTAAGGCCCGGGCTTTATAGTAAACCACTAGGAGTTCTCATAAACACATGAGACAACTACCTTAATAACGACTTACTATGCTGTAAGTACTTTAAGGCCCGGGCTTTATAGTAAACCACTAGGAGTTCTCATAAACACATGAGACAACTACCTTAATAACGACTTACTATGCTGTAAGTACTTTAAGGCCCGGGCTTTATAGTAAACCACTAGGAGTTCTCATAAACACATGAGACAACTACCTTAATGACGACTTACTATGCTGTAAGTACTTTAAGGCCCGGGCTTTATAGTAAACCACTAGGAGTTCTCATAAACACATGAGACAACTACCTTAATAACGACTTACTATGCTGTAAGTACTTTAAGTTCCGGGCTTTATAGTAAACCACTAGGAGTTCTCATAAACACATGAGACAACTACCTTAATAACGACTTACTATGCTGTAAGTACTTTAAGGCCCGGGCTTTATAGTAAACCACTAGGAGTTCTCATAAACGCATCAGACAACTACCTTAATGACGACTTACTATGCTGTAAGTACTTTAAGGCCCGGGCTTTATAGTAAACCACTAGGAGTTCTCATAAACGCATCAGACAACTACCTTAATGACGACTTACTATGCTGTAAGTACTTTAAGGCCCGGGCTTTATAGTAAACCACTAGGAGTTCTCATAAACACATGAGACAACTACCTTAATGACGACTTACTATGCTGTAAGTACTTTAAGGCCCGGGCTTTATAGTAAACCACTAGGAGCTCTCATAAACACATAAGACAACTACCTTAATGACGACTTACTATGCTGTAAGTACTTTAAGACCCGGGCTTTATAGTAAACCACTAGGAGTTCTCATAAACACATGAGACAACTACCTTAATGACGACTTACTATGCTGTAAGTACTTTAAGGCCCGGGCTTTATAGTAAACCACTAGGAGTTCTCATAAACACATGAGACAACTACCTTAATGACGACTTACTATGCTGTAAGTACTTTAAGACCCGGGCTTTATAGTAAACCACTAGGAGTTCTCATAAACGCATGAGACAACTACCTTAATGACGACTTACTATGCTGTAAGTACTTTAAGACCCGGGCTTTATAGTAAACCACTAGGAGTTCTCATAAACACATGAGACAACTACTTTAATGACGACTTACTATGCTGTAAGTACTTTAAGACCCGGGCTTTATAGTAAACTACTAGGAGTTCTCATAAACACATGACACAACTACCTTAATGACGACTTACTATGCTGTAAGTACTTTAAGACCCGGGCTTTATAGTAAACCACTAGGAGTTCTCATAAACACATGAGACTACTACCTTAATGACGACTTACTATGCTGTAAGTACTTTAAGACCCGGGCTTTATAGTAAACTACTAGGAGTTCTCATAAACACATGACACAACTACCTTAATGACGACTTACTATGCTGTAAGTACTTTAAGACCCGGGCTTTATAGTAAACCACTAGGAGTTCTCATAAACACATGAGACAACTACCTTAATGACGACTTACTATGCTGTAAGTACTTTAAGACCCGGGCTTTATAGTAAACCACTAGGAGTTCTCATAAACACATGAGACAACTACCTTAATGACGACTTACTATGCTGTAAGTACTTTAAGACCCGGGCTTTATAGTAAACCACTAGGAGTTCTCATAAACACATGAGACAACTACCTTAATGACGACTTACTATGCTCTAAGTACTTTAAGTCCCGGACTTTATAGTTCGGACCACTAATAGGTACAATTAATGGAAATTAATTTTTCTTTCAAACTGGCCGTGTGTAGGCTAAATGTCTCATGTGTTTAGATTAGATTAGATTAGATTGATTTGCGTTCAGTATGTTCACTTGTAGCAAGAAAAGGCTGTGAACATTGAACATGTCCAGAGGTATAAAGTTTAATAGCATATATATGTACAAAAGTTAACATAAGACACATATTATAGTACACAGGCAATATGAACAACAATATGGAAAACAAAGCAGGGATAATTATATATGATAGAAAATCACTTTTTAAATCAGCTTTCACTTGGCTTATGCCAGTACGTTTCAACCTTTTTGCAATGGATACCATTCTTGTTATTTATTAAATACATATACATTAAAAATAAACTTTCAAGTTGCATCAAATATTTATTAGTAATGATTTGTCATTGGAATAGTTAGATACTACTTACAGAGCTACAGAAGTATTATCAGGATAATTTGTCAGTCAGATAATCTTGTACAGAATAAAAAGATTTTGAGCAAAGGTACTCTCTAACAGCTTTTTTAAAAGCACCGAAAATATCAACTTTTTCTTTAAGAACATTAGAAAGTGCGCCAAATATTTTGATAGTTTCATAATACACACCTTCCTGGAAGCAAGAAAGTTTAACACTGCGATAATGGATATTATACTTTTGTCTAGTGTTTATTCTGTGAATTATATTATTTGTTGCAAATAAGGCACGATTGCATACAAAGAATTTTAGGATCGAGAATATATACATGCAAGGAAGCGTTAATATCTTCAATCTTGTAAAAAGATCTTTACAGGAGCATCTGTTGTGGGTGTTAGTAATGATTCTTATAACCCTCTTTTCATAAGATTTTTTTTTTTTTTTTACTTTCTACTGAGTTGCCCCAAAATAATATTCCATATTCCAGAATACAGTTAAAGTATGTGCATGATATACTAATTTAAGTTTAGGTAAGATATAATTTTTGTGAGCTTTCCAATCTATACATATGTCCACTTGAAGGCCCAACAACTCCTAAGTGGTTTACTGGAAAAAAACACGAGTCAGTTGTATCATTTATAATAAAATTCGGAATACAGTGCATGAAACCGCTCTTCAGGATGATTTAAATGAAATCTGTAATTGGGCTGCGGCTAACAAAATGTCAATTAATGCCAAGAAAAGTAAATCCATTGTTTTTAGTAGAACTAAGGGCAAAATTATTGTTAACTATTACATGGGAGGGGTGCAAATTCCACAGGTGGACAGCTGCAAATACTTGGGAGTGTACCTGGCAAGTAATGCTGGATGAGACGAACAAGTAAATTCCACATCTAGGAATGCGTGGAAGGCATTACATTTCGTAATGAGAATATTTAAAAAGGGGAGCGCTAGGTCCAGGGAAATTGCCTACAAGACCTTAGTGCGGCCGGTTATGGAATATGGAGTAGCATGCTGGGACCCGTATAGAGCTAACCAAATCGATCCATTAGAAAAAAATACAGAAGAGGGCAATAAAATTCATAAAAAGAGGCAAGTATTTTGGGCCTATAAAAGGAGATGAGACTAAATGGGAGGAATTAAGAATTAGGCGTAAAAAACATAGGTTGGCAGCATTATTCAAAGCTAATGCTGGTGTAAAGGCATGGGTGGACGTTAGTGTAAGGTTAGATAATCCGGATTATTATGGACGAAACGATCATAGGTATAAAATTAAAGGTAGAAGATACAGAACCGACGTAGGGAAATTTTCTTTTGTTAATAGAACCATTGAAGAATGGAATGAATTGCCTGTAGCAGTCTTTCAGGGCTGTCCCCTGTCGTTGAAGAAATTTAGAAAAAATCTAGATGGTTTATAGTTTAACTTTTGAATTATAATGGTATATACTATGTAAATAGAGAAGTAATTAGATATGTTTTAAGTGATTAAAGTAAAATAATATAATGTTTGTATTGTTTATTGTGTTATTGTTGTAAATCTAGTATTTGTAATTTTATCTGTATTCTTAACTCTGCCACCGCATAGTACCCAATTGTAGTGGATAAATACATACATACAAATATGGCAGTTACAACAAAAGAAACAAGTTTATCAGGTTGATATATGATTATAAAAGTTTTATTCCATTGAATACAATTATATTTTTCGTTTTAGGGAGGAGTTTGACTTGGAAGTTGGAGAAACGGTGCACAGAAAGCCGTTTCCAAATGTGATCACATCGGATCAGATCCGAGGACCGATATCAAGGATTTCATCGCCTCCACCAAGACAACCTCTAATCTCTCCACCAAGAACACCAGCCCCGCCTCCTTCAAGAGTACAGCCGACTCCACCGAGAGCTGTCCCACCTCTGCCACCAAAGCCACCACAGCGACCACGACCCCGACCTCCCTCATCTCCTCCACCACCTCCACCAACAACCACAACCACAAAACCACCACCAACCACAACACAGAGAATACTGACCCCGGCCATCACGAGCAACTCGAGCGGCGGGAAGCGAGTCAACTACAACTACCACCCGATCATTGACTACTTCAAGACACAGCAACAACAACCTGGGAACAACAACTTGGTAGCGGCTGGTGGTGCAGGCGGGGGAACTCAGGACTGGAAACCTATCGTCGGTGACATCTCCAGGCGCTCCAGTCACGAGTGACCTCCAACATGTGATATAACACTTGCTCAGTTTCACAACAAAACTTTAAAATGTGATAGTGATGCACTCTAGTGGACACAAACTGTGTTATTTATACCCTTCTGTCTGGAAACAGGAGCTACAAACACTAAACGTGACAAGGCTGTACAAAACCAAGTGGTAGTTTTGGCAAGACTGTAGTTTTTAACATAATGTAAGAACCTAATGTGCAATAAATATATTTATTTATTATAATTAATGATTTTCACAACAATATACACAGTAGAGGAGAACCGAGAGTCTCAGGCGGTGGGCCGCATTTGGGAGGCCCGGGTTCGAATCCCGTGACCGATTTATTTGACTCATGAGCTTTTTCGGTTTTTTTATGGATCGTCGGGTGAATGCTGGGTAGATTAATTCCATTCCCCAAATTTCCTGTCCCTCCACTTCATCTCCATTATCATTTCATATTATCTCTCATCTGGTGGTCTCTTTCAGGATAAAAGTGTCGGCGGGTGTCTCGGCAGTGCATGGCAGGATGATATGTTCCTGAAACACTTCCTCCTTCGGCAGGAAGCTCTCTGGTCTTCAGGCCAGCCTACTTAACTTGATTATCAAGCTGTATTGATCTTTGCTTCTTAAGTCGACGGATTTCCATTTTAAGGCCGGTTTCCAAGAGGAGCTGAACTGATATCCAGCATCACTATTTCCTCTCGGAGGAAATGGCCAAAGCCTCCTTAATTCTCCGTTCCCAGTAAATGTTGCATTTTGCCAAGATAGTCGTCTCCCAAAAATTGACTCTATGGTCGTTATCAAAACAATGCTCTGCCAACCCAGACTTCTCAGGTTGCAGTAAACGAATGCTCCGTTCATGTTCGTTTAATCTGGAAGCAATTGTCCTTCCGGTTTGTCCTATATACGGTATCCCACATTCACAGGCTATGCGGTACACTCCCGAAACTTGGAAGTCCAGTTTGCCTTTCACTTGGTCTCAACAGATGTTTGATCTTCGGAAGTGGCTTGTGGATAATCCTGATGTTGTATTTGGCGAAAATTCTGCTGATTCTGTTGGATAGATTGCCGGTAAACGGGATGCAGGCTGTAGCGGTAGGCTTATCTGACGCTTGCTGTATTACAGGTTTCTCTTTCCTAGCTCTGGTGATCAAGACTGCCGATTCTGCCGGATAGATTGCCGGTAAACGGGATGCAGGCTGTAGCAGTAGGCTTATCTGACGCTTGCTGTATTACAGGTTTCTCTTTCCTAGCTCTGGTGATCAAGACTGCTGATTCTGCCGGATAGATTGCCGGTAAACGGGATGCAGGCTGTAGCGGTAGGCTTATCTGACGCTTGCTGTATTACAGGTTTCCCTTTCCTAGCTTTGGTGATCAAGACTGCTGATTCAGCCGGATAGATTGCCGGTAAACGGGATGCAGGCTGTAGCGGTAGGCTTATCTGACGCTTGCTGTATTACAGGTTTCCCTTTCCTAGCTTTGGTGATCGAGGCTGCTGATTCTGCCGGATAGATTGCCGGTAAACGGGATGCAGGCTGTAGCGGTAGGCTTACCTGACGCTTGCTGTATTACAGGTTTCTCTTTCCTAGCTCTGGTGATCGAGGCTGCTGATTCTGCCGGATAGTTTGCCAGTAAACGTGATGTAGGCTGTAGTGGTAGGCTTATCTGACGCTTGCTGTATTACAGGTTTCCCTTTCCTAGCTCTGGTGATCGAGGCTGCTGATTCTGCCGGATAGATTGCCAGTAAACGTGATGTAGGCTGTAGTGGTAGGCTTATCTGACGCTTGCTGTATTACAGGTTTCCCTGTCCTAGCTCTGGTGATCGAGGCTGCTGATTCTGCCGGATAGATTGCCAGTAAACGTGATGTAGGCTGTAGTGGTAGGCTTATCTGACGCTTGCTGTATTACAGGTTTCCCTTTCCTAGCTTTGGTGATCGAGGCTGCTGATACTGCCGGATAGATTGCTGGTAAACGGGATGCAGGCTGTAGCGGTAGGCTTATCTGACACTTGCTGTATTACAGGTTTCCCTTTCCTAGCTTTGGTGATCGAGTCTTCAACGTCATATTCGGAGTAGCCGTTTTGACGGAAAGTGAGTCTCAGGTGCTGTAATTCTTGTTTTAAGTGGCTGGGACCAGAGATAGACAAAGCTCTGTGTATCAGTGTATTGAGAACTCCCAGTCGTTGAGACTTATGATGGAAACTATGAGCGTTCAGATAGAGATCGGTGTGTGTAGGCTTGCGGTATACATCATGCCCAAGTGTACCGTTGCTGTTTTCTGAAACAAGAATGTCCAAGAATTAAGAGTTCCATCCTTTTACACTTCCATGGTAAACTGTATTTGAGGTCGAAGGCTGTTGAGATGCGCAAGAAAGCTAGGCAAAGTGACTGATCCATGTGGTCAAATTACAAAAGTATCGTCCACGTATGTATAGGAATGAGATGGCTTAAGTGGAGCTGTGGCAAGTATTTCATGTTCTAAGTGTTCCATATAGAAAAAATACAAAGGTGGCAGTGACTACTTTGCGTTATAACGTGCGGTTATAGTTTAAGGAAATTCTTAATTGTAAAATTGTTCCAAAGTAGAATAGGTGTTTCTAAAAAGTAAATGATAAACTAAGTAAACTCGTATGTGAATCACACATAACAGAGAGCTTGTGGTTCCCCAGGTTGTGGGTAGAAACCCACGGAGGTCGTAGACATCCTTAGCATGGCAGTCCCATGTCATAAATTTAGGGACTAAATAATTTAATGCCTTATAAAGTGGCATACGAGCAAAATTAAACGACCTTTCACGTCCAATACAGAATGAGACGCTAAGGACCACAGTTATGAACCTTATAGTACACGGTTTGCATATAAACAAAGAGTTAATCACCAAAATTGTCTGTTGTCGCTTCAAACAGCGATGTTGATAAAGTAACACTACTTGCTTAAATGATAGTCAAGTGTTTTAATTGTTGGTCTCGATACAATGCTTTGAAATTTATTGTATTTGCCAGGAAATCCCCATAAAAACAAATGAGGACTTTCATTTGGGAAAAGTGTAATATTAGGAAATAACAAAACTAGATAACATGTAAATAAGAGTTTAAATACAGAATAAAATATTTAAAATAAGTTGCGCGTTTTATCGAAATCTTTATATCTGTGTCTACCCTTACGGTTTAGCGATTATACAATACAAACGTCATTTAGAATTCTAGAAAGATTCTTGTTATTCATGCATCTCACACGGAAACCTTCGTAATTTTGTAAATATGCTTAGGGAAACCGGAATATATTATCGATGAGACACCAAAAGTAAATCTCCATGTTCTTACAGAGGAATTCGAAGACGTTAGAGGAAAGCTAAAACGAAGTCGAAAGAAACTATAAGA
Organism: Mantis religiosa; assembly: GCA_030765055.1. NCBI lineage: Eukaryota > Metazoa > Arthropoda > Insecta > Mantodea > Mantidae > Mantis > Mantis religiosa. The sequence goes on from CM060953.1 coordinate 195,691,835, forward strand.
AGGCTTGCAAAGCATCGGGAGTTTGACAAATGTGGACTGAATGTCGTTAAACTTTTCATAATTAAGAACTGCAACCACGTGATAATGTGAGTGGAGTTAATTTCTGCAAAATATTTAATAATTGCCTTACTGACCCGCATTTAATTTTAGTTTTACGGACGAAGGATGATCGAATTTACTCACCTGGACATGAAGAATTGAAAGCTAAATCGAATTCTGTGATAACAATTGAGAGATGTATGATGACGTATGAGGGTCGGCTCATTAGTCCCGGGCCTTACATAGAGGTGGCAATACTGGGATAGCATCATATACTTTAACTCTAGACCAGCTTGTATACATAGTTACAGGTCAGTAGCTTCTTTAGTTTTAGAATGGCAGCATTTTAAACAAGACAAGTGTAGAGGTTTTGGAAAAACGAGTAGTGATTAAATAGTTCCATTTGAAAGGCTTAAGCCCTAAAGAAATCAAGGAGGAAATGGACAGTAAAATAAAGTTTATCTTGATTAAAATGAAGTAGATAGAGATATAGTGAGGAAGGATGAGTAGTGAAAGCTATATGATTTTAAAACATCATTTTTTTCTGGTGTATTAACAGTTATTGGTGTTTGATGCACCAAAGCGTTCATTTGTTTACAAGCCACAGCTGGATCAAGAGATGCGCCACAAGGCGACGACAAGCACCTTGTCCGTACCAGTACAGATTTCACCTTGATTTCTTCCGATGAGGCGTGACTTTGCCCACAAAGAAGAGCAACGATCCTGCGTGCATCATTTGGTTCTCCAGGTCACGCACAGCTGATGGACCATGCCCCGCCGCCGTGTCTGTTAGGAGTTGAATGTACCTTTTGCTTTCATTTCTTGGTTACCCACAAATGAATTACTGCTACAGATACATAGGTGCACTGTTTTGGTTATATGGAAGGCTTATGTCAAGAGGAAATGTGGCGAATTACACTGAACAATGCATTGTCATAACTGTGTTACCATGACAACATATAGGCACCTCAGTATGTTCTCCAAAGGGTTCGTAATTTATATATGTAGAATTTAATGTTGTGCCTACATGTTGCTATGGTAACTCAGCCGCAGCATTTTTCAGTCTGATTCTAACATTTCAATCCTTGTGATGCTTATATTGGGCATGGAATAGCAATTAGTGTGCAGCTTAGGAGATTATTTTTAGATACATGACGTGCTTTTTCATTGCATTCAACACAAAACATGTGATACCTACATTTCAATGCAAATATGTATTTTAAATAAAAAGTCATTTTTAGGAAAAGGCCAGTGTATATATGTATATGTGATACCTTAAAAATGAGATCTAGGGAAAGTGCCACATTTGGTATATAGCTTAGCGCCTTCTAAAATTATAACACGATTAAAAAAACCCTCCCCTCCCGAACTACACTATATGAAATATTTTAAAATTATTTTATTTGTTCAAAACTAGTTGTAACTCTTTTTATTAAAATACCATCCAAGGGAAGTTAATGCCAAATGAAATATAAATCTTGAATATTGCAGGAATATATTGCAATTCTATTCATTTAGAAAGAATTCCATAATTGGTGAACGTTATTACACAAAGGCGTACTTCGACCTCTTTATAAATATTCGAATCACTCAGATTTAGAAGTTGTTAAGTCAATGTTTTTGAGAAATGCTGTTAAATACACGATAAACACTCTGATTACCAGTTCTGTAATAGCGCTAAAAGATTTGTGGATTAGAAGATGTTAGGTCGAACATATTATGACCCTGGTATGTTGAATGGGCATCCGTTTCAGAATTAAAAGTTGTTAAGTCAGCCTTTTCGAGTTAGATGTTGTTAAGTCAAGTAGTTGCCGCATTAGCCGTTTGGTGGTGCCACACAAGCTCTTTGGTATCAGCTGTTGATACATTTTAGATTAGACATTTAGACATTAGACATTTTTAGACATTCCTTAAGTGCACTTTCAGAAACCTTATCTGTACTCCCAATACCAGGGCACTCTTTCATGCCTATTCACAGAATTTTTGCAATATTGAGAAGAAGAAACGATCAATGGATAAAGTCTTAGTCCCTTCCACATGGGTGAAACTAAGCAAAGATTCACTACAGAAGAAGCCCATTGATGTTGTCCATGTCAAACGTCCACTGACCGATAACGGGGAACATGATGGCACTCCATTTGAAGCTTCTGACTTCAAGGATGCCGTCGACCATGTCCTTGTAGGAAGTATTCCTAAATTCACTTTAATCTGGGGTGTGTATTTCCAAAGAGGATGTGTACCAGAAGTTCGTCACTCAATGTTTTCGTCACTTTATCGCCCCCAGTCTCTTTTGAGGAGAGTAGTGAGGTTGTAAGTCTTACACAAGGCATGTGATAGTGCGATGGGCCAGATAGGCTTCGGAAGATTAAGAAGGCAAAATATTACGATGTTCGTTCACTACTGGAACATGTCACTCTGCCATAAGATATATTTTATGACAATGACATATGGAAGTGAGGTAGAAGAGATGGAGTGATATTTTGATGACAATGTTGTATGTCAATCCATGAAGTGTATACTGGATTAGTCCATAGTAGATATGAATTGGTGAAGATAAACTAATAATTTATCCATGACTACATATTATAATATTGTATAATGGAAAAGCTCTAACATTAAGAATCAGAAGCTGTTAAGTCAAGTGACTTAACAACTTTTCATCAATTTTAAGTTAAAAGTTGTTAAGTCCTAGTAATAAAACATCCTGTCACACATGCTACATATGTCAAACCGTGAGAAACACTTAAACACAGTACTCTGTACCTCCAAACGGACCCATCATATAGAATTCCTTCATTTGTATTACTATTTTGGTATTTAAAATTACTTTTGAAAACTTAAAACTTTGAGCAACTCTCCTGCACAGTTTTGAAACAGTGACTTAGCAACTTTTGCTTTTGATCGCTTCATTTATTTCATATTTTGGTTTATCTGCCGCTCACGGTTAACCTTTTAAACTCCAATGAAAAATTAAAGCATTTAACCCACCTCCGTTTTATGAAATTGCTTTACAATTAAGTCTCTTATACTTGTAGTCTGGTATAGTCCCAATTATTGGAAGTGACAGATGAAAATTCCGACATATTCGTACACAGAACTGCACACTTTCTCAGTCTATAAATTTTGATATATATTTTATTGTGCATATTCCAAAATTTTACAATTTACAACTTTAGGCTACATTTATTTGTGTTTACCTTGTTGCTACCTTGTCTTACATGACAATCTGGTCTTCTGCTCTGCTAGGTAGCTTTTAACCTCCATGTCTCCTTGTTACTTAATTAGCCCCTTTCCTCCCCCTCATCTTACTTTCTTATATTCTTTACATTTATTTGTCTTTACCTTGTTGTTACCTTGTCTTACATGACACTCTGGTCTTCTGCTCTGTCAGGTAGCTCTTAACCTCCATGTCTCCTTGTTACTTAATTAGTCCCTTTCCTCCCCCTCATCTTACTTTCTTATATTCTTTACATTTATTTGTGTTTACCTTGTTGCTACCTTGTCTTACATGACACCCTGGTCTTCTGCTCTGTCAGGTAGCTCTTAACATCCATGTCTCCTTGTTACTTAATTAGCCCCTTTCCTCATTCTCATCTTCCATTCTTATATTCTTTATATTTCTTGTCCATTTTTGTTTTACTTTATGTAAGAACTCGCCAATACTTCTTACCTTCTTTTCCTCCCTTCCTGTTAACGTTTTTATAGCTACAACTTTAGGCTACATTTATTTGTCTTTACCTTGTTGTTACCTTGTCTTACATGTCACCCTGGTCTTCTGCTCTGTCAGGTAGCTCTTAACCTCCATGTCTCCTTGTTACTTAATTAGCCCCTTTCCTCATTCTCATCTTCCATTCTTATATTCTTTATATTTCTTGTCCATTTTTGTTTTACTTTATGTAAGAACTCGCCAATACTTCTTACCTTCTTTTCCTCCCTTCCTGTTAACGCTTTTATAGCTACAACTTTAGGCTACATTTATTTGTCTTTACCTTGTTGTTACCTTGTCTTACATGACACTCTGGTCTTCTGCTCTGTCAGGTAGCTCTTAACCTCCATGTCTCCTTGTTACTTAATTAGCCCCTTTCCTCCCCCTCATCTTACTTTCTTATATTCTTTACATTTATTTGTGTTTACCTTGTTGCTACCTTGTCTTACATGACACCCTGGTCTTCTGCTCTGTCAGGTAGATCTTAACCTCCATGTCTCCTTGTTACTTTATTAGTCCCTTTCTTCCCCCATCTTTCTTTCTTATATTCTTTACATTTATTTGTCTTTACCTTGTTGCTACCTTGTCTTACATGTCACCCTGGTCTTCTGCTCTGTCAGGTAGTTCTTAACCTCCATGTCTCCTTGTTATTTAATTAGTCCCTTTCTTCCCTCATCTTCCTTTCTTATATTCTTTACATTTATTTGTCTTTACCTTGTTGCTACCTTGTCTTACATGTCACCCTGGTCTTCTGCTCTGTCAGGTAGTTCCTAACCTCCATGTCTCCTTGTTATTTAATTAGTCCCTTTCTTCGCCCCATCTTCCTTTCTTATATTCTTTACATTTATTGCCCATTTTTTCTTTTACTTTCTGCAAGAGCTCACCAATACATCTTACGTTCTTTTCCTCCCTTCCCGTTATCCTCTTCTCCACTTTCTCCCATTTTTCTTCCTAAACCTTTTTTTCTCCACATTGCAGCCTCCTCGCATTCTGTTACATAGAGTTCTATGCTTTCTTTTCCACCACACAATTCACAAATTCCCTTTTCCCTACCTCTTATCGCTCTTAGAAATATTATTCCTGCTCTCATCCATGGTAACCGCAGTCACACACCGAGAGTCTTTCAAGTTCAGGAAATGTTACGGAGGGTTTAGGTACTCTTTACCGTCGAAATAATCCCAATCGAGTCGTCCAGTATTTGACTTTATCTGCCTTATTTTGAGTCCCACAGTTATAATGACATAAAAGCTACATAATTTTCACTTAATGCAGAAATGTGTAACATACACAAGGAAATGAGGTTAACCAAGTTCATTTCTTAGTAACAGAAAGTCTGTTACTTCAGTTCATATGAAATATCGGTTCTCTAATGTCTAATTTTAGCATTTCGTTCTACCTATACATTAATTTAGCTTATCCTACTAATGAACTTGAAAGGGAATTAAACAAAACTGTTTTACATCAAATTTATTAGAATTCTTTGACATCCATAAACTTCTCTGATACATTTACAGAATTAGAATTTATTCGGAGAGTTTCATAAACGCATTTAAAGAAATAAATGTAACATATATTCGATTGTCATTTTTAAACTTTGTGTTTTGTTTGTTGAAGCTTTATAGCATGGCCATGTGTGTATATATTCCTTGCAATAAAATGTAACTGGCTTTTGTTTATGTTTATAGGAGGTTAGTAACTGTTAGTATTCTGTGGGATAAGGAATCCATTGCATTCTCAGCTGAAACCAAAGGCCCTCTTTAAAAATATTATTTTGTATCTTCATTTTGTCCTTATTGAGTTGATAGTCTTTGTAAATGTCTAATTTTTAGTAATGTATGAAACGAGAGTGGAAAATGCTTTAGAGTTGCATGTCCGTCAGAATGATTATCAAAATCGTTTGGTAGGATTTCGAAAATATCCCACAAACACAAATTGTTCTGTTTATAATGGCAAAACAATCCCTTTACAGTTTTTTCTAAAACTCCGTGTATTTTGTTAATTGGCTGTAAAGTAAGCGTGGGTTATTCCGTTTTGTGAGCGACTCGTATTAGGTTTTTCGAAATCTGCTCCATTGATGGAAATCAATAGTTTCTTCACCCTAGCCGTATATAGGCTGAAAAATTCAATGCCACGGCCGTGATTTGATCCACGGAACTCCTGGTTTCCGTCCATTCGCTCTTACCCATTGAGCTACCATGGCCAACGTGCAGTCCTGACATTAAATTCTCCAACTGACTCATATACATATTTTCCTGGTAAACCACTAAGGGCTCTCGCATTCGAGATACACCGTTTGTGGCGACTTACAATCGTAGGTGCTTGAGTCCCAGGCTTCATCATTTAACTCTTATTGCTTTAGTTAATTGATGGAAATTAATCATTTCTTCACAATAGTTGTTATGGTGAAACGAAGAAGTTAACTACCTGAGACAGTTGACTGTGTAATACGATTGTGTTTTGTCAGTCTAAGTGACTGATCGAGCTTCTTCTACGGAAACGAGGTATGTAATTGCTCCATTTCTGCTATTGTCTTACTTTTAAGTTCATTTAAGAGAAATTTATAAGGAAATTGCTACAGAAACTTGTAAAGTAACAAAATAAAGACCCTCTTACATACATACATAATCGCCCTTCTTGTTATGATGATTACTTAAAGTCCACCAACGTTAAGTGATAGTGGAATATGAATGAAATGATGCTCAAATGAACCGTGAAAATTGGAGAATGGTGCCACGAAATCTTTGTGGGCGCTGTGAGAAAGATACATGGAAAATATGTGTGAGATATATAAAGATATAAATACACGAGTGTAGAAATGTGTGATTTTGTTCTCATTATTACATTATGTACTGAAATTTAATGTTCCATTCTGTTTCGTCTGCTATGACAATCCAATCGCGGGCGATTAAAATTTGTTTCCGCTTGGATTAAAAATGAAAATGGAAGTATACAGAAAATTCTTCATCGAAAAACTTTGCATTTAACATAATCTAGAATGTCCAGGCGTCAAAATAAGGTAAAAAATTTAATATTTACGTGACAAATGGGGTTTCTGTGGAGATTTTTAAAATATTGAACCCATTCATTCGCGCTTACGTAATATCTTAATTAAATTTCTATTTGTTTAAGAGATTTTCTTGACAAATGAGGTCTGCATGTTTTTAACGTTTTCTGAATAGGTTCGGAAGTCCTTTATTTAATTCGTAAACTATAAGAGATAGACAGAAGTTTACTACAGATAAATATAGACCTTACAATATAAGTAAAATACAAGAAGGTAAGCTCTGTTTCAATTTATCTCCGCTGCAGCGCTGTGATCGCAGTTCCGCACATGCGCGGTGGATGCTCTGTATCAAGGAGAAGAAACGTGCGCCATTGTGAGATCGCTGTCAGCCACGTACGCATTGTTGTGCTTATTTACAATGTCGGTGTTGATTGAAAATCCCGCCGCTTATGAAATCAGAACTGTGATTTGTTCTCTGAATGCTAGGAAAGTGAAACCAATTGAAATTTATCGGAAATTTTTCGATGTCAAAATGTGTTATGTTTGTTCACGACCACGCACGATCACACACTGCAAATGCGACGAATAAAATCCTACAGGGACTTGGCTCGGACGTGTTTGACCACCCCCCGTACAGCCCTGACCTCGCTCCTAGCGACTTTCATCTGTTTTTGCATCTCAAATCTTTCCATGGCGGTCAACACTTCAACAATGTCGAAGAGTTGAAAGAAAATGTTTCCAACTGGCTGAAGACACAGGCGGCAAACTTCTGTGAAGAAGGTATACAAAAAGGTGTAAATGTGTAGTGTTTAACGCCCGCTTTTACTACATATGGCACCGCAGGCAATGACACTGATGATACATGAAATGAAGATGGAGCACTGGTGGAATGAGATGGCGGGGGAAACCGCAGGTCCCGGAGAAAAACCCGCCCCAGCGCCGTGTTGTCCACCACAAATCTCACTTTGCGGTCACCTGGGATCGAACCCGGGCCGCCTTGGTGAGAGCCAAGCGGTCTAACCACTGAGCCACGGCGCGGCCTGCCTCGCTATGACAAATGCCTGCAAAATTTCCGCAGTTATGTGGAAAAGTAGTTTAAGAGTTGTAGAATTTTGTGCAATAAATAATTTTTCTGAATCTGTACACAATTTAATTTTATTACCAAACCGAATTTAGTTTCTAGATGTATCTCGTAAATATTTTTATAGCATAACCTCTTCCGAAATATTCTGTTATTGCTTTGGATTTTTAGAGATATACCATTAGCACTTACGAAATAATTTCAAACTCGAAAACATTTGAAGTAAAATACGCCAATTCATCGTTTTATATTTACTTTAGTGGGTGTGCTAATTACTTTTCAATTCAATAAAAGCGGTTAGCAATGAAAAGTTCCAATCACCTTGAAGTATTATGCAACCAACATGACAAATAAAGCAACTTATATCTCACAAGAGAAATTGAATCAATAGAATATTCTCCTTGAACAGTCGTTCGTGAACCATTCACTAGAGGGTAAAAAATTGGTGCCGAGAGATCGATATCCCGTGATTGAAAGTCTAAAGGAAAGTTTTGCGGTAGCTTTTTGTTTTCGGTGGCTCCACATTGCTCGATCTTTCACTTTTCGCTGCTACAACTCACAAACAAGTGAATTACGATTAAGGAACATCAGAACGTCTGCTTAAATAAGTGTCCTCTGCAACACAAGACCAGAACTGTGGTTTCTCGACTGCGTATTATGTTAAATTAAGACTTGAAGATTCCCTAGTGTCGAATATGCTCCAGATTTTCTCGGGAAGCAAGCCAGCTGAAAAGAGGATTAGAAATCAACGTTTTCGGAGTGTACATCTCTTCCATCATCATGATATTTATTAAATATTATAACCACAAATGTATTACTGGATATAACACAAATATAAACAAAGACAAAACACTATCAATACTCGAATCACTGAACAAAAGACTGTTTTCAGTAAATTAAATGCCAGGTCAGAGTTGGCGTGAGTATATAAAATTAATTGTGTCAAAGAAACGTAACTACTTAACTTGATTATCAAGCTGTATAGTTCTGGGCTTCTTAAATCGACAGATTTCCATTTTAAGGCCGGTTTCGAAGACGACCAGCATTATCCGAGCGTTCATTTAATGCAATCTGAGAAGTCTGGGCTGGCAGAGCATTGTTTTGATAACGACCATAGAGCCAACTTTCGGGAGACGACCATCTTGGCAATATAAAACAGTTACTGGGAGCGGAGAGTTAAGGAGGCTTTGGCCATTTCCTCTGAAAGGAGCACGCTTAGTCACTACAAAGCTTTCATCTTATCCGCGTCCTTTATCCACAAGGAAGATTATTGTTTTTCTCTCTCCATAGCAACCGTTTATATCTTTATACTAACATCACTTGTACCAACTAATATACATATCTTGTTTATTTTTTTATAGAATTTCACTTCCGCATGCTGAACATAAAATAATCTGTTCAAAAATTTTTTAAAATTCTAAATAACACTACCAAGTAAATAAGCAAAACTCATTTTTAGTGCCAAACAAAAACAACTGTTGCAGAATTATTCCTTGAGAATGCCCAAAAACAGTGGTCATCACCTTACCAGCTGACAAACTGGTCCTTCTCTTCCTTGCACATTCACCAGCGTTTGTCCATTGTTTTGAATGCTGTTTGGACTCTAGTGTGTAATGATGGATCTAAGTTTCATCCTCGGTCACAAACGTCTTTCGGATTGCACGTAACCATCGCCAGACACCCGGTAGAAGTGTTCTTGTAGATGCGCTTTTGGTCAACTGTGAGCAATCGCGGCACCCATCTTGCACACAGCTTTTTCATTGCCAATTTAAATGCAGGATATTGTGCACTCACTCAATGGAAATGCTTACAGCCTCAGAAATGTCACCAATTTTGATTGGCTGGTCTTGCATAACCAGAGTGACCTCAATTGGGTGACCAGAGCGGGATTCATCTTCGGTGCTTCTACGACCACGTTTAAATTCATTGATCCAAAGGTAAATGATCTTCAATGTTGATGCAGAGTCATGTGAACTTCATTCAATTTAGTTTTGACTTGTGCTTCTGTCCAGCCCTTCAAATGAAAATGTTTAACAACAGCACGAAACTCTGTTTTTTTCATTTTCAGTCGCAGCTATCACACTATCAGTTCGCCTGCTTCGGTAGCGTAGATGGTAGCGTGTCTGCCTCACGTTCAACAGGTCCCGAGTTCTAATCTTGGTCAGGGTGAGTTACCTTGATAAGGTTTTTACGGGGGTTTCCCTTATCTTGAAAGACGAATGTTAGGTGAGTCTAAGCTCTATGGACCCCGGACTCATGTGAGCATCATTTCACCCATTCCATTCATCGTCCGATATGACTTAACGTTGGAAGACGTAAATTAAAAAACTATCAGTTCAGATGGCTGTCACGGTGAGTGAAAGAGACAGATAGTGCCCAAGCCGCGCTCAGAGAGAGAGAGAGAGAGAAAGAGAGAGAGAGAGAGAGAGAGAGAGAGAGAGAGAGAGAGAGAGAGAGAGAGAGAGAGAGAGAGAGAGAGAGAGAGAGAGAGAGAGAGAGAGAGAGAGAGCAACAGAGGGAGAAAGAGACGGAGAGGGGTCAGGACGATTCTCACTCCACCGCGAGGGTCCATGAGGCTTCGTGTGGCTTCCTGTGACGTCGTCAGGTTTCCAGAAACATCGAGAACAGCTGCTCGTGTATAAATAACCATTCGCCCGACCTCCGCCACCTTCCAACTTGTTGGAAGGAGGCGAGGGTTGTCTGCATTTTGAAGCCCGGCAAAGATCCACTCTTCCCTTCCAGCTACCGGTCCATAAGTCTTCTCCCAATCGTCTCAAGGTTTTAGAGCGATTTCTCCTGGCCCACCTCACTCCTCTCTTCGAGGTAAGGCACCTCCTACCGGATCACCAGTTCGGGTTCCGTCGGGGCCTCTCCACGTCCCTGCAGTTACTGCGACTAGTAGAAAAGGCTTCCCTGGGTTTCCAGGACAACCTCAAAACCGTCGCGGTTCTCCTGGACGTGGAAAAGGCCTTCGCCACAACGACGCACCAGGGCCTTCTGCACAAACTCAAGGAAGCACAACTCCCCTCCCCATACTTCACCCTGATCAGTAGTTTCCTCCGGGATCAAACCCTAAGGGTGCGGGTCGAAGGTAAACTCTCCTCCGTCAGACCCATAGCGGCGGGAGTCCCGGAAGGTAGTGTACTGTCGCCGAAACTCTTTGCTGCCTACATGTCTGACTTCCCAACAGAGCCTCGCACTGTTCTGTGCCAATATGCTGACGACGTTCTCATCTTGGCCCAGAACAAATCCGTCCGCTACTGCCTCCCTCCGCTCTAACGATCACTCCGAGCCATCGGCAAGTGGAGTGAAAGGTGGAGGATGGCCATCAGCCCACAGAAGAGCTCTGCCCTTCTGCTGGGGAAGGTCCTCCGCTGGCGCCCGGAAGGAGACCTGCGGTTGAGGCAGAGAAGGATTTCTTGGGTCCCATCTGCCAAATACCTGGGTGTCCGACTGGACCGCGGCCACACCTTCATCCCACATGTCCGTGAAAAAATCGGCCTCGGCCATGCGCGCTCAGGCAGTTGTACCCCATATTCCGATCGACCATGCCTACTCGCCTGAAACTACGGGTGTATCGTGCTATCATCCCGCCCCTGATCCTGTATGGATGCGAGGTCTGGGGATCGGTGGCTCGTACCACCATCCGCAGACTGCAAGCCGTGCAGAACAGGGCGCTTAGGATGATCTACGATACCGAACGTATGTTTCCATCACACATCCTACACTCCCATTCTGGCATACCTTACGTTGAGGACGTGTGTGAACGCTCGCGCACATTGTAGGCCAGAAATACATCCCATCCCAACCACCTAGTTAACACTCTAGGGCAATATGACCACCGTGTGCCCAGGAGGAGAAAGAGCTACCGCCTCCCCAAGGACGCCCTTGGGTGGTCAGACCAGCCTCTCATCCCTTCAGCACTACACTCTATCCCGGCCACACTAGGGCTGGATTTGCTCTGTCGGCTGACCCCCGACAGTCAGGTCCCCCTGTGTTACCCAAATGCAAACCACAACCTAAATGGTCCCCAACCACCCGACCTCTCACTCCTGGTGCTGCCACACTGGACGGACTCTGCAACGCAGGCTACTCCTAGCGTGGCGGCTTAGGGCACTGGCCTCATATCTGGAAGCTCATCCCGGCGCCAGGAGCACTAGCAGAGGCCGAATCAGGCCCATCAGCTAACAAGGACATCCAAGTTTTGGAGAAAAGACTAATCCTATAAGACCGCACGGGCAAATCCGCTCAGATAGGTACCGTGGCGCTCTGCCCACCTTCCGGGAGCACCCGGACGGCTTGTTCTCGCTCTTGGCTCTCTCTCTCTTGATGCAGAGAAGCAATCATTCGAGAGTCGTCAACAGTGCAGGATGGACGTGTGTCAAACGGACTTGAAGGTTTCCTACATATGTGTTACATCATTCTGCTGATATCGGAGTTGTACAAGTGTCTTTCTACGTAAATAAAGAGCAATTTTGAATTTATGCAACCTGCAACGAACCCACAAAGACACAAAGTTGGATTTATTGTTATGGTACTGAAAAGAAAATTGAATCGGATCAAAGGTTCTTTCAAAAATAATCTAAGCCTACGAGAGTCCAACGAATAAGCAGTATTGGTAAAAAATGATTATTAGAGTAGAGAAAGACTGAAAAATTCAATGTCACAGCCGGTATTTTAACCACGGATCTTCTGGTCTCCGTCCAGCCGCTCTAACCATTGAGCTACTACGTCCAACGTGCCAACATGACATTAAATTCTCCAACTGACTCCTGTTTTTCCTGGTAAACCACTAGGAGTTTTCATAAACACATGAGACAACTACCTTAATGGCGACTTACTATGCTGTAAGTACTTTAAGGTCCGGGCTTTATAGTAAACCACTAGGAGTTCTCATTAACACATGAGACAACTACCTTAATGACGACTTACTATGCTGTAAGTACTTTAAGGCCCGGGCTTTATAGTAAACCACTAGGAGTTCTCATAAACACATGAGACAACTACCTTAATGGCCACTTACTATGCTGTAAGTACTTTAAGGCCCGGGCTTTATAGTAAACCACTAGGAGTTCTCATAAACACATGAGACAACTACCTTAATGGCGACTTACTATACTGTAAGTACTTTAAGGCCCGGGCTTTATAGTAAACCACTAGGAGTTCTCATAAACACAAGAGACAACTACCTTAATGACGACTTACTATGCTGTAAGTACTTTAAGGCCCGGGCTTTATAGTAAACCACTAGGAGTTCTCATAAACACATGACACAACTACCTTAATGTCGACTTACTATGCTGTAAGTACTTTAAGACCCGGGCTTTATAGTAAACCACTAGGAGTTCTCATAAACACATGAGACAACTACCTTAATGACGACTTACTATGCTGTAAGTACTTTAAGGCCCGGGCTTTATAGTAAACCACTAGGAGTTCTCATAAACACATGAGACAACTACCTTAATGTCGACTTACTATGCTGTAAGTACTTTAAGACCCGGGCTTTATAGTAAACCACTAGGAGTTCTCATAAACACATGAGACAACTACCTTAATGACGACTTACTATGCTGTAAGTACTTTAAGGCCCGGGCTTTATAGTAAACCACTAGGAGTTTTCATAAACACACGAGACAACTACCTTAATGGCGACTAACTATGCTGTAAGTACTTTAAGGCCCGGACTTTATAGTAAACCACTAGGAGTTTTCATAAACACATGAGACAACTACCTTAATGACGACTTACTATGCTGTAAGTACTTTAAGACCCGGGCTTTATAGTAAACCACTAGGAGTTCTCATAAACATATGAGACAACTACCTTAATGGCGACTTACTGTGTTGTAAGTACTTTAAGACCCGGGCTTTATAGTAAACCACTAGGAGTTCTCATAAACACATGAGACAACTACCTTAATGACGACTTACTATGCTGTAAGTACTTTAAGACCCGGGCTTTATAGTAAACCACTAGGAGTTCTCATAAACACATGAGACAACTACCTTAATGGCGACTTACTGTGTTGTAAGTACTTTAAGGCCCGGGCTTTATAGTAAACCACTAGGAGTTCTCATAAACACATGAGACAACTACCTTAATGACGACTTACTATGCTGTAAGTACTTTAAGGCCCGGGCTTTATAGTTAACCAATAGGAGTTCTCATAAACACATGAGACAACTACCTTAATGACGACTTACTATGCTGTAAGTATTTTAAGGCCCGGGCTTTATAGTAAACCACTAGGAGTTCTCATAAACACATGAGACAACTACCTTAATGACGACTTACTATGCTGTAAGTACTTTAAGGCCCGGGCTTTATAGTAAACCACTAGGAGTTCTCATAAACACATGAGACAACTACCTTAATGACGACTTACTACGCTGTAAGTACTTTAAGACCCGGGCTTTATAGTAAACCACTAGGAGCTCCCATAAACACATTAGACAACTACCTTAATGACGACTTACTATGTTGTAAGTACTTTAAGGTCCGGGCTTTATAGTAAACCACTAGGAGTTCTCATAAACACATGAGACAACTACCTTAGTGACGACTTACTATGCTGTAAGTACTTTAAGACCCGGGCTTTATAGTAAACCACTAGGAGTTCTCATAAACACATGAGACAACTACCTTAATGACGACTTACTATGCTGTAAGTAGTTTAAGGCCCGGGCTTTATAGTAAACCTCTAGGAGTTCTCATAAACACAAGAGACAACTACCTTAATGGCGACTTACTGTGCTGTAAGTAGTTTAAGGCCCGGGCTTTATAGTAAACCTCTAGGAGTTCTCATAAACACAAGAGACAACTACCTTAATGGCGACTTACTATGCTGTAAGTACTTTAAGGACTTTGTACTACACACGGCTAGTGTGAAAGAACAATTACGTTCCATTAATTGTACCTAATAGTGGTCCGAGCAATAAAGCCCGGGCCTTAAAGTACTTACAGTACAATAAGTCGCCATTAAGTTAGTTGTCTCATGTGTTTATGAGAACTCCTAGTGGTTTACCGGGAAAAACACGAGTCAGTTGGAGAATTTAATGTCATGTTGGCACGTTGGCCATAATAACTCAATGGTTAGAGCCGCTGGAGGAGACCAGAAGATCCGTGGTCCAAATCCCGGCTGTGACATTGAATTTTTCAGTCTGGCTCTACCCTTTCATAGTGCGGCCTACACATGGCTAGTGTGAAAGAACAATTAATTTCCAAATGATTATTAGCTTTTTTACCTCCTACAATTTGAAATGATGACAGCATGTCGTCCCATATAGCAAAACTGACAATGATTATCTGGATGATGTAAAGGTCAGCTACCATACAGTCTTGACTAAGCACTTTACGACTTCTTCTGGGTAAACAGCTTGTTACAGTTTCTAATTGAAGTAGCTTTGTGTAATTATACTAAATTAAGAGCAATCCCACAAAATGTTACACTCTCTTACCAAAAAATAGGTTGTATGTGACAGGTTAATGATCTCCTCGCGGTCTCGTGATGCCCTTGGCCAACTTTGTCTCATTCTCGGTGTCCTCATGTCCGAGGGCATGCCTAAGGCAAATCGAAAATAAGTATATCTGGCACCAAGTAAGTAAATAACGAATTTAAAAGCGGATCTTTGCCTCTAGGACGTTGTAAATAAGTTTGTCAAGGTGGCTCCGAACTAGAAAGGGCAGCCAAGGAATATTACATGCATATATTTATAGAACATTAAAATAAATTGTGGCTTTGAAAGGTTTATACGATACTCCACAAACTTAAACCTATATTAGACGCAGTACGGATTACGTGAAATTCTTTATTCACTCTTCTGCAAACTGTTCTTACATACGTTTACTATTCCATCTATATTTAAATCCAGTTTAACTTCAACTGACATTATACATTACATTTTGTGTTCCAGTAAGTTATGTGATGGTCAGATTTTAGTGTTCCGCAGTGTTACGTCTGAAATTACTTACTTTTTGTACGATCACGAGAAACAAACCATAGCTACTTACCCTTGAAAGGAGTACAAATGTTTGAATATTCCAATAAATAACAAATATTATCTTAAAATGCTTAAGGTTAGCATTTATCCCATTTCTGGTCATTTCTAAAGCCTCCTTCAGCTCTTTTCGTCATTTCCGAGTTTTTGACTGAAACATTTGACTATTGAATACATAAAAACAAAAGCTAACAGAAGTGAAGTAAGAAATACTACCTAAAGTATAATTATATAGCAAAAATCTTTACTTATATTTTAAGTAAAATGATAAAATGTGCACAGAATTCAAGATTGAAAACGAAACAAACTTAAAACGAGAACCGATTGGACCTGTTTTAAAATTCATTACGCGATTTCTAGTTTTTAAGTAAATATTTTCTCCCAATTTACTAATTTGAATTCTGTGGACATTTCATCATTTTTATTAAAAGATAGTGAAGTTTTCTAACAAATATTTATGCCTTATTTAGTACTCGACTGTTTGCACTGTTTGGAGTTTAACGTTAGATTACTGTAAGTTACAGTCGATTGTTTCTAGCACATTTCCACACACATCTGCACTTCCATGGAGGACAGAAAATAATACTAAATAAAGAAGGGAGGTGGAGGGATGGGAAGTCGTGCTAAGAAAATCGAAGTTGCAATTTATGGTGGACCCCAAACAAAAGTTGTTCCTATATTTTTAAATGTTTGTTGAGAATTAAACAAAAGTGAGAAGTGTTGTATTAAGTGATGGTGAATATAAGTGAAAAACAACTGAGGTACAGTTCGAAACGAAAAAAAGAAGATATATAAATAATTATCGACTGGTTACTAGGGAGAAGAAATAAACATCGGATAGACGCTGTTAGAAATGTTCTTTCTCAGTGAAGAAGGCGTAATTTGGAGACTTGCGTAAAGTGTTACTTGCTTCTGAAGTGAATAACGATATTTATAATAATAAAGAAGTCAAAACTCCAGAGAACATTGGAAAAAATTCATCGTTTAGTACTGGAAGACCACAGATTAAAGTTGTTTGAGATAGTAGAGGCTGTAAACATATCAAAAGATTGGGCAGGTAATATTTTAAGTAATGTTTTGGGCTTTCACAAGGTCTGCGCCGCGTTTGTTTACAATATGTTTGACAATGTTTGGGAAAATAGTTGTATGTGTTTATTGCAAAAATGAATAAATTCGATATACCAATTATACAACTTACATTTTAGTGAGCACTGAATTGTTCCTCAGCTGAAAGCCCTATATAATCACAGATGCTAATGTGTTTATAAAAATGAAGGGGAAAATCATGATAAAAGAATGTTATTTCTCAGTACGTAAACACCGAAGCTATCAACAGTGAAGTAACAAATATTACAGTAAAATGTAACTGTCACAAACTTCACTTATCTTTTTAAGAAAACTGATGAACTTTCCACAGAATTCAAGAGACTAGTTTAGCGAAAACTTTTCAGCAACTTCAGTTTTCAGGAAACTAATCTCTTGAAATTTGTAGAAATTTAATCAATTTTCTTAAACAAATAAGCAAAGTTTGTGACAAATAATTATATTTTATTATAATGTTATTTCTTTTCTCAACGAAAAGGAATTAATACAACCTCACCATTGTCTCTATCTGGAACTCAGTTTCTGAGTTTGACAGAACTGGAAGTGACAGTTAGTGTCTGATTTACTCCACTAAAGTGCAATGATCTTAATTGAAAATACCTTTGTAGTCTGTTTATTGATATTTTGGGGTGACAAAGTGTCAGTAAACTGACTACAAATAGTTTTTCAATTAATTTTGGCGTCACTGTTACTAACTTCTTCCAATCACCCGTGTAATGATCTTATTGTAAGAAACAGAAAACAGCCAATGTAAGCTTTCATATATAAACTTATTGTCATATGAACATATATGCCATAATTCTTTGTTTTCTCGTTAGCTGTTCAACACAGTGGTACACTTATAACAACAAAACTCATAATAAATGCTCCAAATATCTTCCACTTCTAGGCATGCCATACTCGTCGAATCATGGAACGTCACACCCTTTCAAAAGCTCCGGGATGGTGGTGAATGGTTTTCCAGGCTTCCATGACACGTTAATGAAGCATTTCTGCATCCGGTATGGCAGCTCTTGGTCTTCTTCGATCAATAGTCTGTGGTGCAACGGTTCCTGTATCAGCAAGATGACGATAAACAGTAACAAAGTTTGGATGATTCGGTTGTCTTCAATCTGAAAACTCCATCTGATAGAGCCGTGCTGCCTCGCTGCCATTGCCATTCACGCGATCATAAAAGATCATATCCATGAAATGAATATTCATATGCAGTTAACTCACTACAGGTACACAATTGGAACTGATAAAAAATGACAAACGTAAACAAGTCTCCATGGCAACACTTCGCCACCTACCATATGTAGAACAATTGGTCAAAGCCTTTTATGAGTGCATATAGAAATGAAGTTTTGAGATAGAACCCCGAAAGCCATTGAACTAGCACTTTCATTGTGACAGGAATAACGCGAAAACCAAGGATTATGGAATATATATATTGTCATCCAATTATCGGAAGGCACGACCGACTAGCAGCTGGGTAGGGGACAGGAGGCATTTAGCCCACGCCTACCCACTTATCTTGTAGCGCTAACCGAGGAGATGGCTAGGGAAGCATCACATACCATCTCTTTCCCCTCCCCCTGACTTCTGGAACAACCGGAATGATGTTCCGGGCCGCGAAACTTCCAGACACAGCGATCTGCCTATATAAGGGATGCAGTGGACGACTCAGTTGAGTTCTTGGCGAGCAGCCGTGAAGAGCACAGTGCTAGGGAACGGACTGTAACACTGCGTACGTGTATAACAGAAGTTGTACGTAATTGTGAGTGTGAAGTGTACCTGTGACAGACGATCTGGTAGACTGTATTTGTGTGCGCTACCTAATTCTATGTAATTGGCAAGCGTTCCAACTGTAATTCGGTGGAAATAAAGAACATTTTGACTTAATGCAATTGGACTTTTAATTATAAGAGCCCACAAAGTCACAATATCATATGAATTCTTTCCCTTTTTTGTCTAAGGAACCCATACCTGAAGTTTGTACTGTGCTGAAGAGATTAGACACAATCCATAATTGTGGCATACGTATAGCAGTTGGGGCATTTCCAACGAGCCGAGTTATAAGCCTGTATGCTGAATCTGCAGAACCTCCTCTGCAGTACAGGCGCAACATGTTAATAGCATATTATGGCTGTGGACTTAATTGCATACCCACAAATTCATCGTTTACGCCGTTCTTTAACACCTTCATGGACGCGCGTTTTAGGAGCACCTCTATTAAACCAAAGCCACCTGGTTTTCGTTTCCGGGAGCTCCTTAGACATCTTGATACTGAAATGCCCAAGATGTATCCTAGGGGGGAGAGGACATACCCTCCTTGGTTGTGCAGAGCGTCCCACGTTGATCTGGGCATGACTAAATATGATAAATCTACCATGTCTATGTCTAGTATCAGCACATGTTTTTTAGAATTTTTATCGCGATACCAGGACCATGTTAAAATTTACACCGATGGGTCCAAGAATCCAGATGGTGTTGGTTGTGCTTACGTGTGTAGAACCGAACCCTATACATTCGGATTCCACACTAGCACTTCCATTTTTTTGCAGAGGTTTATGCAATATACCGGACCATTTCACACGTACGTCGACGAAAGTTGAGGGACTGCTTAATCCTAAGTGATTCCCTCAGTGCACTTCAAAGCCTACGGCAGCTGTACAACTACCACCCTATTGTGCAGCGTATACAGGATGCCCTCAGCTTCTCGCGTTAACGTGGTGTGTGCATGGATCCCTGGTCACGTAGGCTTGCGGGGGAATGAAATAGCGGATTCGGCAGCCAAGACGGCTACCATGAAGCCCAGGGTTCGAGTACCATCTGTGACATCGGAAGATTTTAGGGCCGTATTGCGGAGAGCTGTGCAAACCTGCTGGCAGGAAGAGTGGTCCGCTCTCCGCAATAATAAACTGAGATCTGTCAAAGAACTTCCGATTCCCTGGGCTACCTCCTGTCGTTCATCTCGTCGCGAGGAGGTGAGTTTGACTCGGTTGCGTATTGGGCACTGCTTTTTACTCATAGTTTTCTTTTTAAAAAGGAGCCTTCTCCACTGTGTCCGTTTTGCAAAGAAGAGTTATCTGTACGGCACGTGCTGCTAGAGTGTTTTCACCTAGCAGCCCTTAGAACATCTCTGCAGCTGCCGGACAACTTTGCAGATATGCTAGCGGACGATAACGCAGTAGTGGAGAAGGTTTTTAATTCTTTTCTCGATTAGACTTTAGGATATAGCGAACACATTTTTTAGTAGGTTTTGATTTCTTTTTTTTTTTTTTTTTTCTTTCTTTCTTTTTTTTTTTTTTTTTTTTTTTTTTTTTTTTTGCTTTTTCCACTTCTATGTACATGTATTTTTAATAGGTTTATTTACATTAGTAGGTATAGTTTTTAGAAACTTTTTATATCTGGCTTTTGCCATGAGTAATTTTTAAATGGGCGCTGATAACCGCTGTAGTTGAGCGCCCATATATCCATCATCATCATGACCTCCCAAAATAGAAAAAAGAAGCCGGAACAAGTTAAACAATATTACAGAAAGAATGTGTATAGATATCTAGTGACCAAGGGAATAAAAGAAAGTTTAGTTAGATTGGTCGAACCCAGAACTCCCCAAATGAGGCTTACAGACGTTACATTCTAAACCACTTAGCTAATTTGTCTTAACTATCCTCCGCTAGTGGCAACATGGACAATCCACCGCTTGGAACTGTACTCGAAGTGTCTATATCAAAATAAACACCTCTTTTCTATTATGGAACACGATTGATTTGGACATGTGTTAATTTAGTGAACATAGAAGCTCCTGTAGAGTTCTTTTGCTGCCTAATTACGTGGTTTAGAAAGCCACGACAAATAATGTTTAGCTTATGTACCCGGTAACAGTTGACTTACGGAAACTATAACACAGGAACATCGTATTGCTACTTTCATCTGTCTCCAAAAAACATTTGATTACCACATGTTAACTATAATATCTCATAAGATTTAACGAATGTTTCGTAACACAAAATTACTTCCTGAATGCCATACGTGCCAGCAAAGTGGATAAACTCTCTATACTATTTATTGTAAAAAATTCAAAGTAAGCTATTTAATTTTAGAGAGAGTAATCTATAAAAAATGTACAGTTCGCCCATCAAAACATCAGAACAGCGTACGTAACACGAAGTATATTGTATTACCTGTCGAACGAATGAGTACAGTTGTTATGGGAGATCGCTGCACGGTTTAGAGAGATCAGAGAAGATGGGAGTATGGTACAGTACAGTCTGACCATCAAAACATCAGAACATCGTACGTAACACGACGTATATTGTATTACCTGTTTGACGAATGAGTACAGTTGTTATGGGAGGTCGCTGCTTGGTTTAGAGAGATCAGAGAAGACGGGAATATAGTACAGTACAGCCTGACCATCAAAACATCAGAACAGCGTACGTAACACGACGTATATTGTATTACCTGTCGAACGAATGAGTACAGTTGTTATGAGAGGTCGCTGCTCGGTTTAGAGAGATCAGAGAAGACGGGAATATAGTACAGTACAGTCTGACCATCAAAACATCAGAACATCGTACGTAACACGACGTATATTATATTACCTGTCTGACGAATGAGTACAGTTGTTATGGGAGGTCGCTGCTCAGTTTGGAGAGATCAGAGAAGACGGGAATATAGTACAGTACAGTCTGACCATCAAAACATCAGAACATCGTACGTAACACGACGTATATTGTATTACCTGTCTGACGAATGAGTACAGTTGTTATGGGAGGTCACTGCTCAGTTTAGAGAGATCAGAGAAGACGGGAATATAGTACAGTACAGTCTGACCATCAAAACATCAGAACATCGTACGTAACACGACGTATATTGTATTGCCTGTCTGACGAATTAGTACAGTTGTTATGGGAGGTCGCTGCTCAGTTTAGAGAGAACAGAGAAGACGGGAATATAGTACAGTACAGTCTGACCATCAAAACATCAGATCATCGTACGTAACACGACGTATACCTTTGCACCTGCCAAATCGATATCCCATGTCTTTAAGTATTCTCCAGTTTGGGTCCTTGTACCTTCAAAAGAGACCTTCTCTTTAAAAACATTCATAAGTTTACGTACTGTAGGAATTTCTCTTCTGTGTTCGTAAAACTCGAGAAAAGTCCTGTACACAACTCATTTTTCAAACTCATCGAGTTCGAACCCTTTGGATGAGGACGATGTTAAATGATTTTCTCCTGTACACTTTGAATTTTGTACTTCTTTCACTATATTTACGAGTATGTACAGTTCGTTTTTGTAGCTTTATTTAACGTAATAATTAGACATTTTCATTTGTCTTCTTTACAAAACTGTAACACATTGAATATTAATTTTCTACTTTGTGACAGCATGACCAACAATAGAACACACGTACAACTTTGGGAGAATATAATACACAATTGGGAGATTGTATTACACTATTTACATCTCAGAGAAAATGTTGGAAGTGTCCTCCATCAGCATCTATACATGTTTGAACTTGTCTCATAATATTCTCTTAAGTTTTACGGAGAGTATCCCCGCCAATGTTACTTATTTCGGTTCGAATGGATTCCTTCAGAACATCAATTGTCCGTGACCTATTCTTGAACACTATTGTTTTGAAATTCCCACAAGAAAAAGTCCAGTGAGGGATCTATGAGGCCACAAACCTTTTGATATTATTCGATTATCAAAGAAACTGGTTACAAGTTCCATGGTGTCATTAGATGTATGGCACATTGCTCCATCTTGCTGGAAATAACCTTCTCTCAATTCGATATCATCCAGCTGCTCCACAAATGTCTTGGAGATACCCATATAAACTTCAGTGTCTACAGTCGTATCAAAGAAACTGGTTACAGGTTCCATGGTGTCATTAGATGTATGGCACATTGCTCCATCTTGCTGGAAATAACCTTCTCTCAATTCAATATCATCCAGCTGCTCCACAAATGTCTTGAAGTTACCCATATAAATATCAGTGTCTACAGTCGCATCAAAGAACCTGGTTACAAGTTCCAATGTGTCATTAGATACATGGTACGCTGCTCCATCTTGCTGGAAATAACCTTCTCTCAATTCGATATCATCCAGCTGCTCAACAAATGTTTTGGAGATACCCATATAAAGTTCAGTGTCTACAGTCGTATCAAAGAAACTGGTTACAAGTTCCATGGTGTCATTAGATGTATGGCACATTGCTCCATCTTGCTGGAAATAACCTTCTCTCAATTCAATATCATCCAGCTGCTCCACAAATGTCTTGAAGTTACCCATATAAATATCAGTGTCTACAGTGGTATCAAAGAAACTGGTTACAAATTCCATGGTGTCATTAAATGTATGGCACGTTGCTCCATTTTGCTGGAGATAACCTTCTCTCAATTCGATATCATCCAGCTGCTCCACAAATGTCTTGAAGATATCCATATAAACTTCAGTGTCTATAGTCGTATCAAAGAAAATGGGACCAACTATCCTGGAAGCTGACACTGCGCACCATCATGCAGTGGAGTTTCGTGGATCACTTGGGGGTTTACAGCAGCCCAATATCTGGTGTTTTGTGTGTTTATGTAGCCTGACAGATGAAACCATGCCTCATCTGTAAACCACGTTATGGAGAGAATGTCTGGACGTGGAACAAGAGTATCCTGTAACCATCGACAGTAACTGATTCGTTTATCATAATCTGCTTCTTTCAGTTGTTACACCATATGCACTCTGTAAGGTCGTAGCTCTTTGACATGTTCCATATGAATACCCTGATTCCTGGCTCAATCGACGTAACGATTTGTTTGGAGAATTCAATAGCCTTCTGTGAACATCTGTAACAGATGACGGTCTATGTTTTCCACTCTCAGTTGTCTCCAGCTTTCTTACGAGCGGTAAAATTGTTGTCTTTGTCGGAACATCACGTACATTAAATTATCTTCGAAGCTGTTATGACTGCACACTTAGGACTGTCAATTGTCAACAACTGTCAGTGTTAACAATTCTTCCTGAGCCACTGAGATCATTAAAACAAAATTCTACATTCGATGAGCTTTCAAAGGGAAATTATGGCCTTTTGAAAAGGTTAGGCTTATATGCATCGTACTGTACATAAGGGAGGCAATGCAAATAATAAAAAATAATAATAAGTAACAAAAGGTTTAATTAATTATTAGATTACAACTTTATCCAAAGTTACTCATCTTTTGAGGGAGTTGTGCTGATGTTACAATGATTACAATTTGAAATGGTTACTCCTTGGGCGGATGAAGTGAGAATTATGTTCTCCTTTGTTTTTTGGTTAGAATGTTTATTTCTTTTCTGCTTACCATCACACAAACGTTTCATAATGCTGTAAGTTTGTAGTATTTACTACTACATTGTTTATGTTAGTTTGCTTAAGATGCCCCTTTTTGAACAGAACGCTAACAATACATTTTCAGTATATATATGTTGTATGTTCTTTACCTTGCACCAGTCCAGGAACTTGTTTTATGTAATGTCATATTGGTTTTTTGATTTTTTTGGGTAAAAATTCTCTCTCAACAGGATCAGTATAGACTATATTCACATTCAAATGACCAGACATTTTATAAAAGTATTGTTTAACTAGAATCATGGCCATCTTGAAGGAGGAGATTGTCACAAACCAAAGTAGGCATTGCAGCGTGTTGAAAGCCTTTGAACAATGACGGAAAGAATTTTTTTGCTTTTATCACGGTCGTGTAACTATTAAAAGGCCCACTTTTACTGTCAAATATTTTAAAAAAGGCATTTATTTTCTCGGGAAAGTCAGATTGTCTGCAAAACTAGTTTAATATTGGAAATTAATTGTTCTTTCACACTAGCCGTGTGTAGGACGCACTATAAAAAGGTAAAATTCAATGCCATAGCCGGGATTTGAACCACGGATCTTCTGGTCTCCATCCAGCCGCTCTAAACCATTAAGCTGCTATGGCCAACGTGCCGATATGACATTAAATTCTCCAAATGACTTGTGCTTTTCCCAGTAAACCACTAGGAGTTCTCATAAACACACGAGACAACTACCTCAATGGTGACTTACTATGCTGTAAGTACACTAGTGAGTTGGAGAATTTAATGTCATATCGGCACGTTGGCCATAGTAGCTCAAGGGTTTAGAGCGACTGGACGTACACCAGAAGTTCCCTACTTCAAATCCCGGCTATGGCATTGAATTTTTCAGTCTGACTCTACCCTTTCATAATGCGTCCTGCACACGGCCAGTGTGAAAGAACAATTAATTTCCATTAATTGACCTAATAGTGGTCCGAAATATAGAGCCGGGGCTTTAAAGTACTTACAGCATAGTAAGTCGTCATTAAGGTAATTGTCTAATTTGTTTATGAGAGCTCCTAGTGGTTTACCGGGAAAACACGAGTCAGTTGGAGAATTTAATGTCATATCGGCACGTTGGCCATAGTAGCTCAAGGGTTTAGAGTGGCTGGATGGAGACCAGAAGGTCCATAGTTCAAATCCTGGCTATGACACTGAATTTTTCAGACTGGCTCTACGCTTTCTAGTGCGTCCTGCACACAGCCAGTGTGAAAGAGCAATTAATTTCCATTAATTGTACCTAATAGTGGTCCGAAATATAGAGCCCGGGCATTAAAGTACTTACAGCATAGTAAGTCGCCATTAAGGTAGTTGTCTCATGTGTTTATGAGAACTCCTAGTGGTTTACTATAAAGCCCGGGTCTTAAAGTACTTACAGCATAGTAAGTCGTCATTAAGGTAGTTGTCTCATGTGTTTATGAGAACTCCTAGTGCTTTACTATAAAGCCCGGGTCTTAAAGTACTTACAGCATAGTAAGTCGTCATTAAGGTAGTTGTCTCATGTGTTTATGAGAACTCCTAGTGGTTTACTATAAAGCCCGGGTCTTAAAGTACTTACAGCATAGTAAGTCGTCATTAAGGTGGTTGTCTCATGTGTTTATGAGAACTCCTAGTGGTTTACTATAAAGTCCGGGCCTTAAAGTACTTACAGCATAGTAAGTCGTCATTAAGGTAGTTGTCTCATGTGTTTATGAGAA
Source organism: Mantis religiosa (assembly GCA_030765055.1). Classification (NCBI taxonomy): domain Eukaryota; kingdom Metazoa; phylum Arthropoda; class Insecta; order Mantodea; family Mantidae; genus Mantis; species Mantis religiosa. Next base: position 195,717,825 of record CM060953.1, read on the forward strand.
CTCCTAGTGGTTTACTATAAAGCCCGGGTCTTAAAGTACTTACAGCATAGTAAGTCGTCATTAAGGTAGTTGTCTCATGTGTTTATGAGAACTCCTAGTGGTTTACTATAAAGCCCGGGCCTTAAAGTACTTACAGCATAGTAAGTCGTCATTAAGGTAGTTGTCTCATGTGTTTATGAGAACTCCTAGTGGTTTACTATAAAGCCCGGGTCTTAAAGTACTTACAGCATAGTAAGTCGCCATTAAGGTAGTTGTCTCATGTGTTTATGAGAACTCCTAGTGGTTTACTATAAAGTCCGGGTCTTAAAGTACTTACAGCATAGTAAGTCGCCATTAAGGTAGTTGTCTCATGTGTTTATGAGAACTCCTAGTGGTTTACTATAAAGCCCGGGCCTTAAAGTACTTACAGCATAGTAAGTAGTCATTAAGGTAGTTGTCTCATGTGTTTATGAGAACTCCTAGTGGTTTACTATAAAGCCCGGGCCTTAAAGTACTTACAGCATAGTAAGTCGTCATTAAGGTAGTTGTCTCGTGTGTTTATGAGAACTCCTAGTGGTTTACTATAAAGCCCGGGCCTTAAAGTACTTACAGCATAGTAAGTCGTCATTAAGGTAGTTGTCTCATGTGTTTATGAGAACTCCTAGTGGTTTACTATAAAGTCCGGGTCTTAAAGTACTTACAGCATAGTAAGTCGTCATTAAGGTAGTTGTCTCATGTGTTTATGAGAACTCCTAGTGGTTTACTATAAAGCCCGGGCCTTAAAGTACTTACAGCATAGTAAGTCGTCATTAAGGTAGTTGTCTCATGTGTTTATGAGAACTCCTAGTGGTTAACTATAAAGTCCGGGTCTTAAAGTACTTACAGCATAGTAAGTCGTCATTAAGGTAGTTGTCTCATGTGTTTATGAGAACTCCTAGTGGTTTACTATAAAGCCCGGACCTTAAAGTACTTACAGCATAGTAAGTCGCCATTAAGGTAGTTGTCTCATGTGTTTATGAGAACTCCTAGTGGTTTACTATAAAGCCCGGGCCTTAAAGTACTTACAGCATAGTAAGTCGTCATTAAGGTAGTTGTCTCATGTGTTTATGAGAACTCCTAGTGGTTTACTATAAAGCCCGGGCCTTAAAGTACTTACAGCATAGTAAGTCGTCATTAAGGTAGTTGTCTCATGTGTTTATGAGAACTCCTAGTGGTTTACTATAAAGCCCGGGTCTTAAAGTACTTACAGCATAGTAAGTCGTCATTAAGGTAGTTGTCTCATGTGTTTATGAGAACTCCTAGTGGTTTACTATAAAGCCCGGGTCTTAAAGTACTTACAGCATAGTAAGTCGCCATTAAGGTAGTTGTCTAATGTGTTTATGAGAACTCCTAGTGGTTTACTATAAAGTCCGGGTCTTAAAGTACTTACAGCATAGTAAGTCGCCATTAAGGTAGTTGTCTCATGTGTTTATGAGAACTCCTAGTGGTTTACTATAAAGTCCGGGTCTTAAAGTACTTACAGCATAGTAAGTCGTCATTAAGGTAGTTGTCTCATGTGTTTATGAGAACTCCTAGTGGTTTACTATAAAGTCCGGGTCTTAAAGTACTTACAGCATAGTAAGTCGTCATTAAGGTAGTTGTCTCATGTGTTTATGAGAACTCCTAGTGGTTTACTATAAAGTCCGGGTCTTAAAGTACTTACAGCATAGTAAGTCGTCATTAAGGTAGTTGTCTCATGTGTTTATGAGAACTCCTAGTGGTTTACTATAAAGTCCGGGCCTTAAAGTACTTACAGCATAGTAAGTCGTCATTACGGTAGTTGTCTCATGTGTTTATGAGAACTCCTAGTGGTTTACTATAAAGCCCGGGTCTTAAAGTACTTACAGCATAGTAAGTCGCCATTAAGGTAGTTGTCTCATGTGTTTATGAGAACTCCTAGTGGTTTACTATAAAGCCCGGGTCTTAAAGTACTTACAGCATAGTAAGTCGCCATTAAGGTAGTTGTCTCATGTGTTTATGAGAACTCCTAGTGGTTTACTATAAAGTCCGGGTCTTAAAGTACTTACAGCATAGTAAGTCGCCATTAAGGTAGTTGTCTTATGTGTTTATGAGAACTCCTAGTGGTTTACTATAAAGCCCGGACCTTAAAGTACTTACAGCATAGTAAGTCGTCATTAAAGTAGTTGTCTCATGTGTTTATGAGAACTCCTAGTGATTTACTATAAAGCCCGGGTCTTAAAGTACTTACAGCATAGTAAGTCGTCATTAAGGTAGTTGTCTCATGTGTTTATGAGAACTCCTAGTGGTTTACTATAAAGCCCGGACCTTAAAGTACTTACAGCATAGTAAGTCGCCATTAAGGTGGTTGTCTCATGTGTTTATGAGAACTCCCAGTGGTTTACTATAAAGCCCGGGTCTTAAAGTACTTACAGCATAGTAAGTCGTCATTAAGGTAGTTGTCTGATGTGTTTATGAGAACTCCTAGTGGTTTACTATAAAGCCCGGGTCTTAAAGTACTTACAGCATAGTAAGTCGTCATTAAGGTAGTTGTCTCATGTGTTTATGAGAACTCCTAGTGGTTTACTATAAAGCCTGGGTCTTAAAGTACTTACAGCATAGTAAGTCGTCATTAAGGTAGTTGTCTCATGTGTTTATGAGAACTCCTAGTGGTTTACTATAAAGCCCGGGCCTTAAAGTACTTACAGCATAGTAAGTCGTCATTAAGGTAGTTGTCTCATGTGTTTATGAGAACTCCTAGTGGTCTACTATAAAGCCCGGACCTTAAAGTACTTACAGCATAGTAAGTCGTCATTAAGGTAGTTGTCTCATGTGTTTATGAGAACTCCTAGTGGTTTACTATAAAGCCCGGGCCTTAAAGTACTTACAGCATAGTAAGTCGACATTAATGTGGTTGTCTCATGTGTTTATGAGAACTCCTAGTGGTTTACTATAAAGCCCGGGCCTTAAAGTACTTACAGCATAGTAAGTCGTCATTAAGGTAGTTGTCTCATGTGTCTGTGAGAACTCCTAGTGGTTTACTATAAAGCCCGGGCCTTAAAGTACTTACAGCATAGTAAGTCGTCATTAAGGTAGTTGTCTGATGTGTTTATGAGAACTCCTAGTGGTTTACTATAAAGCCCGGACCTTAAAGTACTTACAGCATAGTAAGTCGCCATTAAGGTAGTTGTCTCATGTGTTTATGAGAACTCCTAGTGGTTTACTATAAAGTCCGGGCCTTAAAGTACTTACAGCATAGTTAGTCGTCATTAAGGTAGTTGTCTCATGTGTTTATGAGAACTCCTAGTGGTTTACTATAAAGCCCGGACCTTAAAGTACTTACAGCATAGTAAGTCGTCATTAAAGTAGTTGTCTCATGTGTTTATGAGAACTCCTAGTGATTTACTATAAAGCCCGGGTCTTAAAGTACTTACAGCATAGTAAGTCGTCATTAGGGTAGTTGTCTCATGTGTTTATGAGAACTCCTAGTGGTTTACTATAAAGCCCGGGCCTTAAAGTACTTACAGCATAGTAAGTCGTCATTAGGGTAGTTGTCTCATGTGTTTATGAGAACTCCTAGTGGTTTACTATAAAGCCCGGGTCTTAAAGTACTTACAGCATAGTAAGTCGTCATTAGGGTAGTTGTCTCATGTGTTTATGAGAACTCCTAGTGGTTTACTATAAAGCCCGGGTCTTAAAGTACTTACAGCATAGTAAGTCGTCATTAAGGTAGTTGTCTCATGTGTTTATGAGAACTCCTAGTGGTTTACTATAAAGCCCGGGTCTTAAAGTACTTACAGCAAAGTAAGTCGTCATTAGGGTAGTTGTCTCATGTGTTTATGAGAACTCCTAGTGGTTTACTATAAAGCCCGGGTCTTAAAGTACTTACAACATAGTAAGTCGTCATTAGGGTAGTTGTCTCATGTGTTTATGAGAACTCCTAGTGGTTTACTATAAAGCCCGGGTCTTAAAGTACTTACAGCAAAGTAAGTCGTCATTAAGGTAGTTGTCTCATGTGTTTATGAGAACTCCTAGTGGTTTACTATAAAGCCCGGGTCTTAAAGTACTTACAGCATAGTAAGTTGCCATTAAGGTAGTTGTCTCATGTGTTTATGAGAACTCCTAGTGGTTTACTATAAAGCCCGGGTCTTAAAGTACTTACAGCATAGTAAGTCGTCATTGAGGTAGTTGTCTCATGTGTTTATGAGAACTCCTAGTGGTTTACTATAAAGCCCGGGTCTTAAAGTACTTACAGCATAGTAAGTCGTCATTAAGGTAGTTGTCTCATGTGTTTATGAGAACTCCTAGTGGTTTACTATAAAGCCCGGGTCTTAAAGTACTTACAGCATAGTAAGTCGTCATTGAGGTAGTTGTCTCATGTGTTTATGAGAACTCCTAGTGGTTTACTATAAAGCCCGGGTCTTAAAGTACTTACAGCATAGTAAGTCGTCATTGAGGTAGTTGTCTCATGTGTTTATGAGAACTCCTAGTGGTTTACTATAAAGCCCGGGTCTTCAAGTACTTACAGCATAGTAAGTCGTCATTAAGGTAGTTGTCTCATGTGTTTATGAGAACTCCTAGTGGTTTACTATAAAGCCCGGGTCTTAAAGTACTTACAGCATAGTAAGTCGTCATTGAGGTAGTTGTCTCATGTGTTTATGAGAACTCCTAGTGGTTTACTATAAAGCCCGTGCCTTAAAGTACTTACAGCATAGTAAGTCGTCATTGAGGTAGTTGTCTCATGTGTTTATGAGAACTCCTAGTGGTTTACTATAAAGCCCGTGCCTTAAAGTACTTACAGCATAGTAAGTCGTCATTAAGGTAGTTGTCTCATGTGTTTATGAGAACTCCTAGTGGTTTACTATAAAGCCCGGGTCTTAAAGTACTTACAGCATAGTAAGTCGTCATTGAGGTAGTTGTCTCATGTGTTTATGAGAACTCCTAGTGGTTTACTATAAAGCCCGGGTCTTAAAGTACTTACAGCATAGTAAGTCGTCATTAAGGTAGTTGTCTCATGTGTTTATGAGAACTCCTAGTGGTTTACTATAAAGCCCGGGTCTTAAAGTACTTACAGCATAGTAAGTCGTCATTGAGGTAGTTGTCTCATGTGTTTATGAGAACTCCTAGTGGTTTACTATAAAGCCCGGGTCTTAAAGTACTTACAGCATAGTAAGTCGCCATTAAGGTAGTTGTCTCATGTGTTTATGAGAACTCCTAGTGTTTTACTATAAAGCCCGGGCCTTAAAGTACTTACAGCATAGTAAGTCGTCATTAAGGTAGTTGTCTCATGTGTTTATGAGAACTCCTAGTGGTTTACTATAAAGCCCGGGCCTTAAAGTACTTACAGCATAGTAAGTCGTCATTAAGGTAGTTGTCTCATGTGTTTATGAGAACTCCTAGTGGTTTACTATAAAGCCCGGGTCTTAAAGTACTTACAGCATAGTAAGTCGCCATTAAGGTAGTTGTCTCATGTGTTTATGAAGACTCCTAGTGGTTTACTATAAAGCCCGGGTCTTAAAGTACTTACAGCATAGTAAGTCGTCATTAAGGTAGTTGTCTCATGTGTTTATGAGAACTCCTAGTGGTTTACTATAAAGCCCGGGCCTTAAAGTACTTACAGCATAGTAAGTCGTCATTAGGGTAGTTGTCTCATGTGTTTATGAGAACTCCTAGTGGTTTACCGGGATAAACACGAGTCAGTTGGAGAATTTAATGTCATATCGGCACGTTGGCCATAGTAGCTCAATGGTTAGAGCGGCTGGATGGAGACCAGAAAATCCGTGGTTCAAATCCTGGCTATGGCATTGCATTTTTCAGTCTGGCTCTACTCTTTAATAGTTTTATATTCACTGTGAGGATGACAAAGAGATTGTTACATCTTGTTTCCCATTTTTACTGTAGGGTTTATCATGTTTTACGAAAATTATATCATTATTTTGGATATTATCTAGATTTTTCTATTTTCAGGCACTTCAAAACCCGGCGCTTTGGGTCAGTTGACCCTCAATGAAGGTCGAGAGGGGCAGTGACCACAACGGAACTCTGCTGGAGCCGTCTGTGCAGTCAACAATGACAAAGGGGCCATATTGCTGCGATTTCTCCCCACCTCCCGGCCATCACTTTCATCTCGTTCCTCCCCTAACCTTTTTATCGCAACATTAGCTCCCTTATAAAGAGAAAAGTAACCAGTATTTTATTGGTATATTCATTTTCCGCTCGGGTCGATAACTTCTTTAAGGACAAAGTGCGGTCGGTACTAGTGGCAATTGTTTCAGGTGTTGTCGGACAAGGTGAGAGAGTGAAAGTGACTTCGTGTGCTTTTGTGAACTGGACTGCATCTCTTCCTTTTGAAATATACGTACAAGATCACCAGATCCTACTTGTATCACCTGCTAATTGACACCTTCTCTACAAATACTACAGTAAGTAGATGTTTTGTGCTTTACCCAAAGGTTATATCACTGCCAATACATTTACTCCAAAACGTATTCGTCTAATGCATGAGTTTATGTTTAAAGATGTATGGATAGTGGAAAATCATCAGAAAAAGGACACTGTCTAATTTTTTGAGTAGTGAAAAAAAAGAATACAATAAAGAAACATATAGCATCTATTCAAATAAACATAGTTAAACATTCAAAAGTAAAGATCCAATATAGGATGCAAAATAAGTATTCGTCTGCATAATCTCTTGCAATCTCTTGGCATAGATATATGGTGGGACGTACGAGAAAATGTTCAAAAAATATATTTTTATATTGTTTTGTAAAATAGTATATAGTGTTAGCTATCAAACACCAAAATATTAAGACTCTACGTGGTCTGTGTGTACCTTTAAGAAATTAAATGCCCTAGTGTAGCATAGTAGCAACACATAGTCTTCCATCAGCTGTCTTGGAATCTATAAAGCCCACCTACCAATTCTTAGCACACCCAGACTTGCTAAACAAATGCCTCTATGGAGAGACACAAAACCCAAATGAAAGCCTCAACAGTTTTATATGGAAAAGGTGTCCCAAAACATCATTTGTGTCTTCCATAGTAGTGAAAATTGCTACATTTGATGCTGCAATAGTGTTTAATGATGGGAATGTTGGCAGAAAGAAAGTTATGCATCAGTTAGGGTATTAACCTGGCGTGTTTATGGAAACAATTTTGAGAGTATCGACAACATTCGCATCGCTGGTGCAGAAAGAGCTATGAAATTAATGCAGAAAGAAGCAAGACAGAAGAGGAATTTAAAAAGAAAGGCTGAAGAATACCAGAATGAGGATATAGACTATGGATGTGGGAAGTTCTGACTTAATATTAAAAGGCAAGCTGGATAATACTTATTGTATTTTTAATTGCCTTTCCCCGTAACTTGCATTTTCTACAACTTCAACCCATTTTTCTCTCAAACTACTTCATCTACAGTGATGACATTTAGCACACAACTTTCTTATGCCACAATGAACATTTTGTTGGTTCTAGAATTTAAGATTAAGCTCTACATGGAATGTGATGATACAAAATATATGAAATTATTCTAACTTTTAAAGGATGCATATGATTAACTTTTTTTTTAAATTCTATACAGCTTCAATAAGAAATCTAAATCCAAAAAATTCATTTTTAGTGTGTTTTAAAATAACATACCAAATTTCAGAAAGATAGCATACTTGAATTTTGAAAAAAAAAAAATGGGTTTAGGGTTGTAAATATCTCTGCATATAGAAAAAATATGTAGCATTTGTTATAAACAATGGAAAATTATGAAAAAAATTGTGCATATTAACTGTATTATCTTAAATGAGTATACTAAGTTTCATTTCTCTAACTTAAAAACTTTGGATGTTATGGCTATTTATGTAAGACCCTGAATATTTGCATACGTCCCCCCTTAACCAAAGATTTTGTTGTTTTCATTGTAACGTTACGTCATTCCTCTACTAGAGCGTTCTTTAGATCCTTTATATTAGATGTATGATGATGCCTAATGTTTTTGTCCATTATACTCCACAAATACTGTATTGGATTCATGTCTGAGGATTGCGGTGGTGTCGGCATCCATCGTAGAGTATTATACAACAATTATTATACAACAACCTGTGTGTTTTGTATCATTATCTTGTGTGAAAATATAATCCTCAGAAAGACCCATATTATTCACGCTTCAGCACAGATATGCTTTTAGGATGTTTATATAGAGCTTATGGTTCATAATTCCATCAATAAAACACAAATCCCCCACACCATTTACACTCATGCAGCCCCAGGCAAGTACTGAACCGCCTCCATGTTTAACTGAAACTGTTATATTTTTCTCTTCAAGCTCACAATTCTTTATTCTCCACAATGTTACTCGCCCTTTTGATTTAAAGAGCTCAAATTGACTCTCGTCAGTAAATACAACCTCTTTCCAGAAATCAAAACCATCGTATTTATCTTCTTTTGCAAAAGCAACTCTTTTTACTGATGTTTGGTTTTCTACGGGCTGTTCGGTCTCCATACTCAGCTTCATAAAGCACGTTTCTTCTAGTTTGTGCTGAAACGGACTTTCCTGTGTGAGTTTGAACTGCAATAGAAAGTTTTGGAGCACTTAGTTTAGGATTTTCCTTGACTTCTCTAAGTTACTGTCGTTTCTCCATCTCGGGTGAACTGCAGGATGACCACTTCTTGATTGATTTTCGTAAGTTTTGTTTTGATCAAACCTGTATATAATAGTATTCACAGTACTGGTAGGTCTCCCAATGGTTTTTTTACAATTTATTGAAAATATTTTCGTTTTCTAAAAAACCTGAAGCAAATTTCTCTCTGTTCTTTTGTAGCTGCACGAAGTTTTCTTCCAATATTACTTAAGTAGCAGTCAATGACTTTGAAAACAGATATGGAACTGTCGGAATGAAACACAACTACATAAGGAAAGGGAAGGGAGGCCATTGTTCCATTTATACATCGCCTTTAACTGCAATGGTCATATCGGCGGCTGTTCTCCTTTGGAACATATCGAAGGTGCTAACTCGTATTCGTTTGGTTTTAATCATTAGATCACGTACACATTTATACCCCGCCTTTAACTGTAATAGTCATATCGGCGGCCGTTCTCCTTTGGAACCTATCGAAGGTGTTAACTCGTATTCGTTGGGTTTTAATCATTAGATCACGTACACATTTATACCCCGCCTTTAACTGTAATAGTCATATCGGCGGCCGTTCTCCTTTGGAACATATCGAAGGTGCTAACTCGTATTCGTTGGGTTTTAATCATTAGATCACGTACACATTTATACCTCGCCTTTAACTGCAATGGTCATATCGGCGGCCGTTCTCCTTTGGAACATATCGAAGCTGTTAACTCGTATTCGTTGGGTTTTAATCATTAGATCACGTACACATTTATACCCCGCCTTTAACTGCAATGGTCATATCGACGGCCGTTCTGCTTTGGAACATATCGAAGCTGTTAACTCGTATTTGTTGGGTTTTAATCATTAGATCACGTACACATTTATACCCCGCCTTTAACTGCAATGGTCATATCGGCGGCCGTTCTCCTTTGGAACATATCGAAGCTGTTAACTCGTATTTGTTGGGTTTTAATCATTAGATCACGTACACATTTATACCCCGCCTTTAACTGCAATAGTCATATCGGCGGCCGTTCTCCTTTGGAACATATCGAAGGTGTTAACTCGTATTCGTTGGGTTTTAATCATTAGATCACGTACACATTTATACCTCGCCTTTAACTGCAATGGTCACATCGGCGGCCGTTCTCCTTTGGAACATATCGAAGGTGTTAACTCGTATTCGTTGGGTTTTGATCATTAGATCACGTACACATTTATACCTCGCCTTTAACTGCAATGGTCACATCGGCGGCCGTTCTCCTTTGGAACATATCGAAGGTGTTAACTCGTATTCGTTGGGTTTTGATCATTAGATCACGTACACATTTATACCCCGCCTTTAACTGCAATGGTCATATCGGCGGCCGTTCTCCTTTGGAACATATCGAAGCTGTTAACTCGTATTTGTTGGGTTTTAATCATTAGATCACGTACACATTTATACCCCGCCTTTAACTGCAATAGTCATATCGGCGGCCGTTCTCCTTTGGAACATATCGAAGGTGTTAACTCGTATTCGTTGGGTTTTAATCATTAGATCACGTACACATTTATACCCCGCCTTTAACTGCAATGGTCATACCGGCGGCCGTTCTCCTTTGGAACATATCGAAGGTGTTAACTCGTATTCGTTGGGTTTTGATCATTAGATCACGTACACATTTATACCTCGCCTTTAACTACAATGGTCATTTCGGCGGCCGTTCTCCTTTGGAACATATCGAAGGTGTTAACTCGTATTCGTTGTGTTTTAATCATTAGATCACGTACACATTTATACCTCGCCTTTAACTGTAATGGTCATATCGGCGACCGTTCTCCTTTGGAACATATCGAAGGTGTTAACTCGTATTCGTTGGGTTTTAATCATTAGATCACGTACACATTTATACCTCGCCTTTAACTGCAATGGTCATATTGGCGGTCGTTCTCCTTTGAAACATATTGAAGGTGTTAACTCGTATTCGTTGGGTTTTAATCATTAGATCACGTACACATTTATACCTCGCCTTTAACTGCAATGGTCATAACGGCGGTCGTTCTCCTTTGGAACATATCGAAGGTGTTAACTCGTATTCGTACACATTCATACCCCGTCTTTAACTGCAATGGTCATATCGGCGACCGTTCTCCTTTGGAACATATCGAAGGTGTTAACTCGTATTCGTTGGGTTTTAATCATTAGATCACGTACACATTTATACCTCGCCTTTAACTGCAATGGTCATATTGGCGGTCGTTCTCCTTTGAAACATATTGAAGGTGTTAACTCGTATTCGTTGGGTTTTAATCATTAGATCACGTACACATTTATACCCCGCCTTTAACTGCAATGATCATATCGGCGGTCGTTCTCCTTTGGAACATATCGAAGGTTTTAACTCGTATTCGTTGTGTTTTAATCATTAGATCACGTACACATTTATACCCCGCCTTTAACTGCAATGGTCATATTGGCGGTCGTTCTCCTTTGAAACATATTGAAGGTGTTAACTCGTATTCGTTGGGTTTTAATCATTAGATCACGTACACATTTATACCTCGCCTTTAACTGCAATGGTCATATTGGCGGTCGTTCTCCTTTGAAACATATTGAAGGTGTTAACTCGTATTCGTTGGGTTTTAATCATTAGATCACGTACACATTTATACCCCGCCTTTAACTGCAATGATCATATCGGCGGCCGTTCTCCTTTGGAACATATCGAAGGTGTTAACTCGTATTCGTTGGGTTTTAATCATTAGATCACGTTCACATTTATACCCCGCCTTTAACTGCAATGATCATATCGGCGACCGTTCTCCTTTGGAACATACCGAAGGTGTTAACTCGTATTCGTTGGGTTTTAATCATTAGATCACGTACACATTTATACCCCGCCTTTAACTACAATGGTCATATCGACGGCCGTTCTCCTTTGGAACATATCGAAGGTGTTAACTCGTATTCGTTGGGTTTTAATCATTAGATCACGTACACATTTATACCTCGCCTTTAACTACAATGGTCATATCGGCGGCCGTTCTCCTTTGGAACATATCGAAGGTGTTAACTCGTATTCATTGGGTTTTAATCATTAGATCACGCACACATTTATACCCCGCCTTTAACTACAATGGTCATATAGGCGGCCGTTCTCCTTTGGAACATATCGAAGGTGTTAACTCGTATTCGTTGGGTTTTAATCATTAGATCACGTACACATTTATACCTCGCCTTTAACTACAATGGTCATATCGGCGGCCGTTCTCCTTTGGAACATATCGAAGGTGTTAACTCGTATTCGTTGGGTTTTAATCATTAGATCACGTACACATTTATACCCCGCCTTTAACTACAATGGTCATATCGGCGGCCGTTCTCCTTTGGAACATATCGAAGGTGTTAACTCGTATTCGTTAGGTTTTAATCATTAGATCACGTACACATTTATACCTCGCCTTTAGCTCCAATGGTCATATCGGCGGCCGTTCTCCTTTGGAACATATCGAAGGTGTTAACTCGTATTCGTTGGGTTTTAATCATTAGATCACGTACACATTTATACCCCGCCTTTAACTGCAATGATCATATCGGCGGCCGTTCTCCTTTGGAACATATCGAAGGTGTTAACTCGTATTCGTTGGGTTTTAATCATTAGATCACGTACACATTTATACCCCGCCTTTAACTGCAATGATCATATCGGCGACCGTTCTCCTTTGGAACATACCGAAGGTGTTAACTCGTATTCGTTGGGTTTTAATCATTAGATCACGTACACATTTATACCCCGCCTTTAACTACAATGGTCATATCGACGGCCGTTCTCCTTTGGAACATATCGAAGGTGTTAACTCGTATTCGTTGGGTTTTAATCATTAGATCACGTACACATTTATACCTCGCCTTTAACTGCAATGGTCATATCTGCGGCCGTTCTCCTTTGGAACATATCGAAGGTGTTAACTCGTATTCGTTGGGTTTTAATCATTAGATCACGTACACATTTATACCCCGCCTTTAACTGCAATGATCATATCGGCGGCCGTTCTCCTTTGGAACATACTGAAGGTGTTAACTCGTATTCGTTGGGTTTTAATCATTAGATCACGTACACATTTATACCCCGCCTTTAACTGCAATGATCATATCGGCGGCCGTTCTCCTTTGGAACATACTGAAGGTTGTTAACTCGTATTCGTTGGGTTTTAATCATTAGATCACGTACACATTTATACCCCGCCTTTAACTGCAATGGTCATATCGGCGGCCGTTCTCCTTTGGAACATACTGAAGGTGTTAACTCGTATTCGTTGGGTTTTAATCATTAGATCACGTACACATTTATACCCCGCCTTTAACTGCAATGATCATATCGGCGGCCGTTCTCCTTTGGAACATATCGAAGGTGTTAACTCGTATTCGTTGGGTTTTAATCATTAGATCACGTACACATTTATACCCCGCCTTTAACTGCAATGATCATATCGGCGACCGTTCTCCTTTGGAACATACCGAAGGTGTTAACTCGTATTCGTTGGGTTTTAATCATTAGATCACGTACACATTTATACCCCGCCTTTAACTACAATGGTCATATCGACGGCCGTTCTCCTTTGGAACATATCGAAGGTGTTAACTCGTATTCGTTGGGTTTTAATCATTAGATCACGTACACATTTATACCCCGCCTTTAACTGCAATGATCATATCGGCGACCGTTCTCCTTTGGAACATATCGAAGGTGTTAACTCGTATTCGTTGGGTTTTAATCATTAGATCACGTACACATTTATACCTCGCCTTTAACTGCAATGGTCATATCGGCGGCTGTTCTCCTTTGGAACATATCGAAGGTGTTAACTCGTATTCGTTGGGTTTTAATCATTAGATCACGTACACATTTATACCTCGCCTTTAACTACAATGGTCATATCGACGGCCGTTCTCCTTTGGAACATATCGAAGGTGTTAACTCGTATTCGTTGGGTTTTAATCATTAGATCACGTACACATTTATACCCCGCCTTTAACTGCAATGATCATATCGGCGACCGTTCTCCTTTGGAACATATCGAAGGTGTTAACTCGTATTCGTTGGGTTTTAATCATTAGATCACGTACACATTTATACCTCGCCTTTAACTGCAATGGTCATATCGGCGGCTGTTCTCCTTTGGAACATATCGAAGGTGTTAACTCGTATTCGTTGGGTTTTAATCATTAGATCACGTACACATTTATACCTCGCCTTTAACTACAATGGTCATATCGACGGCCGTTCTCCTTTGGAACATATCGAAGGTGTTAACTCGTATTCGTTGTGTTTTAATCATTAGATCACGTACACATTTATACCCCGCCTTTAACTACAATGGTCATATCGGCGGCCGTTCTCCTTTGGAACATATCGAAGGTGTTAACTCGTATTCGTTGTGTTTTAATCATTAGATCACGTACACATTTATACCCCGCCTTTAACTACAATGGTCATATCGGCGGCCGTTCTCCTTTGGAACATATCGAAGGTGTTAACTCGTATTCGTTGTGTTTTAATCATTAGATCACGTACACATTTATACCTCGCCTTTAACTGCAATGATCATATCGGCGGTCGTTCTCCTTTGGAACATATCGAAGGTGTTAACTCGTATTCGTTGGGTTTTAATCATTAGATCACGTACACATTTATACCCCGCCTTTAACTGCAATAGTCATATCGGCGGCCGTTCTCCTTTGGAACATATCGAAGGTGTTAACTCGTATTCGTTGGGTTTTAATCATTAGATCACGTACACATTTATAGCTCGCCTTTAACTGCAATGGTCATATCGGCGGCCGTTCTCCTTTGGAACATATCGAAGGTGTTAACTCGTATTCGTTGGGTTTTAATCATTAGATCACGCACACATTCACACTCTCATTCATACTTCCAGACTCCGGGGAAGATGGGGAATTATCTTGGTCGGAGAAAAATCCCCACCCCCACCGCTGGGAATCGAACCCGGGACCCCTAGCATAGCAGGCAGGTGCTCTACCGACTGAGCTACGGGGCCAGCCATCTGGGATCTCGTTTACTAGACGAATATTTGTTTGACATCAAATGAGACATGATTTTAAATAACTTAGAGCTGTTCACTAACTAAGCAATATATGAACCCAAGTTGTGTTTTGTTTCACAATCTAGATATTAACCTATGTAAGGAAACAGTTATTGTTGTTTCTTATTTATATTTCTGATTGTGCTTGTTATATTCTATGTGCTAAGATAAGACGAATACTTTTTGGAGTATCTGGATATGTTTTGAGAGATCCTGAATAAAGAAAAAGAAGCGTTTATACTATCGATGGGTCGATACTGTAATTTCTATTTATAGTTTAATTACGAAATACAATGCTGGGGAACAGTGTAATGACAATAAAATTAAACAGGTGCACATATTTAATTATACAAAATTTAAAACAGTCAGTGTTATTATTTTTAAACTCTAAATTAGACATCTAAAAGCAAAACACTCTACTTTTACAAGTCTTTGTTAAAAAATACTAGCATTCTCACAGGTCTACTTATTTTTCTGTCACATATGAGTCCTGGTGTGCTAAATAGTCTTTCAGAGAAAACTGTTGCAGGTGGAATACACAAATCTATTTAGTGATTATTTTGGGGGGAGGGGTATGAATTTCTTTTCCAGTAATCCACTGCACTAGAAAGATGAGGTGATAAATCATCGTTGAGATATGCAAAAATTTATCAAGTTCTGGAAGACCTAAAGTATGGAATATTAAGGATACACGTCAAAAATCAGCAATAAAACAATTGCTGGATGTCATTGATTAATGGCATGACTATCCCAAAGAGATATACTTTTTAAATTCATATGTTATTCTTAAATTAACGCATTTCCTTATAAGTAAAAGAGAAATAGTTCAATAGAGCAGGCTTAAGCGTTATTCAAATGTTTTAGAAACTCGGTGCTATGCGATAGTTCGGCGTTTGTTTCTCTTTGTATCACCAGGAGGAAAATAACCTGTCATTTGACAGTAATTCACCAATAGTATCGTGTTAGCATGCTAACTTCCAAAGTGGGAGAACAATCATTGATAGCAATAATTGTTGCAAAGTCAAAAAGTAGCCCATATGACCTTACGTCTCAAAGACAGAAAATAAATAACGTATTAAAAATAGATAAAAACAAGGTGTATCTTGAAAGAGGCCTTTCTCCACAACAAAACGATATTTGACATAAACTGGCTCTTTTAAGCAGATTTGTGTGATTTTTGTAGTAATATTTTGTATATCTCTTACATTTTACCAGTTTTACTAAGGCCATTCAGAACAAATACGATTTCTGAGGACGTTCCAAGAGAATTCAATATGTATATTTTATGTCATGAAAATATGTTAAATATACCAGGTGAGTCAGCTGTCCCTTACTCTCGAGTTTTATGCAATCCGCATTTTAAGTCCAACATGAAAACATGGATCACGTTCAAGAGGTCCAGAATTCGAATCTCGGTTAGGATGAGTTACCTGGATAAGGTTTTT
Organism: Mantis religiosa; assembly: GCA_030765055.1. NCBI lineage: Eukaryota > Metazoa > Arthropoda > Insecta > Mantodea > Mantidae > Mantis > Mantis religiosa. Next base: position 195,733,942 of record CM060953.1, read on the forward strand.
TCCGGGGATTTCCCTTATCCTGATAGACGAATGTCGGGTACCTCTAAGCTTCATGGACCCCGGACTCATTTGAGCATCACTTCACCCATTTCATTCCTTGTCCATATCACTTAACGTTGGAGGACATAAATAACAAACAAACAAAAAGAAAAAAAAAGAAAGAAAGAAAGAAAGAAAGAAAGAAAAAGAAAAAATAGCACGATCTCATTACTAGGTTCTGCCCACGAATTTAATATGGACATTAAGCACTAAATGAAATTAGTACTAATATACATGTTATCACATCGCGTGTAGTATATTCGTAATTAGACAGTTGACGTTCGCACGTCTGCAAATGTTCACTGGAACAAGTGAATACTATATGTTAGACGGAATGTTTATCTCACACGTTACTAAGTAGCTCAGTTAGAACAAGCACAGAACTACAATCTCATTTATCTGCTGTGACGGTGGTTCGAATGCTCCTTTTTTTTTTAAATTTTTTGTTGAATTTTTATTTCAATTGCTCAGCACAGTTGGTGCTATACATTTTTTTTATTTACGTCCTCCAATATTTATTTAAGCTTTTCGTAGCTTCTTGGATCTCATTCAGGGCTGTAAATATTAATACTTGGTGCGTAGAATACCGAATGGAAGAACAGGGCGGCAATAAAGGCTTGTATGCTCAAGGGGTCAATGTTTTCACATTAGACTGCAAACTGCAAGTTAGATAAATAGGAATAAATAGTGGCAACTGACTCACCTCATGCTTTTTATATCGTACAAGTAAAGATCAAGTCGTAAAATAGGAATTAAATTGGTAAATATGCGGTCTAAACCCCAGAAGTATGAGGTGCTTATACCCACCCAATACAAGATTAAGATTTGTGATTTACCATTCATTTGAAAGGAGCTGAGCCACTGCCACTGTAGTTTTCCCTTTATGTTGATCCATTTACAACCTCAGCAATTCTTACGTCAGATAAACCACGCCTTACACATTACCCATAGATCTTATTTCTCGCTATTTTGAGTCCCAATTGCTGGAAAAACTCCATTAAGAAACGTTCTGAAACAATTTCTTGCGTTTCTTTAACCAATTTTCTGTGCGGACATGCTTTTACTATAACAATTTTTAGTTTTACGCCATTTTGAAAAACGAAATCTTATTTTTCTGGGTTTCTCTTCCTGAAGCGTTTATCATTAGGTTACCTGTGGGTGCAGTCCATCTAAATGGAAGGAGTATTATGAAATTGCAGAGGTTGGAGGCAACAAGAGTACAGACAAATTCCTTACTTGTTGCAAGCTCATGATTTCCATCTCATTTCTATTGACGGTTCCATTTTAATACAATCGTCAAGAGACAATTCTGAGAAAATGAAAATTGAAGAAGAGCTTTTCAAGCAAACGATGCTCATTGCGGCATACCCGCATGTCAGATTTCAATTGGTTGGTGTTTACTTTTGATTTGGGTTCTAATTGGAGCTATGAGATCTCTTATCCTCAGGTGAATGGTTGTAGGAAATGGATTTGTTGTTTGTTGGCTGCTCAGTTGTCTCAATAATACACTGGTTCGTTGCAAAAATGATTTAATTTAATTCTCACTAAGTTCGTTGATTCAGATTGATTTGCAGCGGTGACCACCTGTTACTAAACTTCCTAACAGAATTCTCTTACTTCTTTATACGGCGAATACTTTGCTATTATAAACTTCTTCTGCTGCTTCTCTTACGCTGGTTGCGTTATTCTTGACTTCCCTACATTTCGGACTTAGAAATCCTTACTACTTCTTCTTCACGCGCACTAACACATCTTTCCCCTCGTAGTATGACTGTTGAAGTGATTTTTCGTCTACTCTGCGATTCAGTTCGTACTTTATTCTGATCCCCACTCTAACTCTTATCACATGACCAAAATAACTCACCCTTCTCCCCATTTCTCAAATCTTACATTATTACTGGTTTCTCATTTTATTTCGATTTTTCTTTATTGGTTAGCAAAACTCATCGAACTCATTGACGTTACATCCCACCGTGAGTTGGGTCACGCCTACCCTGGGCTCTTTGTAACGGTATACATCGTTATCACCTCAGCAAAGTAAATCCTTTTAGGTCTTATGCTTGACCGCATCTTGAAAACCTTATTGTTCCTACGCATTCCTGGCTATAGTTCTCAGACATTGAACCTTTCCTTAAACAAAGAGGCTAACGGTCACCTCTTCCCGTCTCTCCGACTTGTGTTCAGATTTTACAGAAATATTTTCTCTCCCTTACATGGATTTTAGCATGTTAGTTGTCTTAAATTATATTCTTCCCATCTTATTCTTAATTAAAGCGCTATTTTAATCATTACTCTAATTTCATTCTAATTTCATATTAATATAAGGATATTTTATATTAGTTTAGCAAAGCATTTTCATTAATTTATCTTCTTTTTTAATTCTCGTGATTTCAATTAATTCGCCACCTCCTAATCGCTGTCTGATACTGCGGTTACATCATGGTGGGGAAAGCAAATAATGAATGCTGCATTCTTGACACATGCTGAATGAAGTCCCAAGTATAGTACTGAACCAAACCCGGGTTAGGCTATTCGCCCAATTACACAAGCCGCACGCCGACGTATTCGAGGGCTGTTCAATAGAGAATGATCATATTTTTTACGGTCATAATTTTGGCACTAAAATTCAGCCTTATTATATTCTGTTAGCTTAATGTGAAAGAAACACGCCGTAGTAGTTTCATTGTTGGTACTCCTGGTTCCCGCCAGACAAGTTCAGATATGTTCAGTATCGCCTACCGTTGCAGTGGAGGTAACAAGCAGTTAAAGTTGATGCTCAATGCTTCCGGGGTCCATGGAGCTTAGAGTTACCAGACACTCCTCTTTCAGGATAAGGGGAAACCCCGGGAAAAACCTTATCCAGGTAACTCACCCTGACCGAGATTCGATCTCGGGACATCTTGAGCGTGAGGCAGACATGCTACCACCACGCTACCGAGGCGGGCTCTATATACAAATTGTGGAGCTATATACATAATATACATAATAAAATTAAAGTATTCAGGGAAGGAGGATACTCACATTAGAGTCCTCAAGCAAACTGGTCAGATTAGTGTGAGTATAAATTAAATAACTTCTTCATTACAGAATAAATAAATATTATACAGGATGTTACAAAAAGGTACGGCCAAACTTGCAGGAAACATTCCTCACACACAAAGAAAGAAAATATGTTATGTGGACATATGACCGGAAACGCTAAATTTCCATGTTAGAGCTCATTTTAGTATTTCTCTTAAAAAGTAAATTGAAATCATTCGTGCAGACAAATGTCAAAATACCCATTGTGGTTCATGCACGATGGAGCTCCTGCACATTTCAGTCGAAGTGTTCGTACGCTTCTCAACAACAGATTCGGTGACCAATGGATTGGTAGAGGCGGACCAATTCCATGGCCTCCACGCTCTCCTGACCTCAACCCTCTTGACTTTCATTTATGAGTGCATTTGAAAGCACTTGTCTACACAACCCAGGTACCAAATGTAGAGACTCTTCGTGCTCGTATTGTGGACGGCTGTGATACAATACGCCATTCTCCAGGGCTGCATCAGCGCATCAGGGATTCCATGCGACGGAGGATGGATGCATGTAACCTCGCTAACGGAGGACATTTTGAACATTTCCTGTAATAAAGTGTTTGAAGTCACGCTGGTACGTTCTCTTGTCGTGTGTTTCCATTCCATGATTAATGTGATTTGAAGAGAAGTAATAAAATGAGCTCTAACATGGAAATTAAGCGTTTCCGGACACATGTCCGCATAACATATTTTCTTTCTTTGTGTGTGAGGGATGTTTCCTGAAAGTTTGGCCGTACCTTTTTGTAACACCCTGTAGAAATAAAATGTCCTGTGGCAAGCGTGCCTTCTGTCTTGATGCAGCATCAAGACGACGTCCCAGATGAAAGAATAAAGCACCTGATGCACCTGATGCATAAGGAAAGGGAGCAAAGAATCTGCTTGTCGTTGTAGAGATGTACTCATTAATACTATGTCCAATTCTCTATGCAGCTGTGCATTCCGGATGTTCCACGGGGCGTTCGAAATATCCTCTTTTGAAACATCTTGAGTTGCTGAAGCACATCCCCATACAGGACTGGCATATAGAAGAAGCGGTCGTAGAATACTCTTGTGTAGTAGCAGAGTACATTCGACTCGTAAAGAGGATTTGCGGTTGAAGATGGGATACAACTTGTGAAGACGAGCACAGACTTGATTTAGTTTGCTTTTGATATGTGTACTCCATGACAGCCGACGATCAAGATGGATAATATATCTGTAGCAGGATGTGCTTTTGTTGTTTACGAAAACCAAATAGAACTAACTCACTCCATATTTAAATTGTCACCTGAATGTTCTGTATTCCAGTCGGAGCTCTTAGCAATTAAAGAAGCTATAAAATGGTGTACTGTTAATGGGAACAGTGATTCACAATCAGCTCTACTCGCTATTAATGATAAATACAACTTAAATTCATTAGCACATGAAATCAAAACCTTGCTTCAAAACCATCCAGGACATATTTGTATGAGATGGCTTAAAGGACACAGTGGAGTTTTAGGTAACGAGAGAGCTGATTGCTGCAGAATCCAATCTTCCTGTGACATACTCTTTATGTCCTATTTCTAATGTAAGGAGAATAATACATCAACATATTCTTGAAGAATGGAACCAACAATGGCTAACAACTCCAAATGGAAGTTTAACAAAAACATTATTTTTCCCTAGTGTATATGACGGAGGAAAATGTGAAACTCTTGTACCAAATTTTGCTTTGACACAATTTTTAAGTGGACATAGTAGATTTGGTGAATACTTATCACGTTTTCACTTAACATCCAACCCCGAGTGCATGTGTGGTGAAGAATTTCAAACTGTGGTTCATCTCCTTTTCTGTTGTCCCATTTTCTGGAGAGAAAGACAAGAATTAATATTCAAGCTAGACTCTCTAGGAACTGAATTTTCTGCTCCGCTCACATCTTTGCTAATGAAGCCACAACAGTATAAGTACTTCATGATGTTTATAAACTCCGTGTTTAAACGTCTGAAATAGTTTAAATTAATATGCATCAGATTAAAACATCATTTCTTCCTTACAGTATTTAAAAGATTTTTGATAAAATTGTATATTTTTATTTATCAACTCTAAACTTAATATACCACTGTGTAAAATAGGGTTCAATAAATCTGGTTAAAAAAATCAAGATGGACGCCAAGATATTTGACTGCACAATCAGAAGGTAACCAGGGGACATCAGTATTATAGAGTCGTATATTTGCCGGAGCAGCAGGTCTGCGCAAGGTGAAAAGCTTAAGAAGACATTTGCTTGGATTAAGTGCGATACGCCAGAGAGATAACCAGTGCAGGAAAATGTCCAGGGAAGATTGTAGGTTTGCAACGGCAGTTTCAATAGAGGAGTGCAGGGTAAAGATGACTGTATCGTCAGCAAACAGTGAGGTGCTTGTTCCAACCCGCGGCATAGGTATATTATTTCTTTTTACCACGTAATACTCAAAATTTGCAATTATTATTCTGTAAACTGTTATTACTTTTGTTTCTGTTCTATTTTTAAGGCATTGTTTGATGTTGCTGTATTGGTAAACTACAAGTAGATGTTTAAACACACCTATAGGTAGGTGAAACTGAAATAAGGATTATTTACACACATTTGAACACAAAACAAGGAAATTACAGTATCAAAGTTTAACGTGGAAGTTAAATACAATTTTTCAGACATAGAATTATTGTGCTATTAAAAATTTAGTTTCAAATAGGTATGTTTTGTGGCGCTGGAATGACCCTTTTTCTATTCCTGGAACACGATTCCTCTCACAAAGCAAGTGTTCGAACTGATGACCTTCTTGGGTAACGCACGCCCTCTGGAACTTTGTAATTAAATTATTGTGAAATCGGCTTCCAAGTTTTGATGAACATAAAAAAATAATAATTACAATGTTGAGACTTGAACCTGTGTCACTGGGGATTAGGGCATAGGAGACGTCCTAATGCTATTTACTTGTTTCGAGATTTGCCTGCGTTCAGTAGTTCGAATTGTATACCTGGTGCTATACCTTTGCCACCTCGCGAGTTCTCGTGCTTGATTTAGCCTTTTAAGACACTTTTAATTATTTACTGGGTATTTTGATATTATTACATAAATGACAAAAGCTCTTATGCATGTTAATTGAGATGCACGAGACGTAGTTTAAGCAAAAATGTAAAAACCGTTGTTTATTATTACGAGGGGGGGGGCTAAAGAAACGGGACTCCGAGGGCGCTGCCACTCGTACACTTAGTGCAAGGTTCTCACGCTAGATGGTGGTAGCAGAGACCTTCATGAAACAGCTGTGCAGACGGCGTCAGTGTAGCGCTGAACGTGCAAGTATGGTATTGTGTTTCTCTGATTGTTGGCGGTTTACCTCTGCGAAGTCGTTTCGACAACGTTAAAAGAACAAAGAATGTGTGTAAAATGTTGTTTCCTGCTTAAAAACGTCTGCAACGGAGACACACCAAATGTTTCAGGAAGGTTTCCAGGAGGACGCTATGAGCCGCACACAGGTTTTCGAGTGGTTTGGGCGCTTTAAACGTGGTGAGATGTGTGTTGAAGACCAAGCTCGTTCTGGACGCCCTTCAACATCGCGAAATGAGGATAACATTGAAAAGGTCCGCCAAAAGATCAACGAGGATCGCCGCCAAACGATCACCAAATTTGAGCAGCGACAGGAATCAGTTGGAGCTCGTGCCAGCGGATTTTGAGGGAGGATTTGCACATGAGACGTGTTGCTGCTAAATTTGTTCCGCGCCTTCTCACACAGGAGCACAAAACTATCCGCATGAATGTGTGTCAGGACTTGAAAACAGAGATTGCACGTGATCCAAACTTCTTGAACAAAGTCATTACAGGGGATGAGAGTTGGTGTTACGGGTATGACCCAGAAACCAAACAAGCGTCAAGACAGTGGAAGACTCCCAACTCTTCTAGACCAAAAATGCAGGGCAAGTGAGGCCAAATGTGAAGACGTTGATCATTGTCTTTTTTGATGTTCGTGGAATTGTGCATCGGGAATTCGTACCCCCTGGGCAGACTGTTAATCAGCACTTTTACTTGGATGTTTTAAGGCGTCTGCGAGAGGACGTGAGGAGGAAACGCTCGGAATTTGGCGATCAGGTGACTGGTTTCTGCATCACGACAACGCTTCAGCACACACAGCCTTAAGAGTGAGCCACTATTCGGCATCTCAGAGGTGGTATGTCGTTCCCCACACTTCGTATTCGACTTTTTCATATTCCCACGAATGAAAATAACGCTAAAAGGGGAGCCTTATGACGATGTGGAGGCGGTAAACATAACTTCGCAAAGGGCACTGGACAATATCAAACTTGAAGAGTTCTAAACATGCTTCCAACAGTGGGAAAAGAGACTTGACAAGTGCATCGCATATAACGGAGAGTATTTTGAAGGTGACTGAAGTAATTTAGTAAAAAGATTCACCAATAAAGTTTTTATGAGAACAATTCAGTTTCTTTTGGGTCCCCCCCTCGTGTCTCTGGTTTGACTGTATTCGTCCATGTTAAATGAGGTGTGCCTTTAATTTTTTCCTAATTTTTGGCAGCCAAACCCTCCTCTAAGTACACGAATCCGCCATATTGTGGTTAGCTGACGTAGTTAGTATACTCATATGATACGTGCACATTTTGCTGGACGTTTACTGAATTACTTTGCCATATATACTCTAATAAAAAGTTTGTAAAATCGCCTGGTAGCCGGAATTCACTCTTGAGTAAAGTAGACTATGTTTTCGAGGTGTATTTGCGAGAGTACGTTTTGTGTCTTAAACCGCTATTCCTCTGAATTTCTGCATTCCTCTCTTTAAGAACATAAAGCAATACAGTTTAGTAAGCGCAAAACTGGATTAAGCCTCACATGCCGTTTGATGACTGGCCTACCTTCCAAACGAATAAGGCGCGACTAACTCACCTGGTACAGTATTTTAATTAAAAACATTTGAACCATTCCTGAGAAAATAAAATTCTTTAAATATTTTACAAGGAAAGGGTAATCTGTCGTGAGAGACTTTTTCTTAAAATCTCCTTGGAAGTTGTTGAATTTAAAGACAAGGTTTCTCATTTATCCAATTTTTCAATAACCCTTTTCAGCTAGAAAATCCGAAAAGTGCCATACCTTTCCGATGTCATTTTATCTACGTTTAATTTCGCGCACTTTAATATATAATTCAGAATTTTAATTACTAAACCTGTAATACAAAACAAATGAATAAACCTTCAGAAATATTTATTTAACAAGTGCTATACCGTAACCGTCATTCATTTGTTGAAACAAAAATTATAAATTAGTTTCTCTATGTAGTACAGCTTTGTTCAATTAAACTTTGATAATTACACTGAATGTACTCACGCGTGAAATCGTTCCGTTTCCAAATCACTGGACAGAATTTCGACACTTTGAAATTATCTACCTTACGACATGCAGCTGAAATAGCAACAGAAGTTAGTGAGTTTTGATACAGGCAACGGATGCTGCAAAACACGCCTTTATTTAGACCGTCTCTATATCACCTCTGCCTCACGTTTAAAATGTCACGAGCTCGAATCTCGGTTAGAGTGTGTTATGCAGATAAGGCTTTCTCAGGGGCTTTCTCTTATTCTGAAAGATGAATACTGGCAAATCTAAGCTCTGTGTACCCTGTACTCATTTGAACATCATTTTATTCATCGTCCGATATGACTTAACATTGGAGGCTTTCCCTTATCCTGAACGATGAATGTCAGGTAACTATAAGCTCTATGTACCCTGTACTCATTTGAACATCATTTTATTCAACGTCCGATATAACTTAACGTAGGAGGTTTTCTCTTATCCTGAAAGATGAATGTCTGGTAACTCTAAGCTCTATGTACCCTGTACTCATTTGAACATCATTTCATTCATCGTCCGATATGACTTAACGTTGGAGGTTTTCTCTTTTCCTAAAAGATGAATCTCTGCTAACTCTAAGCTCTATGTACCCTGTACTCATTTAAACATCATTTCATTCATCGTCCGATATGTCTTAAAGTTGGAGGTTTTCTCTTATCCTAAAAGATGAATCTCTGCTAACTCTAAGCTCTATGTACCCTGTACTCATTTAAACATCATTTCATTCATCATCCGATATGACTTAACGTTGGAGGTTTTCCCTTATCCTGAAAGATGAATGTCAGGTAACTCTAAGCTCTATATACCCTGTACTCAGTTAAACATCGTTTCATTCATCGTCCGATATGACAATGTTGGAGGATTTTCCTTATCCTGAAAGATGAATTTCTAGTAACTCTTAGCTCTGTGTACCCTGTACTCATTTGAACATCATTTTATTCATCGTCCGATATGACTTAACATTGGAGGCTTTCCCTTATCCTGAACGATGAATGTCAGGTAACTATAAGCTCTATGTACCCTGTACTCATTTGAACATCATTTTATTCAACGTCCGATATAACTTAACGTAGGAGGTTTTCTCTTATCCTGAAAGATGAATGTCTGGTAACTCTAAGCTCTATGTACCCTGTACTCATTTGAACATAATTTCATTCATCGTCCGATATGACTTAACGTTGGAGGTTTTCTCTTTTCCTAAAAGATGAATCTCTGCTAACTCTAAGCTCTATGTACCCTGTACTCATTTAAACATCATTTCATTCATCGTCCGATATGACAACGTTGTAGGACTTATTTAAAAAAGAAATGTTAAATTTCTGATTACAGGTCAGGGGGTAGCGTCAGAAGTGTGATGGAACCAGATCTGTGAGAGGATGCTGCGCTGTACCAGAGTGTGGTGTGTTGCTCTCCTGGTGGTGTCTGCAACGCTTGGCTCAGCAGACGTGGAGGACCGGGAGAAACAAGCCAAGATTGGTATTAACGAGGAAGAACGTCTTCCTATAAGTGAGCATGAGTATCCCAAAGAGAACATACCGACGAGACCTGACTATCGAGGTCCTGGACATTGGGCCACTCCTGCACCAGACTCTGGCATCAAACTCGGCTTCGTTCCTATCAAGACGTACGCGCAGGTGAGCATTCCACTTTATTAAAATGTAATATAGAAAATTTTTAGCTTATATAAAATTTTGAGACATTTCTACTCTTTTTTCTCTTAAGAAGATTTTGGTAAATTAGCCGGAAATACACCAGCTAGAATGCCAAATTTCCACTCCATTTTTCACAATTATTTAATTTTAAATAATGCATACAAAAGCAAACAGAACTATCGATAGCGTTAAATTTGGAACATTGCCAACGTAACAAGAATTATAGAAATTTTCACTTCTACTTAAAATAGCAGAGAGGTCATGACATAATCGTTGATTTTGTTTCCGGCAAAGGACATAGAGTAATAACGTAGGCAATTGTTTTCTTCCCTTTTCTTTGAGTTTTTTGTTTTCTAAACGGTTTTATATAAGTTAGTTCCTGAATATATGCAATGCTATATTTAAAAATATGAAACTGCTATTATTTCTTGTCAGTGAGATATTTTGTTTAAATTACAAGGTAGTCCAAATACGACAATGTGGAAGATTCGGTATTGATGAATAGTCATGAACACAAACGGTGGAATTCTTGGCTGTTGACGAGCTTTTTCTTGGCATATTAACTCTTTAAATGTATTCTGTATTGTGTATAAATGCATTCAAAGAAATTCAAGGTTACTGGTCAAGTGCAACCTAAGGATAGGTATCGTAGTGGTAAGTCTCAACTATGAGCAGCGAAAGGCATTTCAGTGACTTCAAAATATCAACTGTTTCATGATCTGTGACACTATTAGACACTGCAATTGAATGTTCAAATTCTTATTTTAATTTTAAAGCTTATCACTTGAAAAGCTGCAATCCGTTGTTTTTCATGGCGAAGATAAAATGAATAACTGTTTTTCATTTCAGAAACATAAACTGCCTGGAAAATTCAGAAAGGAAACTATATATCGGATATAAATTCTGGTTTAACGTGGCCTACATTTTGGAATATTAATATTTATTTTCGAGTTATGAAAAGTCAACAAAAATGAAGAGTTCTGAGGACATTCTCATAAAATTACAGATATATCTACATGTAGTTTGTCATGAATATACCTTATATACTCTATACACTATATATACTATATATTGTGACTTTGTGTGTTCGTAGAATTAAAAGACCAATGTCTAAATGTTATTTATTTCCGTAGAGATGCACTGTTCAATTCCCACGTAACAACATTACATCAACTATACAACACAATCTTCCAAGGTCGATCACAATAACAAAGAGTGACAGCAGATTACATCTGTAGCTCTCGTCACACAGCAGGCTGTCTCTCATTTCACAACACTGTTTCACAACTGCCACTCACTTTGCGAGCCTTCACTTGCTTAAATACCTAATTCTAGATTCGAGATATTTCCGGAAGAATAAAGAAACCAAATATTCTATCAAATTCCAGAAGTATAACTTAATCTATGCCCGCAAGTCCTATTCCTCTGTTATCCTTGCTTGCCCGCGCTTGTTTCCAATAGCCGCGCTATCATTAACTGCTTAGCAAGGCTCATTATTACCATGAAACTTTATCCTCCGAATGTTTTCTTATTTGTGTCTGTTGCCGTGACAATATATATAAGGAAAAAAAAAAAAAACAAAAAAAACCAGGGGCCTACTTCGGTAGGTACGGGTTTGGCGCGCCCGGGGTCCCGAGCCAACAGTCTCCCTCGTGTGGGCTCCTCTTCGTGGTTGAGGGAGACGGTCAACAGGCCCACCCACGTGTAGGCCGTGCGTGGAGACCCGTGTCGGTGGAAAGGTTAGTCCTGGTGGTTGAGGGATGCGTATCTGAGCTTGTAACAGTGTCTTTCTGAATTCGGAGAGGGTACGCATTTCTAATACACTACTTTGGCTTCTGCTTCGCCTAAACGGGAGGTTAGGGACTAACCCACCCCTAATCAATCGACCAGGATTAGGTATTGTACCGAACTCCAGGGTGAGTGGGACGGCGAGCTCGCTATATCCCCTGTGTAGCCCTGTCATCCCAGTGGGATGACCCCTTGTTGGGCTCCGTGGTGGGTGGGTAGCACTGGGGGATGAATCTTACGCCAACGTTCATGTCAAACCTTCATAAAAAAAACCACCAAACACATAGCAGCCATGGAAAAGAAGTAGCCGAGTCTTGTGGTCCTCGCTACTTGGTAATCAGTCGCACTGAAGAAGGCCAAAAGTTTACTACCGTTAACCCCTTTACCATCCAGAGGGGATTAGACAAAATTGCAGGTCCGGTCAAATCTTGTATACGATCGAGAAATGGCACGCTCCTGGTTGAGGCGCAATCTAACGCCCAGGCGGCATCGTTACTTAAGGCAAGCATGCTAGGGAGTTACCCAATATCCGCTACGGTACATAAGACCCTGAACTCCTCGCGCGGGGTGGTAACCACCCGTGCGTTGGACAGTATGTCCAACGAGGAGATTCAGGAGAACCTGAGAGACCAGGGAGTCACATGTGTGTACCGAGTGCAGCGCAGAGAACGTGGGGAATTGTTGCCTACTCGTACCCTGTTCCTTACTTTTGATAGGGTAGATCTTCCTGAAAAGATTAAGGCAGGATACGAGAGTATTGAGGTTAGGCCCTATATACCAAACCCCCTGCGGTGCTACAAATGTCAACGTTATGGTCACACTAGTCAACTGTGTAACGGATCTCCAGCATGCGTGAACTGTGGTTTGGCTCTACACGAGGGTGAGTGCTCCTCGCCCATTTAATGTATAAACTGTGCCGGAGAGCATCCATCTAGCTGCAAAGACTGTCCACGTTTTGTGGAAGAAAAGGCAATACAGGAGATCCGGGTTAAGGAGAAGGTTTCTTTCTCGGACGCTCGGAAGCTCCTGCGAACTCGCTTGCCCTCCGTCCCTAGGTCCGGTACTTATAGCTCTGTCTTGGCTAAACCCGTTCCTAGGAAAGTTTTAGCGTTTGTTTCAGCTGTGGATTTTAGAATTTAACCTCAAGTATCTTGTTTTTTTTGTATATATGTGTGTGCAGTTTTAATAGGTTTATATATGATAATATATATTTTTAGAAATTTTTATATCTGGCTTTTGCCATGACTTGTTTTTTAAAGGGCGCTGATGACCGCCGTAGTTGAGCGCCCCTATACACATCATCATCATCATCTAAGGAAAAAAAAAGGCCGCGTCGTGGCTCAGTGGTTAGACCACTTGGCTCTCACCAAGGCAGCCCGGGTTCTATCCAAGCCGACCGCAAAGTGAGATTTGTGGTGGACAACACGGCGCTGGGGCGGGTTTTCTCCGGGATCTCCGGTTTCCCCCGCCATCTCATTCCACCGGTGCTCCATCTTCATCTCATGTACCATCAGTGTCACCGCCTGCGGTGCCGTATGTAGTAAAAGCGGGCGTTAAACACTACACATTTCATTTCATTTAAGAAAAAAGTTCTTTTGGAGTCCGCGCAACCCTCATGCACCGCGTGGCGTAACTCTTCATCGTAACGAAACTTCTTTCCTTCCATTCCGTCTGTGAGTGGTCCAAACATATAGAAATCACCGGGAGCAAGGTATGGTGAGTATGGTGGATGAGGAGGACACTCAAAATGCAGGTCTGTGATTGTTGCAACTGTTTTACGGACAGTACGAGGCCTTGCATTGTCTGCTGACAGCAATCCACGTCGCTTTGATTTGATTGCAGGCCGGAGATGATTTTCTTAAGAGATCTGTGTATGCTGCACTAATGACAGTGGTTCCTCTAGTCATGTAATGCTCCAAAATGACTCCTTTTCCGTCCCAAAAGAGAGTCAGCATAACCTTCCATGCTGAGGGTTTTGTTCGAAACTTTTTTTGGTTTGGTGGTGAGGGATGCCGCCATTCCTTGCTCGCTCTCTTCTTTTCTTACTTCAGGAGTCAGCTGCCGTGGCAGACACTTTGTGAAACTGCAGCACATCATGCACAATGTGGTGTGGTGACCCATGACTAATCTGTAAACATGCTGTAATGTCATTCAGTGTCACTCGGCGGTTTTCCTTCACTATGACTTCAACTCCTCCAATGTTCTGTGGAGTCACAACTCCTTGTGACTTACCTGGACGTGGAGCATCTTCCACTGAATACATACACACATTATATATAATATTCTGAGATTTGTGTTACAAAAACTCGAGTACAGTTGAACCGATTATCCTTAATTTGGTTTCGAAATATTTACATAGGTCCAAGGGAATGTTATAAATTTTATATTAAAGATATTCCACTCTTTACCAAAGTCTCCATATTTTATTAAATAGCGTTCATCATTTGTTATGAAGAATGATTTTTATGTAGCATGATATTACCTTTCGAATAATAAACACAAAAATTAATTTCTGAAAATGCACGATAACACTATAAGTATTTGACCATAGACAATTGTTGTCAATTTTTTTTGAATCTTTGAATATCTTCTTCATAATTTGCGTTTGTCAATTGGTGAATGTGAATTGAACTGACACAAAACTAATTGAATTCCTTTGTGACTTTGTGAAGTTCGTGGAAACTTTTTACTATGGCAAGGAGAAGACGTCCTAACGTAGTTTGTAGAAGTCACTCAAATGTACGACAAGCTACGTCACGTGATGACTTCGCTGATGAGCAGTGAGACGCAGTTAAAGCTAATAGTCATGTCATAAACCAGGATGATCTATTGCTTACCTTATTCTAAGTACAAATTGTATGTACACTAATACAACATTTCTGCTTTAGGTGCGACGTAGCATTACCGTCAAACATCTACCTCGAAGCGACGCCTTGGCCTCCGCTACAACACCCGAAGAGAAACTAAATGCACCACGACTACGCGAAGTTGTCAAGACGAAGAAGATCAGCGAAGTTTACACGGAAGAAGGCTACGAGGACTCCGCCTACGACCACGGAGGGTACAAGAAGGAACAAGAAAATGAGGAAGACTATGTGAAACCTGCTGCTTCAAACCACCAAGACACTGTGGCCCAGGGTACAAATGCTGTCCCAAAACCTGGGCTGCCGCCAGGTACTTGGCAGAGACACAAGGTAATCAGAAATGAGACTCGAATGATGTTCTTGGGTGACGATGACCACGGCAAAAACGCGATTCCAATGAAGGTAGTAGCTAGTTATTCTCACACCATTCAGCATCCGGGTGGGAACGGCGATATTGTCGAGTCCGGATCGGTTAGCGTGCCTGCGAACAGAAGATCGTCATCAAACCGAAGATCTTCAAAGGTTCCAAGGTCTTCGCCTCATTACACCGAAAATCTGGCTATACCACAGATGTCCAACGATGCGCTAACAAACCATCAATTGTTACTGGGAAATCGTCATTCACAGGTATCTCATCCCACAACGGTACAGAATTATCCCGCAATGATAATGCAGCACAATTCAGAGGAATCAAATGATCAGTTACTACTGCGAAACCAACAGCCACAGATAGATTACTCCTCTTTGATGCAAAACGCTGCAGTACTCCAACGTCATCCACCTATAGCTGCGAACACAGAAACACTGCCAGTAGGCGCTCAGAATTTACCACTGATGTTTATGACAAACGATCCGTTGCAGCAGCAGTTCAACCAGAACCAGGCTATCAGTGTCTTACAGAATAACCCTCGAGTGAAGCCAAACGCTAGGACTGAGAATTTGCCAATGGTGCTGTTGCCAAACAATCCTGCAGAATCGCAGCACGTAAGGCTACTGCAGCAGATTTCAGACGACTCACAAGTGGCATTCTTATCTCAGTCTCAGCCTCGAACAACTCTCAGAGGTAGCACACGACTGATGCTGGTGAACAATAAGAATACTGCAGCTTCAACAAACAACCAGCCACGTGAGGCACAACTAAGCCTGCACTACCAAACACCACCAGTAATAATAGAGCAGGACACACCTTCACCGCGTTATCAGCTCGCACCACAACAAAGGTTTCAAATACACCCCAGAAAACTAATAACAAAGACCAGGGATGATTTTCTCAGTCCACCACCTCAGTATCAGCTCACCTCACGTGAACTAGTGGCCTTCGCCAAACCTAACAAGAACGGTCTGAAGACCAAAACAACATTCCTAAATGAAGTCACTGAACCTGTGAAAACACCCAAACCTAAAAACAAAGTACAGACAAAAGAAAATTCAACTACCGAAAACGAACAAAAAGACGATCACACAACAACAGAACGTACTGTAATCACAAACGGTCACTTGCCTTGGGGTGTAATTGCCAACGAGGGAAGAAAAATCCCAGTCAGTAAATTGATTCCTTTGAAGGAAACCTTTGACGACGATGAAAGCTCCTCATCCACCAACAACTCTCCAGCAAGTTCAATCACTAAGATAATTAAGCCCAGTAAAACTGAAAATATTTCAACAAATAAGACGCAAAAGGCGACAAAAACGGTGACAAGCCCTCCCAGGAGCAGATCTCAAAAGACTAACAAAGTTTCTGATCCAAGATTAAACGACACTGACTCAAACGAACAACCCCATCTAGCGAAATTTGTTGAAGCTTTAACTTTAGCCCACTACGCTCCCAATAATGAACACACTCGAGATGTCGCTTTTAAATCATCTGGTAGGAAGCATAATACAGCGGATCGGAACAGGGATTTGCAGGAAATGTTGGCCAAAGTATATGCAAACAAACAAAAGTCTATACAAGAAAAAGGCAGGACAGAAGCACGACGTAATAATTACCGAAGAACAAGAGTGAGAACAAACCCTGAGCAACTTCAAGTACAGCACAGACTCTACCCAGCTCATACAGATAACGAAGCCCAGCAAAGCATTTATTACGGAATGAGAAATGCAAACAGTCGAGCACCTAGGATATCACGGAAGGCAGATACTGACTTTCTGACGAAAGATGTCCAATATCTTTCAGGAGATAAAGAAGAAACGCGCTTAGAAGAGGAGGAGCGACTGTTGGAAGAAGAAAAAGACAAAGAGTTAGAAGAGAATGTCGCACAATGGAAACAGGCAATACTGGAAGTAGATAATCCAAAGCCTGAAGTGGACACCGAAAAATATCCATTTTACTACGCGCCAGTAACAAAATCAATTTCACCCTATTCTCCTCTGCGGTACGCGACCAACCCCAAAGATATTCCTAGAAAGACGGAGGGAGGGATGGAATTTTATGAGTCACGAGAGAAAATACAATGTCCTGAAGTGGTTGGACCGACAGACATTGTACCCAAAAGAGCTAAACCAGGCGAGTGGAATAAGAAACCAAGAGCAAAACTGCCTCGCCTGCGTGGCTTGGGAGATAAAATTGACTGTCTCAAAACCAAGTACTTTGGTGAAGAGCCCCTTGATAACCCGTTCTTTAAAGAAACGACCGTAGCACTTCCAAAATCAATAAGCAACCGTAGGATTGAAAGAGTGTCTGATGCTGAAGATGAAATAGAAAGTGACCCCTTGGGATTGTATGCAGATATCTTAAAGCACGTGAAAAGTATTGGAAATGTAGGGAATTTCCCTTTACATTCGTCTTCAAATCATAGAAGTGTGAAGCCAAAACAAAAAGCTAATCAGGATTCAGCCAGCAACAATAGATCACCTGAGAGTATTTCACAGGCAGAAAGGAGTCCCAAAACGTCTACATCAAACACACAAGAGGCTACAGTTGTTAGACTCCATGGAAAGACTAAGAGTAAAAACTTGGAAAGTTCTGATGTTCCTAAAGGTAGACTGAATGATGAGAGTTACTCCAGAAGACCAAAACGGCCACTACCCAATCCACATAGGCAACACGTACAGCATCCACGCGTTCCGAAACTACCTGGCGCAGATCATAGCAGAAGAGTAAAGGAGAAAAACAAACCAAATAAAAAACTAAACGGTAATATTGAATTCCAGACTGGGTTCACACCTCTCATTTTAAATCCTGAACATTCACAACAAAGTTCACCAGAACAACGCCACAACGCTGTTCACAGCAATCCTATTGACCGACCTCATGGTATCGATTATAGAGTGTCTCCACATCCCTATAAAATAGTTCCACCTGGAGAAAATGTAAACGATGACATAAAATTACGTAAGGATTACAATAACATTGTAGGGATGCAGCCACCTCCGATCCAGAGGCATCGAGCTGTGCACAGAAAACCTAAGGAATATCCAACATCAATAACAGAAATGCTTCCAGGAGGTCTTAAACCTCAACGAACACCGTTGAAAAGACTCAATGACGTTCCGCAGTTGTCTCCTCCGCCACTACAGTATCGCCTATCACCTGATGGCACTGTAATAGTGGCAGATGGCATAACAGCGAGTGCTGAACATGGTACGCCACAAGAAATATATATTGACCAAATGTTGGCATCCGAATCTGCATCACGCAACGTTTTCCAACAGCCTGCCCCACATGTTCGTAGTAAAAGAGCATCAGAATTTTCTGAGGAAATATTTCCACGAGTGCCTCTGGACGTAAACGACGCTGCTCCAATTTTACAACGTCGACAAGATCACGTGGTTGTTGACCGTCTTGGAAACATGTACTACGGACATGTGAATGGAGACGATGCCTTCTGGACAACTACGGCAAATGATATTGATACAAATAGACAAAGTATTAACGTGCTTCATGATGAAAGAAGAGGAGAACTGACGTATAAAACTCACAATGGAGAAGATATTAACAGCAGCCAACGTATGTCAACAGAGCAGCCGTCACCCTTCAACGCTGGAGACAAATCTGTCACCACCAAGAAACCAAACTATAACTCTGTAATTTCACTCAACACAGGACAAGCTGTCTTCGGTGCATCCAATTTGAAACAAAGCACTACACAGGATAGTTCTTCCACAACCAATCAGTCCAATGGTGAACAACAACCTACAAGTCCGAAAAAAGGATTACCGCTTACAGAAGCTCAAAGTACGCCGGAGGTTCTAAGTCCTGAGCAGATAAACAGAATTTTAAGTGGCATCATGAGCCGTCATAGCTACAGCAGCAGGTACAGGTCTGAACAAAATAACAGCACAACAACAACCACCACTACCACAGAGAAGCCAAGTACAACGACTCCCAGATCTACTACAAAGGCAAGCAGAAAGCGTCCTGCGAAGAAAAGCAGAGTTAACCCTATTTTAAACGGAAGAGTTGTTCCCGAACTTGTTACCAGCACAACGAAGTCACCTGATATCAGAACGCTAAGACGTCGATTACCTAAAGTCAGGACAGATGTTACAACCACTACAACTGAGTCTCCTGTTAGGGGAGCAGACAGGAGGCAAAGACAAAGAACATCACGGAGAGGAAATTCTGCTAACCAGGAAGCGACAACACCTACCCCGAACACCAGAGGAACCGGAACACATCGTCGAAAACCTAATAACAGTAGAGAAAACAAAAGTGACAGAAATATTAACGTATCAAGTGAGAAAGTAAATAACAATCACCTAAGAGTAAGAACGGCGACTAAACAACGTCACAATGTCTCACAGAGTGAGAGAGCAGCACGTACTCGACAGCCACAGGCTAAACCATCGCACAAGACTCCACCAACAAGTGAGCCTGAGTCCACAACAGTCCCACCTCAGAGAGTACAGGCTATAGAAACCCGGCGGGTGACCAAAGAGGAGATTTTTACAACGCGGTACTACCCCCAAGATGACGAAGATGACGAAAACACGGCGCCAAGAGACTCGAAAATTAGTAAGCGCGAGGATGAGGGTGATGACGACAGAGAAATATACGAACCTTATGCTACTGAAAATTTTCACTCCGGAAATCGTAAAAATTCACTTCAGCATGACCACTGGAAAGGCAAAAGTAAAGTAGTTGATAAAAATTCACCAAAGCATAATACGGACGATTTACGTACGCCAGTATATTATTCAAGTGCGACTGGTGGACAAGAAAGAGAAAGTGTAGAGGCTCCTGAAGATGCTGTGGCTGCTAAGGAAGATGTATCTCCTCCAGGAACTGTGTTCCCACAGGATAGGGAAGAATTCAAGGATGCCACTGTTCTAACATACATGGTTGATCCCAGCACGGGGGTTGGGAGATGGATAGCTAGTACTGAAGATACAGAAAACAGATCAAACAACAGAAAGTTAGGAAAATTACTTAACAAAAGCAAGAAGCCATCTGCAGTTAATTCTAATACTGAACAAGAAACCAGTGAAGAAAGCGAATCTGATGAACGTAATCCAGAAGATGATTCATCAAAGGTGGATCGGAGTAGCACGTCTACTTCTGTGAAACACACATCTGTAGATGAAGAAGACGATGAAGGCAGTGAAGATGACGATGGCAACAATGAAGATGAAGATGACACCGATGAAGATGATGATGACACCGATGAAGATGACGATGACACCGACGAAGATGACGATGATAGCAATGAAGATGATGATGACAGTAATGAAGACGACGATGACTCCAATGAAGACGATGATGACTCCAATGAAGACGACGATAACAGGAAACATGAAGCAAACAAGAAAGAGAGAACTACCAAAGTACAAAAAGTTTTGCAACAAGTTCCAAAAGACAAACTTGTGAGTAGAGGAGATAAGGACAACTCATCGCTCCAAGACGATAAGACGGCTACAGACTTGTATGTGCTTGTCAGTCTACTACCGTCCTCAGAAGACACTACCAAGGCCCCAGTGAAATACGTGAAACACCCTGGACACAGGAAGTACTACTACGTTCAGGATTATACTGACGATGACAGCGCCAATGAAAGCTGAAGTGACTGAATTGACAAATATTAGTGTGTTGAATAAATCAGTTCTGCAAAAGGAGCGTTTACATTTAGGGATAATTGTGCCACGAAACAGTATTCGCTAAAACCCAAAAAACTTCAGAAGAATCCTCAAAGAGTCCCTGGAATATAGCATTGGTAACAATATTCTAGTCAAGATATTTTCCAAATTGCGGGATTTTATGTATGAACATCATTAAGACGTAAGGAATGCTTCTAAAAGAAATTTACTACCATAAGGTGTACATACAAAGGGACGTTTTCATAAAAAATTATATTTTACGTTTCTATCAACCATTCTTTATGAACTAAGCTTGAAATTACTCAAAAAAATTCATTTAAATCTCCCCTTGTGTACTGCAGTACATAATTACTGCATTATTTCAGGTCTGTCACCATGTTATAAAGACAATGTTGAGAGTAACCTGCAGCATATATCAATGCATCACAAGTGTAGACGATCTGAATTAATTTTGGTTTAAAAACCTCCGACAGAGTATATAGAAGTCAGCCAATCAGCGCTCAGGTTGACTGACCATCCTGTATAAATACTGCTGTTCTTCCTTTTATTGAAAAGGGGCAGAAAAAATAACACCAAATTCATAAAGCAGACTGCATATATCACAGAATATATGGATAGTTCATTTCTCCTACCAAGCAACCTCCATCTGCAGTAATGAGTAACGAGGATGCTTAGGTGGGACCCCACACATTCCACGTCGTTTCTTACCAGTCACTACAGATACACCGAAAGCGTCGCTTTGAGTTTACCATTAATGATATCTGCAAAACGAGATGACACGTTAAGAAAATAATGCAGGAACTAAAGTCCAGATAACTTTCTTCATTTTTCCGACTCCGGTTGAGAGTTATTACTTTAAGGACGGTTTGATTCACATTTGTCTTTTAATTTGATGCACATTTTATCATATCAGGCATAATACATTTTAATAAATGAAACTGTACGTGCCATTCTTACTACAAATTCTGCATTAGTTTACTGGGAGGAAAATACCATAGCTCTTTGTAGTAAGAAAGACATTTAAACCATCCTTTATTGAAAGATTTTCCCTTAACATTACATCTAAAGGTATAACAGTGTGTTCTATGTGGCTTCTTTATTTACAAACATATGCTCTTTTGTTTTCTGAAATTGTACTTGGAACATCTTTTGCTGTTAGTGACATATTGTTTTGTATACAGTTTGGACAGCCGTTTTTCGGAAAATTACCGAGTATGTAACTCAAATATTGTTATTACACGTCTGGATTACGAAATACTTACGTTATGTCTATAGATACTGCTCTGTGAGTTGTATTTCTATGTGGTTAATAAAATAAAACATTGATATTTTGAGGTTAGGTGCCTCTTGTTTCATGCTCGCCCATTTCCGTGTTACACCATTCATATAAAATCTTGAATGTCAGTAGGTTAGAGTAAATTTATAATGTTGTTGCTAGAATACATTAGTTATGAACCTAATATCAGCGAACTTCTTAACACTAATTCAGCTTCAGATCAGAAACTGCAACCATTTTGTGTTCCAAAGTATTTGTGTGATTTTATGCTTAATGGCAACATTTGGTTAAAAGGAAATTATTAATTTATATTCTTTTGTATTTGCTGTTCTAAATAAGACATAAATGACACTTTCAGGTGAATCAACAGTGTCAATGAATTGTTTCCTGAATTAGCTTAACCTTTTCATTCATTACCTTATTCCATCTAGACAAAATGCAATCATATTTACTGTAAAATAATTGTTAGATATTGTGTAGTAAATTACAAATTGTTGTATTTCAATGTAAGAGTTAATGTTTTAATTTTTTGAAATAAATTTTATATAAAATGAGCCGTATTTCATTGACAAATGCAGCATGTTTTACCTGCACTAAGCATTTAGTGTTTAAACATTTAAGTATATTTTCTCTCATAAACAAGCATAGTCTTAGAAGCACTGACATATTCTGGAAGTTGTGAAAAGTTATGCAAAAGTAAACATTATATATGAATTGCTTACACAGAGTTTCAAAGTCACATAACAAAATTTTATATGTATGGACAAACTTCTTCAGTGCTTTCAGTTTTTCTCTTTTTTGACTAAGTTTGAATTATTACAGAATGAAATAATTGGCAGTATAACTTAAAATATATGTTCCAGTGATCCGTATTTTCAATATATGGTTGTAAAATTAACTGAAATGCATTCAACAAGCATTTTAGCATCTTGAATGCAGTTAAACATGATACGTGCATTTCTCCACATCTCACAGGCTGCTGTTATGGCGCCACAATAGCTTCTATGGAACAAAAATCTACATTGTTTAATATTTCATAAGTTTTTACGAGATGGATTAAAACAACATTTAAGAAAGACCCTTTAATTTTGTTTACAACGAAGCACTCATAATTTTTTCACTAATGAACAAAACAAAAGAAGTACTATATACTACAGAATGTGTTACCAACTGTTCTAAAGAGTTACTAGTCCAGTGATTTGCATTTGTCAACATAGGTTATTGTTGATTCCTTGCCATTTTATGATGAATATTACTTCATTATTACACAACGCAAGCAATCTATTTGTTCATTCATGAAGAATACGTATTGCTTATAAGATTCCTAATGTAAGCAAATACAAAAGTTCTACTTAGACAACACAACTTCAAATCAAATACTTAATACAATCCACAACTACATTTTAATCTACTGTTACAGATGTTTTCAGTTTTTATACTAGCTAAAAATAATGTTACCATAGAAACTTAAAATAAATCCACTCACACTTCATTTACAATTTCTTTTATGCTTCAACAGGTGTTACCAAAGGATTTGCAGATCTTCGCTGCCCTCGTTTTAAAAGACAAGCAACAAATGTCAGGAAATTATGAATTTTAAACTGTTTTCACATGCTACAATGGACCATGAATTTTCTTAGAACTGTACATATATTCCAATATATTCCTATTTTATAATTTTATTATTTAATGCTTAATAAATACATAATAGTCTTGCTCATACACAAAATTATTCTATCTTATATACTTTAGTGTTTAAAATATTGAGGATATTAGAGACAAACTCTGTCAGAGCATATATGTTTGAGTAAATCGTTTAAAATGTTGAACAGTATTCTTTTCTTCAAGTAAATAAACTCTTATAGGAAGGATTTTAAAAAGAATTCTGGCTGTTGTTGGTCTCTAATATCCGCAAGACACTAAACCATTCAGAAACCTGTAACATCCTTCAAGGTTAGATGTAATTTTTGAATCTATATGAGGACTTAAAATAATAAGAACAAATTCACGTGTTTCCAAGAAAAAAGAAACAAATGAACTCTCTGTTTCAAGAGAGGTTTAAGAAATATATTGCATTCAGAAATTATGAGATACAGGTAGCAACGAAGAAAAGTGTTTCAAGGGGGCCTTGAGAACAAAGAAAAAAGCATAGATTTTGTAGAAAAACTGTTTTATGGTAAACTTTATGAATAATTTTGTGGAAAATCAATGGGAATATTTAAATTAATTTCTCAGTGCAGTATTTATTCGAAATGTTATTAACACACAAAAAAACCTCACCCACATCAATCTTTCTGAAATTATTTTTTAGTAGTTTAGTGTACCTCTACACGTGAATTTCTTGTGAAATATTGATTTGAAAGCCTTTTTCTGTTTTACGTACAAGCAAGAGAAAGAGTAAATGTGACTGAATCATTAAAGTCAAAGGAATATGAACATCTCGGAAGAGCCTGATTCTGCAAAAAAATATTTCCTTTCAGTAAGTTTATAATTATAAAATTTATACAAAATTGTTTTCGAATGAAGATGTTATTCTCAGTAAAGTCAATGTGGTGACTTTGTGTTTCATGCAAATATATTAAAGTACGATGTTTTAATTAGAATTGCTTAACCGTTTCTGGGAACATAAAAGCAACAAATATTTTGATGTAAATGAAGTTCAAGATGGGGTTATTCTTGTAAATATACATGCTGCATCTTCGGAAAGTACTAAAGTTTCGTTTATGAATTTTATGTTTCAAGATTCAGGAATAGATTTACTGTGCATATTCCAAAATTTTCAATTTACAACTTTAGGCTACATTTGTCTTTACCTTGTTGCTACCTTGTCTTACATGTCACCCTGGTCTTTTCAGATAGCCGTTAACCTCCATGCCTCCTTATTAATTAATTAATTAATTAGTTCCATTCTTCCCCCTCATCTTCCATTCTTATATTATTTACATTTCTTGTCCATTTTTCTTTTACTTTATGCAGGAACTCACCAATACTTCTTACCCTCTTCTCCTCCTTTCCCGTTGACACTTTTATAGCTACTATCCTCTTGTCTACTTTCTCACATTTTCCTCTCAAACCTTTTCTATCCACATTGCAACCTCCTCGCATTCTGTTATATAGTTTTCTATACTTTGTTTTGCCCCACACAATTCACAAATTTCCTTTACCCTACCTCTTATCTCTCTTAGAAATGTTGTTTCTGTTCTCATCCTAGCTAACCCTTCTCTCTCTCTCTCTTGCCTATTGCAGTAATCTACATATGCTTCTCGTCCCCAATTTATTTTTATTTGTTTGTAAAATTGTAATGATTTAATATTTCTAGACTTCCAAATATTTCCTGTCTTTCTATATCTTCTATTCTGCATTTTACCAATTTACCCACATCGCTTGTATTCCTTTATATTAAAACACATACAAAGGTACAACATTTCGGCGCCATAGGCGTTGCTTTGATACCGTGTGGAAACCTGAGTCAAACGTCATAATAACTGCCAGCAAGATAGATAAAATCATGCAAATGAAGATGTGAAGATATGCAAAAATACAAATTCAAGTTCCAAGTTGAATGACAAAACCAGTTCAAAGCAAGGTTAGCGATAAAAGTAATCTAAAAGTTGACTTCCCCAGTTAACATCGAACGTTTTGCTTGTAATACAGAACAATGTGCAAATTCGAGCGTTCAGCAGGCTATTACGTTCTGGTCATTAAAAGACGAGGTAACTAGCGGACCAACGAGGGAAACCCGACAAGTGTCTTTCCCCACAATACCCGGTGGTCCGTAACGCGATAGCCAAATCGATAACACCATCACATCGCACACTTTCGCTCTCACAAAAACACCAAACACAATGACTTGTAAAGAGCTTGTCGGAAAGCATGTAATTAGTGCAATAAGTGAGTTACTTTTTTGAAGGTTGTGGTGGCGGCAAGAGGTACCTCGTGGAACGAATAGAAAGTAGACTTAAGTGCAATGGAATGTGAAAAACCTTTTGTTGCCAATATCTGCATGAAATTGCAGCAACTAATTAAGTTGTTATCTCGTACAGGCACGGAAAACAGTTGAAATTCGTATTCAGGACTCTACGCAATGGAGGTAGTTCAAACTATGCAGTAACATAAGCACTGTTCAAAATTATAATTTACAAATGTAATACGTCTTTCTTCTATACACTTTGGCTCAGATAATTTCGTCTGTAACCCTAATTCGGAGAGCCCTGGTTTGATTCCCGAGGCCAAGCTAACTGCCCCATGAGTTTTCTCAAGTCGATAGACAAAGGCGAGTATTATGTTAGTTAATTGATGGAAAGTAATCACTTCTCCACACTTTCAATATATAAGCTAAGGTTTTTGATAGATAGAGTCAACAAGATTAATTCATTCCCAAGGCCGGGATTTGAACCATGGATCTCCTCGTCTTCGTCCATTCACACTAACCCTTGAGCTACAACGGCCAACGTGCCGATATGACATTAAATTCTCCATTTCACTGGTATATTTCCCCTGCACGTGTGTCCCACCTGGTGGCATAGATAGAACAGCCCAAGTTTGACACTCCGTGCACAACCCTCTCCTCAACGTAGTCCACTCCAAAGATTTTTCTTGTGCTTTCCTCTATCCTGACAAAAGAACGTCAGGTAACTCTAAGCTCTATGTACCCTGTACTCATTTGAACATCATTTCATTCATCGTCCGATATGACTTAACGTTGGAGGTTTTCTCTTATCCTGAAAGATGAATGTCTGGTAACTCTAAGATCTATGTATCCTGTACTCATTTGTACATCATTTCATTCATCGTCCGATATGACTTAACGTTGGAGGCTTTCTCTTATCCTAAAAGATGAATGTCTGTTAACTCTAAGCTCTATGTACGCTGTATTCATTTGTACATCATTTCATTCATCGTCCGATATGACTTAACGTTGGAGCTTTTCTCTTATCCTGAAAGATGAATGTCTGTTAACTCTAAGCTCTATGTACGCTGTATTCATTTGTACATCATTTCATTCATCGTCCGATATGACTTAACGTTGGAGGTTTTCTCTTATCCTGAAAGATGAATGTCTGTTAACTCTAAGCTCTATGTACGCTGTATTCATTTGTACATCATTTCATTCATCGTCCGATATGACTTAACGTTGGAGGTTTTCTCTTATCCTAAAAGATGAATGTCTGGTAACTCTAAGCTCTATGTATCCTGTACTCATTTGAACATCATTTCATTCATCGTCCGATATGACTTAACGTTGGAGGTTTTCTCTTATCATGAAATATGAATGTCTGGTAACTCTAAGCTCTATGTACCCTGCATTCATTTGTACATCATTTCATTCATCGTCCGATATGACTTAACGTTGGAGGTTTTCTCTTATCCTGAAAGATGAATGTCTGGTAACTCTAAGCTCTATGTACCCTGTACTTATTTGAACATCATATCATTCATCGTCCGATATGACTTAACTTTGAAGGTTTTCTCTTATCCTGAAAGATGAATGTCTGGTAAATCTAAACTCTATGCACCCTGTACTCATTTGAACATCATTTCATTCATCGTCCGATATGACATAACGTTGGAGGTTTTCTCTTATCCTGAAACGTGAATGTCTGGTAACTCTAAGCTCTATGTACCCTGTACTCATTTAAACACCATTTCATTCATCGTCCGATATGACTTAACGTTGGAGCTTTTCTCTTATCCTGAAAATGAATGTCTGGTAAATTTAAGCTCTATGTACCCTGTACTCATTTAAACACCATTTCATTCATCGTCCGATATGACTTAACGTTGGAGGATTTCTCTTATCCTGAAAGATGAATGTCTGGTAAATCTAAGCTCTATGTACCCTGTACTCATTTGAACATCATTTATTTCATCGACCGATATGACTTAACGTTGGAGGTTTTCTCTTATCCTGAAAGATGAATGTCTGGTAACTCTAAGCTCTATGTACCCTGTACTCATTTGAACATCATTTATTTCATCGACCGATATGACTTAACGTTGGAGGATTTCTCTTATCCTGAAAGATGAATGTCTGGTAAATCTAAACTCTATGCACCCTGTACTCATTTGAACATCATTTCATTCATCGTCCGATATGACTTAACGTTGGAGGTTTTCTCTTATCCTGAAAGATGAATGTCTGGTAACTCTAAGCTCTATGTACCCTGTACTCATTTAAACACATTTCATTCATCGTCCGATATGACTTAACGTTGGAGCTTTTCTCTTATCCTGAAAATGAATGTCTGGTAAATTTAAGCTCTATGTACCCTGTACTCATTTAAACACCATTTCATTCATCGTCCGATATGACTTAACGTTGGAGGATTTCTCTTATCCTGAAAGATGAATGTCTGGTAAATCTAAGCTCTATGTACCCTGTACTCATTTGAACATCATTTATTTCATCGACCGATATGACTTAACGTTGGAGAGTTTCTCTTATTCTAAAAATTGAATGTCTGGTAACTCTAAGCTCTATGTACCCTGTACTCATTTGAACATCATTTCATTCATCGTCCGATATGACTTAACGCTGGAGGTTTTCTCTTATCCCGAAAGGTGAATGTCTTGTAACTCTAAGCTCTATGTATCATGTACTCATTTGAACATCATTTAATTCATCGTTCGATATAAGATCATTTTGCAGGAGCTAAACTTTATGGGATTTTTCGTGTTAAATGGATTTTTTTACAGCTCATTAGTCGTTGAGAAAGCAAACATTAATGCAAGTGCCTTAAGGCCGCGTGATATACACGAGAAATCTCTCGTTATGTATAATGGTCATGTACGTTTGTTAAACTAAGGTAGTGCTATTGTTTTGAAATAAAGAAAGGAATATACAGTCTCCTGACCTTAATGCTATATTTTGGATAGCCGTTTCTATTAGCAATTCAATGGACTAGCAGGAATTGATCCTAACAATGGTGAAAGTTGTGTTTCGCTCCATTTGTACCGTCCAGGCGAAGGTACCGAACACAAAGGTGCTAGATTTATGTACTTTCCTTGTCTCAAACGGACACACTATTGCTACAATTGTCTTTTGTCTTTTATTTAACATTTTAGTTGGAGTGCTTAGCACAAAATTCTGTTTGGACTGATGTTGCAAATACTTTTTCTTTTAGCATCTTTATGTTAATCAATATATCTAAACATTGACAAAAACTGTTTTTTAAATTTGCTTTTATGTTTTCTTTGTTTAACTTACGTCTACCAATGTTAAAACATATTGGATGATGAATGATGAATGAAATGATGTTCATGATGTACATAGAGCTTAAAGCTACCAGACATTCATCTTTCAGAATAAGAGAAATCCTCCAACGTTAAGTCATATCGGACGATGAATGAAATGATGTTCCAATGAGTACAGGATACATAGAGCTTACAGTTACCAGACATTCATCTTTCAGGATAAAGAAAACCTCCAACGATAAGTCATATCGGACGATGAATGAAATAATGTTCAAATGAGTACAGGGTACATAGATCATAGAGTTACCAGATATTCATCTTTTAGGATAAGGAAAACCTCCATCGTTAAGTCATATCGGACGATTAATGAAATCATGTTCAAATGAGTACAGAGTACATAGAGCTTAGAGTTACCAGACATTCATCTTTCAGGATAAGGAAAACCTCCATCGTTAAGTCATATCGGACGATGAATGAAATGATGTTCAAATGAGTACAGGGTACATAGAGCTTAGAGTTACCAGACATTCATCTTTCAGGATAAGAGAAAACCTCCAACGTTAAGTCATATCGGACGATGAATGAAATGATGTTCAAATGAGTACAGAGTACATAGAGCTTAGAGTTACCAGACATTCATCTTTCAGGATAAGAGAAAACCTCCAACGTTAAGTCATATCGGACGATGAATGAAATGATGTTCAAAAGAGTACAGGGTGCATAGAGCTTAGAGTTACTAGAATTCATCCTTCAGGATAAGAGAAAACCTCCAACGTTAGGTTATATTGGACGAAGAATGAAATGATGTTCAAATGAGTACAGGGTACATAGGGCTTAGAGTTACTAGACATTCATCTTTCAGGATAAGAGAAAACCTCCAACGTTAAGTCATATCGGACGATGAATGAAATGATGTTCAAACGAGGACAGGGTACATAGAGCTTAGAGTTACCAGACTTTCATCTTTCCGGATAAGAGAAAACCTCCAACGTTAGGTTATATTGGACGAAGAATGAAATTATGTTAAAATGAGTACAGGGTACATAAAGCTTAGAGTTACCAGACTTTCATCTTTCAGGATAAGAGAAAACCTCCAACGTTAAGTCATATCGGACGATGAATGAAGTTATGTTCAAATGAGTACAGGGTACATAGAGCTTAGAGTTACCAGACTTTCATCTTTCAGGATAAGAGAAAACCTCCAACGTTAAGTCATATCGGACGATGAATGAAGTGATGTTCAAATGAGTACACGGTACATAGAGCTTAGAGTTACCAGACATTCATCTTTCAGGATAAGAGAAAACCTCCAACGTTAAGTCATATCGGACGATGAATGAAATGGTGTTCAAATGAGTACAGGGTACATAGAGCTTAGAGTTACCAGACTTTCATCTTTTAGGATAAGAGAAAACCTCCAACGTTATGTCATATCGGACGATGAATGAAATGATGTTCCAATGAGTACAGGATACATAGAGCTTACAGTTACCAGACATTCATCTTTCAGGATAAAGAAAACCTCCAACGATAAGTCATATCGGACGATGAATGAAATAATGTTCAAATGAGTACAGGGTACATAGATCTTAGAGTTACCAGACATTCATCTTTTAGGATAAGGAAAACCTCCATCGTTAAGTCATATCGGACGATGAATGAAATGATGTTCAAATGAGTACAGAGTACATAGAGCTTAGAGTTACCAGACATTCATCTTTCAGGATAAGGAAAATCTCCATGGTTTAGTCATATCGGACGATGAATGAAATGATGTTCAAATGAGTACAGGGTACATAGAGCTTAGAGTTACCAGACATTCATCTTTCAGGATAAGAGAAAACCTCCAACGTTAAGTCATATCGGACGATGAATGAAATGGTGTTCAAATGAGTACAGGGTACATAGAGCTTAGAGTTACCGGACTTTCATCTTCTAGGATAAGAGAAAACCTCCAACGTTAGGTTATATTGGATGAAGAATGAAATTATGTTAAAATGAGTACAGGGTACATAAAGCTTAGAGTTACCAGACATTCATCTTTCAGGATAAGAGAAAACCTCCAACGTTAAGTCATATCGGACGATGAATGAAATTATGTTCAAATGAGTACAGGGTACATAAAGCTTAGAGTTACCAGACATTCATCTTTCAGGATAAGAGAAAACCTCCAACGTAAAGTCATATCGGACGATGAATGAAATGATGTTCAAATGAGTACAGGGTACATAGAGCTTAGAGTTACTAGACATTCATCTTTCAGGATAAGAGAAAACCTCCAACGTTAAGTCATATCGGACGAAGAATGAAATGGTGTTCAAATGAGTACAGGGTACATAGAGCTTAGAGTTACCAGACTTTCATCTTTTAGGATAAGAGAAAACCTCCAACGTTAAGTCATATCGGACAAAGAATGAAATCATGTTCAAATGAGTACAGGGTACATAAAGCTTAGAGTTACCAGACTTTCATCTTTTAGGATAAGAGAAAACCTCCAACGTTAAGTTATATCGGACGAAGAATGAAATTATGTTCAAATGAGTACAGGGTACATAAAGCTTAGAGTTACCAGACTTTCGTCTTTTAGGATAAGAGAAAACCTCCAACGTTAAGTCATATCGGACGAAGAATGAAATCATGTTCAAATGAGTACAGGGTACATAGAGCTTAGAGTTACCAGTTTTTCATCTTTCAGGATAAGAGAAAACCTCCAACGTTAAGTTATATCGGACGAAGAATGAAATTATGTTGAAATGAGTACAGGGTACATAAAGCTTAGAGCTACCAGACTTTCATCTTTCAGGATAAGAGAAAACCTCCAACGTTAAGTCATATTGGACGAAGAATGAAATGATGTTCAAATGAGTACAGGGTACATAGAGCTTAGAGTTACCAGACATTCATCTTTCAGGATAAGAGAAAACCTCCAACGTTAAGTCATATCGGACGATGAATGAAATGATGTTCAAATGAGTACAGAGTAGATAGAGCTTAGAGTTACCAGAATTTCATCTTTCAGGATAAGAGAAAACCTCCAACGTTAAGTCATATCGGACGATGAATGAAATGATGTTCAAAAGAGTACAGGGTGCATAGAGCTTAGAGTTACTAGAATTCATCCTTCAGGATAAGAGAAAACCTCCAACGTTAGGTTATATTGGACGAAGAATGAAATGATGTTCAAATGAGTACAGGGTACATAGGGCTTAGAGTTACTAGACATTCATCTTTCAGGATAAGAGAAAAATCCCGCGACTCATCGACGGTTTTGTCAACTGGGACATCTTTCGCACACACCTGGATGCTGCACTCCACACATCTTATCAACTGGGTACTGCGGATGCCATAGACACTGCCGTCCACCATTTTACCTCTGCCCTCTCTTCCAGTGTACGATCCTCTACTATCCGCAGTCCTCAACCTCGTCATTTCCCCTCCTTGCCTATCCATATTACTCAACTCATCCAAGAGAAACATCGCATCCGTCGACTGTGGCAACGTCAGCGTCTACCCTGGCTGCGCCAAAGATTAAATAGTTTCATTCGACAAGTACGGACCGCACTAGAGCAACACCGATTTCAGGAGTACCATCGACAATTAGCCACTATCCGTCCCGGAGATCATACCTTATGGAACATCACTAAGAGGATTCTCCGAGAGCCGACAGTGATTCCACCTCTTCAGGTTGATGGGACCCTTTTGAGTGACTCTGCTGCCAAGTGTGACGCTCTAGCTACTCACTACGAGCGTACATTCACGCCTAACACCTGTCTTGACCCTAATATTCCCTCTTCCGTGGACAGGGAACTCCTTGAGTACCAACTTCGTCCTACAGCGCACAACAGAATTTCGTTCACTACTCCACGTGAATTGTCCCGCTTTATCCATCGTCTTCCCGTTAAAAAGTCTCCCGGTCATGACCTTATCCCTAACGTTGTGCTGAAGAATTTGACAAACAAAGCCCTAGCTTATTTATCATCAATCTTCAATGCTGCTCTGCGCATTGGTTATTTTCCATCTACATGGAAACATGCGGAAATTATAGTCTTCCACAGCCCAACAAGCCAAAAAATCTTCCCTCAAGTTACAGACCAATCAGCTTATTACCTACACTTTCTAAGCTTTTTGAAAAGATTATTCATCAACGTATTTCTCATTTTTTGATTCATAATCAGATAATTCCGTCTTTTCAGTTTGGCTTTCGCCCGAAGCATGCTACCACTCACCAATTGCTCAGAATCACGCAGTATATTATTCAAGGTTTCGAAAACAGGCATTACACCATAGCAGCATTCCTAGATATCGCCCAGGCATTCGACAAGGTGTGGCACAGTGGACTACTACTTAAAGCATATCGCATTGGTCTCCCTTATTATCTGATACAAATCATAGCAAGTTTTCTCACCAATAGAACCTTTGTGGTGTGCATTGCTGGTTTCACATCCACCCGACGGCCTATTTTAGCAGGTGTACCTCAAGGTTCAGTACTTGCACCACTCCTCTTTAATATATTCACTTATGATCTTCCTGATATAGCTCCAGTTTGTACGGCGTTATACGCAGATGATACTGCTCTCTATTATTCTCACGCCAATATTCTTCATGCCATTCAGAAACTGCAAATTGCCCTAGATCAATTAGCTCATTGGTTCTCTCACTGGCGCATTTCCCTCAATACTAACAAGACAGAGGTTAAGATCTTCTCTTTACGACCTTATAGGGATCCTCCTTCACTACGGCTGCTGGGGGAACCGCTCTCATGGTTACCAAGCAATGTGCCAGTGAAATACCTTGGGGTGTTACTGGACACTCGACTTACTTGGAACGCCCACATCTGTAGGTCTGTTACGCTTGCGTTTGCCCGGCTATCAAAACTGTACCCTCTACTCAACAGGCGCACTTCACTTGGTTATGAATCCTCCCTGCTTCTTTACACATCTCTAGTCCGTCCCATTTTTACCTATGCAGCTCCAGTCTGGGGTGGCACCAGTAAGACTAATCTCCGCCGACTGCAGGTACTACAAAACAGGGTGCTTCGCACAGTTACAAACGCTCCATGGTTCATCCGAAACCAGCAGCTGCACCATGAGTTTGGTCTTCTACCCGTTCACCAATACATCCGACGCCTGGCACGTCCATTCTTTTACAATCTCCAGGAGGTCCCTGGAGCTGTTACCTACCGTCTCGGCTGTCGCACTCACCAGCCAACTCGCCTGAAGCGCAGACTGCCCCAAGATCTTCTCCTGAGTGACGTCTCCAGCACAGATGACTCAGACACGTGATTAATACCATCAGACTTTAAGTTCTCAATTGTGTTACAGTTATCCTCCATATTTAGTTAGAGGAGTCGTTCATGGCTACCTCCATTGTTATGTGTCTTGTTCCTATACATCTTATACCAAACATCTGTAAAGCATAATTGCTGATCGATGGATAAATTAAATAAATAAAAAAAAAAAAAAAAAGGATAAGAGAAAACCTCCAACGTTAAGTCATATCGGACGATGAATGAAATGATGTTCAAATGAGTACAGGGTACATAGAGCTTAGGGTTACCAGACTTTCATCTTTCAGGATAAGAGAAAACCTCCAGCGTTAAGTCATATCGGACGATGAATGAAATGATGTTCAAATGAGTACAGGGTACATAGAGCTTAGAGCTACCAGACTTTCATCTCTTAGGATAAGAGAAAACCTCCAACGTTATGTCATATCGGACGATGAATGAAATGATGTTCCAATGAGTACAGGATACATAGAGCTTACAGTTACCAGACATTCATCTTTCAGGGTAAAGAAAACCTCCAACGATAAGTCATATCGGACGATGAATGAAATAATGTTCAAATGAGTACAGGGTACATAGATCTTAGAGTTACCAGACATTCATCTTTTAGGATAAGGAAAACCTCCATCGTTAAGTCATATCGGACGATGAATGAAATGATGTTCAAATGAGTAAAGAGTACATAGAGCTTAGAGTTACCAGACATTCATCTTTCAGGATAAGGAAAACCTCCATGGTTTAGTCATATCGGACGATGAATGAAATGATGTTCAAATGAGTACAGGGTACATAGAGCTTAGAGTTACCAGACATTCATCTTTCAGGATAAGAGAAAACCTCCAACGTTAAGTCATATCGGACGATGAATGAAATGATGTTCAAATGAGTACAGGGTACATAGAGCTTAGAGTTACCAGACATTCATCTTTCAGGATAAGAGAAAACCTCCAACGTTAAGTCATATCGGACGATGAATGAAATGATGTTCAAATGAGTACAGAGTACATAGAGCTTAGAGTTACCAGACATTCATCTTTCAGGATAAGAGAAAACCTCCAACGTTAAGTCATATCGGACGATGAATGAAATGATGTTCAAAAGAGTACAGGGT
Organism: Mantis religiosa; assembly: GCA_030765055.1. Taxonomy (NCBI): domain Eukaryota; kingdom Metazoa; phylum Arthropoda; class Insecta; order Mantodea; family Mantidae; genus Mantis; species Mantis religiosa. Next base: position 195,769,623 of record CM060953.1, read on the forward strand.
GCATAGAGCTTAGAGTTACTAGAATTCATCCTTCAGGATAAGAGAAAACCTCCAACGTTAGGTTATATTGGACGAAGAATGAAATGATGTTCAAATGAGTACAGGGTACATAGGGCTTAGAGCTACTAGACATTCATCTTTCAGGATAAGAGAAAACCTCCAACGTTAAGTCATATCGGACGATGAATGAAATGATGTTCAAACGAGGACAGGGTACATAGAGCTTAGAGTTACCAGACTTTCATCTTTCAGGATAAGAGAAAACCTCAACGTTAGGTTATATTGGACGAAGAATGAAATTATGTTAAAATGAGTACAGGGTACATAAAGCTTAGAGTTACCAGACATTCATCTTTCAGGATAAGAGAAAACCTCCAACGTTAAGTCATATGGGACGATGAATGAAATTATGTTCAAATGAGTACAGGGTACATAAAGCTTAGAGTTACCAGACATTCATCTTTCAGGATAAGAGAAAACCTCCAACGTTAAGTCATATCGGACGATGAATGAAATGATGTTCAAATGAGTACAGGGTACATAGAGCTTAGAGTTACCAGACATTCATCTTTCAGGATAAGAGAAAACCTCCAACGTTAAGTCATATCGGACGATGAATGAAATGATGTTCAAATGAGTACAGGGTACATAGAGCTTAGAGTTACCAGACATTCATCTTTCAGGATAAGAGAAAACCTCCAACGTTAAGTCATATCGGACGATGAATGAAATGATGTTCAAATGAGTACAGGGTACATAGAGCGTAGAGTTACCAGACATTCATCTTTCAGGATAAGAGAAAACCTCCAACGTTAAGTCATATCGGACGATGAATGAAATGGTGTTCAAATGAGTACAGGGTACATAGAGCTTAGAGTTACCAGACTTTCATCTTCTAGGATAAGAGAAAACCTCCAACGTTAGGTTATATTGGACGAAGAATGAAATTATGTTAAAATGAGTACAGGGTACATAAAGCTTAGAGTTACCAGACATTCATCTTTCAGGATAAGAGAAAACCTCCAACGTTAAGTCATATCGGACGATGAATGAAATTATGTTCAAATGAGTACAGGGTACATAAAGCTTAGAGTTACCAGACATTCATCTTTCAGGATAAGAGAAAACCTCCAACGTAAAGTCATATCGGACGATGAATGAAATGATGTTCAAATGAGTACAGGGTACATAGAGCTTAGAGTTACCAGACATTCATCTTTCAGGATAAGAGAAAACCTCCAACGTTAAGTCATATCGGACGATGAATGAAATGGTGTTCAAATGAGTACAGGGTACATAGAGCTTAGAGTTACCAGACTTTCATCTTTTAGGATAAGAGAAAACCTCCAACGTTAAGTCATATCGGACGAAGAATGAAATCATGTTCAAATGAGTACAGGGTACATAGAGCTTAAAGTTACCAGACTTTCATCTTTCAGGATAAGAGAAAACCTCCAACGTTAAGTTATATCGGACGAAGAATGAAATCATGTTCAAATGAGTACAGGGTACATAAAGCTTAGAGTTACCAGACTTTCATCTTTTAGGATAAGAGAAAACCTCCAACGTTAAGTTATATCGGACGAAGAATGAAATTATGTTCAAATGAGTACAGGGTACATAAAGCTTAGAGTTACCAGACTTTCGTCTTTTAGGATAAGAGAAAACCTCCAACGGTAAGTCATATCGGACGAAGAATGAAATCATGTTCAAATGAGTACAGGGTACATAGAGCTTAGAGTTACCAGATTTTCATCTTTCAGGATAAGAGAAAAACTCCAACGTTAAGTCATATCGGACGAAGAATGAAATCATGTTCAAATGAGTACAGGGTACATAGAGCTTAGAGTTACCAGATTTTCATCTTTCAGGATAAGAGAAAACCTCCATCGTTAAGTTATATCGGACGAAGAATGAAATTATGTTGAAATGAGTACAGGGTACATAAAGCTTAGAGCTACCAGACTTTCATCTTTCAGGATAAGAGAAAACCTCCAACGTTAAGTCATATTGGACGAAGAATGAAATGATGTTCAAATGAGTACAGGGTACATAGAGCTTAGAGTTACCAGACATTCACCTTTCAGGATAAGAGAAAACCTCCAACGTTAAGTCATATCGGACGATTAATGAAATGATGTTCAAATGAGTACAGAGTACATAGAGCTTAGAGTTACCAGAATTTCATCTTTCAGGATAAGAGAAAACCTCCAACGTTAAGTCATATCGGACGATGAATGAAATGATGTTCAAAAGAGTACAGGGTGCATAGAGCTTAGAGTTACTAGAATTCATCCTTCAGGATAAGAGAAAACCTCCAACGTTAGGTTATATTGGACGAAGAATGAAATGATGTTCAAATGAGTACATGGTACATAGGGCTTAGAGTTACTAGACATTCATCTTTCAGGATAAGAGAAAAATCCCGCGACTCATCGACGGTTTTGTCAACTGGGACATCTTTCGCACACACCTGGATGCTGCACTCCACACATCTTATCAACTGGGTACTGCGGATGCCATAGACACTGCCGTCCACCATTTTACCTCTGCCCTCTCTTCCAGTGTACGATCCTCTACTATCCGCAGTCCTCAACCTCGTCATTTCCCCTCCTTGCCTATCCATATTACTCAACTCATCCAAGAGAAACATCGCATCCGTCGACTGTGGCAACGTCAGCGTCTACCCTGGCTGCGCCAAAGATTAAATAGTTTCATTCGACAAGTACGGACCGCACTAGAGCAACACCGATTTCAGGAGTACCATCGACAATTAGCCACTATCCGTCCCGGAGATCATACCTTATGGAACATCACTAAGAGGATTCTCCGAGAGCCGACAGTGATTCCACCTCTTCAGGTTGATGGGACCCTTTTGAGTGACTCTGCTGCCAAGTGTGACGCTCTAGCTACTCACTACGAGCGTACATTCACGCCTAACACCTGTCTTGACTCTAATATTCCCTCTTCCGTGGACAGGGAACTCCTTGAGTACCAACTTCGTCCTACAGCGCACAACAGAATTTCGTTCACTACTCCACGTGAATTGTCCCGCTTTATCCATCGTCTTCCCGTTAAAAAGTCTCCCGGTCATGACATTATCCCTAACGTTGTGCTGAAGAATTTGACAAACAAAGCCTTAGCTTATTTATCATCAATCTTCAATGCTGCTCTGCGCATTGGTTATTTTCCATCTACATGGAAACATGCGGAAATTATAGTCTTCCACAAGCCCAACAAGCCAAAAAATCTTCCCTCAAGTTACAGACCAATCAGCTTATACCTACACTTTCTAAGCTTTTTGAAAAGATTATTCATCAACGTATTTCTCATTTTTTGATTCATAATCAGATAATTCCGTCTTTTCAGTTTGGCTTTCGCCCGAAGCATGCTACCACTCACCAATTGCTCAGTATCACGCAGTCTATTATTCAAGGTTTCGAAAACAGGCAATACACCATAGCAGCATTCCTAGATATCGCCCAGGCATTCGACAAGGTGTGGCACAGTGGACTACTACTTAAAGCATATCGCATTGGTCTCCCTTATTATCTGATACAAATCATAGCAAGTTTTCTCACCAATAGAACCTTTGTGGTGCGCATTGCTGGTTTCACATCCACCCGACGGCCTATTTTAGCAGGTGTACCTCAAGGTTCAGTACTTGCACCACTCCTCTTTAATATATTCACTTATGATCTTCCTGATATAGCTCCAGTTTGTACGGCGTTATACGCAGATGATACTGCTCTCTATTATTCTCACGCCAATATTCTTCATGCCATTCAGAAACTGCAAATTGCCTAGATCAATTAGCTCATTGGTTCTCTCACTGGCGCATTTCCCTTAATACTAACAAGACAGAGGTTAAGATCTTCTCTTTACGACCTTATAGGGATCCTCCTTCACTACGGCTGCTGGGGGAACCGCTCTCATGGTTACCAAGCAATGTGCCAGTGAAATACCTTGGGGTGTTACTGGACACTCGACTTACTTGGAACGCCCACATCTGTCGGTCTGTTACGCTTGCGTTTGCCCGGCTATCAAAACTGTACCCTCTACTCAACAGGCGCACTTCACTTGGTTATGAATCCTCCCTGCTTCTTTACACATCTCTAGTCCGTCCCATTTTTACCTATGCAGCTCCAGTCTGGGGTGGCACCAGTAAGACTAATCTCCGCCGACTGCAGGTACTACAAAACAGGGTGCTTCGCACAGTTACAAACGCTCCATGGTTCATCCGAAACCAGCAGCTGCACCATGAGTTTGGTCTTCTACCCGTTCACCAATACATCCGACGCCTGGCACGTCCATTCTTTTACAATCTCCAGGAGGTCCCTGGAGCTGTTACCTACCGTCTCGGCTGTCGCACTCGCCAGCCAACTCGCCTGAAGCGCAGACTGCCCCAAGATCTTCTCCTGAGTGACGTCTCCAGCACAGATGACTCAGACACGTGATTAATACCATCAGACTTTAAGTTCTCAATTGTGTTACAGTTATCCTCCATATTTAGTTAGAGGAGTCGTTCATGGCTACCTCCATTGTTATGTGTCCTGTTCCTATACATCTTATACCAAACATCTGTAAAGCATAATTGCTGATCGATGGATAAATTAAATAAATAAATAAAAAGAAAAGGATAAGAGAAAACCTCCAACGTTAAGTCATATCGGACGATGAATGAAATGATGTTCAAATGAGTACAGGGTACATAGAGCTTAGGGTTACCAGACTTTCATCTTTCAGGATAAGAGAAAACCTCCAGCGTTAAGTCATATCGGACGATGAATGAAATGATGTTCAAATGAGTACAGGGTACATAGAGCTTAGAGTTACCAGACTTTCATCTTTCAGGATAAGAGAAAACCTCCAACGTTAAGTCATATCGTACGATGAATGAAATGATGTTCAAACGAGGACAGGGTACATAGAGCTTAGAGTTACCAGACTTTCATCTTTCAGGATAAGAGAAAACCTCCAACGTTAGGTTATATTGGACGAAGAATGAAATTATGTTAAAATGAGTACAGGGTACATAAAGCTTAGAGTTACCAGACTTTCATCTTTCAGGATAAGAGAAAACCTCCAACGTTAGGTTATATTGGACGAAGAATGAAATTATGTTAAAATGAGTACAGGGTACATAAAGCTTAGGGTTACCAGACTTTCATCTTTCAGGATAAGAGAAAACCTCCAACGTTAGGTTATATTGGACGAAGAATGAAATGATGTTCAAATGAGTACAGGTTACATAGAGCTTAGAGTTACCAGACTTTCATCTTTCAGGATAAGAGAAAACCTCCAACGTTAGGTTATATTGGACGAAGAATGAAATGATGTTCAAATGAGTACAGGTTACATAAAGTTTAGAGTTACCAGACTTTCATCTTTCAGGATAAGAGAAAACCTCCAACGTTAGGTTATATTGGACGAAGAATGAAATGATGTTTAAATGAGTACAGGTTACATAGAGCTTAGAGTTACCAGACTTTCATCTTTCAGGATAAGAGAAAACCTCCAACGTTAGGTTATATTGGACGAAGAATGAAATTATGTTAAAATGAGTACAGGGTACATAAAGCTTAGAGTTACCAGACTTTCATCTTTCAGGATAAGAGAAAACCTCCAACGTTAAGTCATATCGGACGATGAATGAAATGATGTTCAAACGAGGACAGGGTACATAGAGCTTAGAGTTACTAGACATTCATCTTTCAGGATAAGAGAAAACCTCCAACGTTAAGTCATATCGGACGATGAATGAAATTATGTTAAAATGAGTACAGGGTACATAAAGCTTAGAGTTACCAGACTTTCATCTTTCAGGATAAGAGAAAACCTCCAACGTTAAGTCATATCGGACGATGAATGAAATGATGTTCAAACGAGGACAGGGTACATAGAGCTTAGAGTTACTAGACATTCATCTTTCAGGATAAGAGAAAACCTCCAACGTTAAGTCATATCGGACGATGAATGAAATGATGTTCAAACGAGGACAGGGTACATAGAGCTTAGAGTTACCAGACTTTCCTCTTTCAGGATAAGAGAAAACCTCCAACGTTAAGTCACATCGGACGATGAATGAAATGATGTTCAAACGAGGACAGGGTACATAAAGCTTAGAGTTACCAGACTTTCATCTTTCAGGATAAGAGAAAACCTCCAACGTTAGGTTATATTGGACGAAGAATGAAATTATGTTAAAATGAGTGCAGAAAAATAGAGAATGGTACCACGAAGTCTGTGTGGGTGGGCACTGTAGGATAGAAGCAATTCATATATATGTAAAATGTGTGTGAGATACATAAATATATGAATATACAAGTGTAGAAATGTGTTATTTTGTTCTTGTGATTACATAATGTTCTGAAATTGAATGTTCCTCTTCATCCTAAAATTGCGAGCGATTACGATTTGTTTCCGCTCATATGCAGCAAAATGATAATCCATTTCCCACCAGGCTAACCGGATAATAAAGGAAATCATCGAGAAAATGTAGATAAGGGCGACACCTAGCTCCTGGATCTTTTGAACGGCAGGAAAGGTATTAGCTACAAGAACGGAGGACTTAAGTGGCAGAGACATGCAGAGTCCACTGATCTGACCTCCCTCGATATTACTTGGCCAAACCGCCGGAGGGTGGCTCAAAGTTTCTTACCCTGGCTATATCCCAACAAAGTGGACGTTGTTTAGGGAACACCGTGTACCTATTGCTCAAGTGCTCCCTTTGTTAAATTTAAAACACACAAAAGACACACATTCAGCCACTTAACAGTTGACAGTTTAAAGCATTAGGCAAGACGGTCGTAACAAACAAAAGATCAGCAAGTGTGAACAATACAACAAATAAATTGCAGGTAATTTTACGGTAAGTGAAGAGAGAAATATTGCACTATAAATATATGAAAACCTGGCATCTTCAGCAGTCGCTCTGTGTTGGAGACAGCTGAGCATCATGGGATCAGTAACGGTAAGTTTTACAAGCATTTGTTATCACTAGTTTTGATACAAAACAAATAAGCATCAAGATAGCGTTTTAGCGTCAGACTGTCGTACTTATAGAATACTTGATATATATACAGAGAGAGGGGGGATTTTGCAGTAAAAAGTTCGATAAAGGTATTACATCGCAAGCCCAGAAAGGTACTTTTAGGAAAAGGACAGTTTTTCTTTCTATTTCTCATTTGTGTTGCACTCACATGTCTTTCTGAACCCACTTTTGTACAAAATATCCTTGCAAACGTTTATTGTTTTATATACTTCATGTTTTTCTAGACACACGTATGTGATCTTGTAAGGAAAATGGCAATAGATGTGCACAATAAGATTAACCGATAAGCAGAGGCAAGATTTTGTGGTGACAATTATTTAGTGCTGTTTTGTGGTTTTTATCATAAATTCGCATTAATTTCACGCAAATTTTCGGAGAATTAATGAGTAATGACATGACTGAAATGAAAAGTAACACGCAACTAGAGTAGCACAACTGTTACAACCCCTTTTTTCCAAATTAATATATTGTGTTTGATATCATCAGATAGTTGGTAACAATGAATAAAATCAAATATGACATATCATACATCGCCAAACTGCAGCATACAACAAGTTGTGATATATTCGCTGTTCATAGTTGTTCTTTTGTCTGTCACAACTAAGTTATATGTAGAGAAAAATCTCTCACTGTCAGCGTTTGACATGGACAACCAGAGACATTGAAGGGACTTTTCACAGAAATTGCGGTAAGAATCAGCTTTTGCCTTCACTGACAAGAGTGCTGTTACTACATCTAATCTGTTATCGTTACCATCATGGCTTTGCTGTTCAACAATGTCACAGAGCTCTTTGTAACAAGGAAACAAATCAGAATCGCAAGTAATATCACTGGTTTTAAATACATTTAGTTGTTTAATACTGCCATTACATGATTTAAATCACCAATATTTGATTTAGTAACTAGTCTGTGAGGTTCAGACAAATGATATAGCTTTTATTGTTATTACATCATCAGTTTCTTTTGCCATAATGGAGTTCAATTTAGACAAAGTCATACGGCAGCAAACTTTTACATTCTCTTGTACTGCTTCGCTAACATTGGGACCCATGATATGATCTAAAAGTACACTTACTGTGTTTCCAAAGTGATGTGGGATCTGTTATCAATCTGCAATTTACAGAAACAAATGTGGCCTGTACCTTTACAGTATTGCAACACATGTCATTGCAAAAATGATAATTTAACAAATTTTGCGCAGGAACTAAAAGTTTTTTTTTGTTTTTGTTGTTGTTTTTGTTTTGTTTTAGAAATAAAATCGTCAATAGCTGTCAATGTAAACTACTGAATTAAATCAGCTAGACCAGGGTGCCAGTAGAGGCAATGGGAACAGTTTAGCTCTAAATCTGAGTTGTTTTCAGTGAGTTAATGTTTGTATTCATTTTTTAACTTTCGGGCATTTCGAAACGTATCCTTAAGCCCTGAGGGACAATATCTTCATGTTAATGTAATGTCTGACAGTACCTTCCTTCAGCTTTAGTCAGCATAACAGGAGTTTTTGCTGTGCACAGTGGGGTATCCAATAAGTAACATTTCTAGTTAGCATACGACAAACAATTCTATCACGGACCAGCCCAGTGCTGTGGTGTCAGTTTATTGTTGCACCGTTTAGCCGTTATTTCAGTGTGTATGATGATGTCATTGTATTGGCTTTGTTAAATAATAAATTTTATCTTGCTTTCGATAAATTTGCAAACATTCTTCAGGACCTCTAGCTTCATGCTATATAGACATGAATGTTAAATTGAAGTTATATTTATGCAATTCGTAGTAAATATAAATTTTATGAAGACCAAAATTAACAAAAATTTTCTCATTTACCGCTAAAAAATATTGTTCTCGAAAAAAGAAAAATCTGCCGTTAAGTAATGGTATTCAAAGAAGGTAGTAGGTTAAGGAAGGATGAAAAATGCAGTTGGCAAGGGAATGAAATTGAGGTGGTAAGAAATGTAATCATCTAGGAGTAAGACTAAACAGTAATGGCAGATGGAGTAAACAAAAGAAAACGGTATTAGCTAAAGGGAAACTGGCAATGAAAGCTATTAGAGAATGTGTACATAAAATACCAGACATACAAATAAAATGGTTGGAGAGAATATATGGGGCAGTAGCCAAGGCGAATACGTTATATGGAGCTGAAATTTGGGGGTAGAGGAAGGATGGGATAATGTAAACAAGGCACATAAGAGCTTTGCAAACTAATCTTGGGCGTACCAAGAGCGTCAACAAATGGGGTTGCCTAAATGGAGTTAGGAAGATATGGTAGCAAAGCTAAACTAATTGAAAACTAATAATATTTTAAATTAGTATTTAGAAATGCAGCAAAATTTTTTTTAAAGAAGATATTTGGTACAAGAGTATACAATAAATTCTGAGTGAAATAGGATATGGAGATCTGTGGAGGGATAGTAATAGAGTAGAGAAAGGTTTCTGGAAAAGAATTAAAATGAGGATAGAAGATATAGAAAGACAGCATATAATGGCTAGTTTAAATTCCATAACCTCATTATGCACTTATAGAGAGATAAAAATGAATTGGGAAAGAGAAAATATGTTGATAATTGTGACAAAATAACAAGAGAAGGCTGTGCATAGACCAGAACAGGAATGATAAAGCTAAATGGCTTAGGGGAGAGGGAAGAACAAGGAAACTGTATACAATGTAATACGAAAATAAATATTGTTGATAGAATATGAGGAAACAAAGAATTGGAGAGGAAAAGTACCCAAAAAGAATTGGACTATGTCACCTAGCGAAATTTTAGAAAGTTATTGAGTGTTAAATCAAAAAACAATGTATTTGTTAATAGGAAGGCACTTAGGTTTAGTGAGAAATAAATAGTTAAGAAAAATTAGAAGTAAGGATAGTCAGGATAATGTAGATTGAGGACCAAACGTGGTAAATAGGGCCCTATAGCTTAAAAACCATGGTATTAGAGTCTATAGTCGAAGATTATGTAGTACTGTAATTTATTTGTCATCTTTCCTTTTACATCATCAAATGGAAATACAAAAACAAGATTACAATTACAAAATCCATACTGAAACGTGACATATATTCCTAAATCCTGAAAATCTTACCATGTTGCCCGCCATTGAATAATAATTCGGTCCCATACACCAAACCCTAGGTTTTATATTTTGTAGTAAAAAAGTATTACATCGCAGGTCCAAAATAGATATTTTTAGGAAAATGACAGTTTTTTTTTCTTTCTCTTTCTCGTTTGCGATGCACTCACATGTCTTTCTGAACTCACTTTTGTATAAAATATCCTTACAAACGTTTATTGTTTTATATATTTCATGTTATTCTAGACACACATATATTTTCTTATATGAATAATGGCAACAGATGCATGCAATAAGATTAACCGATAGTCAAGTGTTTCCAAAGATGTCGCTGTGGAATGGCTTTGACATTCCGTTCTCTTTGCATGAACAAAAGAATAACGAAACAAGAAACAAACGAAAACGGTATTTAGGTGTGTCTCGTCTAACAAGAATAACAGATCATGGTAAAAATCTTAAAACACAATTCATGTCAAATAATTTTTGTGGGGTTCACTAATTCTGAAAAATTCGTTGTTATTAATTTGAATTTTTTAATAATTAAGTCATCTCAAATAGGTCATTCTTTTCTGCCTCACCCTTCTGTTCACGCAAAGAGAACGGGTTATCAGTGTCATCATTTAGCGAACATATCTTATAAGATTTGATTAGCGTCATTGTATGTTCAAGTAATCGCCATCTTTATAAATGTTTGTCTCGATTAACCTGAGGTAATTAAAAGAATGTTTTAAAAGTAACATTTCTGTGTAGTAATGTTTTATTTCATTATTATGATTTACTTTGTATACAAAATTGTTCCTTTAGCACATAAGGTAATTTAGGGAAGAAGATTTTCATTCCAATTTTGGTATTTGTTAGAGTTTATATATTTGAATTAGGTCATAGATACACACAATGTCTCAATCCCTCATGGACTTTCAGTTATGAGAACGATGGAAAGGTAGTTGTTAAATAGTCAAGAACAAATCACATACTAAGTGATTCACTATACAATTAACTTAACTACTTAATGCTTTATGAACAACTTTGTAATAATTTGAAATTGTTACACATGTACAGGTTGTTTTGTGCCTGTTGTTCAGCGTCATGGTTCTGGCAGATCAAACCAACAAGCAAGTTGATGTTAAATTTAAACCAGATGCTCCAGCAGTTTCTGACCAATATCAGCATCTTAGAAGACATTTTGTCCCTTCTCCACAAAGTAAGTGTCACATCTGTATTAGGTCAATAATTTCCTGTAAAACATCTCACATTCATTGTTAATTACTTCATTTGTTTCCAACTTATTAATGCTGCGACGGGTGTTTATCTTACATGACTTTATCTAGTCTGCACAAAAATCAAGCAATAATAATAATAATAATAATAATAATAATAATAATAATAATAATAATAATAATAATAATAATAATAATAATAATAATAATAATAATAATAATAATAATAATAATAATAATAATAATAATAATAATAATAATAATAATAATAATAATAATAATAATAATAATAATAATAATAATAATAATAATAATAATAATAATAATAATAATAATAATAATAATAATAATAATAATAATAATAATAATAATAATAATAATAATAATAATAATAATAATAATAATAATAATAATAATAATAATAATAATAATAATAATAATAATAATAATAATAATAATCATAATAATAATCATAATAATAATAATAATAATAATAATAATAATAATAATAATAATAATAATAATAATAATAATAATAATCATAATAATAATAATCATAATAATAACAATAATAATAATAACAATAATAATAATAACAATAATAATAATAACAATAATAATAACAATAACAATAATAACAATAACAATAATAACAATAACAATAATAAGAATAACAATAATAACAATAACAATAATAACAATAACAATAATAACAATAACAATAATAACAATAACAATAATAACAATAACAATAATAACAATAACAATAATAACAATAACAATAATAACAATAATAATAATAATAATAATAATAATAATAATAATAATAATAATAATAATAATAATAATAATAATAATAATAATAATAATAATAATAATAATAATAATAATAATAATAATAATAATAATAATAATAATAATAATAATAATAATAATAATAATAATAATAATAATAATAATAATAATAATAATAATAATAATAATAATAATAATAATAATAATAATAATAATAATAATAATAATAATAATAATAATAATAATAATAATAATAATAATAATAATAATAATAATAATAATAATAATAATAATAATAATAATAATAATAATAATAATAATAATAATAATAATAATAATAATAATAATAATAATAATAATAATAATAATAATAATAATAATAATAATAATAATAATAATAATAATAATAATAATAATAATAATAATAATAATAATAATAATAATAATAATAATAATAATAATAATAATAATAATAATAATAATAATAATAATAATAATAATAATAATAATAATAATAATAATAATAATAATAATAATAATAATAATAATAATAATAATAATAATAATAATAATAATAATAATAATAATAATAATAATAATAATAATAATAATAATAATAATAATAATAATAATAATAATAATAATAATAATAATAATAATAATAATAATAATAATAATAATAATAATAATAATAATAATAATAATAATAATAATAATAATAATAATAATAATAATAATAATAATAATAATAATAATAATAATAATAATAATAATAATAATAATAATAATAATAATAATAATAATAATAATAATAATAATAATAATAATAATAATAATAATAATAATAATAATAATAATAATAATAATAATAATAATAATAATAATAATAATAATAATAATAATAATAATAATAATAATAATAATAATAATAATAATAATAATAATAATAATAATAATAATAATAATAATAATAATAATAATAATAAAACAAGGGAATTTAACTCGCCAGACGTTCAGATGTTTTATTCATAAGCTGTTTTTGTTTGTGTAGATTTTGTACCAGATGGCCGTAACACTCAACCTTGGAGTTACTCGCACCTCACGTGCTACGTTTGTCCGTGTGCGTGTGAATGGGATCGCTGCTGCGGCCTCTTCTCCAGCACGCCGTTACCACACCCTGGTGGACAATACGAACATCATCATCACGGCCGTCACTTCCTTGCTCCTCACCAGGTGGCGCTAAAATAGAGAGCAATCATCTACATTCACACAGTAAGTGCAAGCGTTGAAGGCGTATGAAAGCTGTTGCCATGCGACATCGGAGCACATTAAATGTCACAAAAACATTAACATCTTGCTTTGACATGCGTTGATTAGGGAACTGTTTTTGTAAAAGTGTAAACTTTGCAATATTTCTGTTCTGAGTGGATTTTGGTACAATCCTTACCCAAAAATAATATTCTAATTACAATAATGACATGCATTATTTTAAAATGTTTATCCACCGGTAATATATTTATAAATACAGGCGAATAATGCGTGTGTGCCATATTTGGCAGCACTGTCAGCATGGCCATCTATCCCTGATTGACTGAAGTCTTCTACCTGCATAAGCCTTGAACCTTTGCACTTACTTAGTTTAAAGAATTTATTGTTATTATAGTTATTTAGAAATAAACTGAATATGTAAAAAATCATATACCTAATTTAGTTTTTCATTCTTTGTTATCTTCATTTTACCCCTTTCAGTATGTTTCTGCGACAAGAATAACATGAATATATTAGAAAATTTCTTAACAGTATGGAAGAATACTACAGAGCAGAATGGGAAATGCCAACTTATTCACCGCGTTGAAACTATTCACATCACAATTAGCCTTATTGTCACGTACGCCATGAAAATATGTGAAAAAAGAAGACTATCCACGAGTGTTTTTCACTTACATTTAATGTTGCCACCTCTAAGATTTAAACTCCCAAACAAAAACAAATGAAAGGGAATTTTCCACTTGCTTCAGGTATAGACGTGAGATGTCAGTTATGCAATATCGCTCAACAATGCGTTATTAGAGCAAGGGAAAAAAATAACTGACAGATGGAGGGCAGATTACCTTGACCACTAAACTACAAATGGTTTATTCTACATCAGTCACACTTAAATGTCAACTGAGTATTCTACATTGAGGCTACATTAATTATTTTCTAATAACTAGCAATACAATTTCATTTAATATCACAAACCTGAGAACAGATGCTAATATATTTTATTAGGATAAATGGAATAAAAATTCAGCAAGCAAGTGAATGTCAACGTGGCCCATAAAACAACATCTAACGTTACTTTAGACCAATTCACGCTGGAAGCTGAGTGGTTTCGCTGTTTTTCCTCTGTGCATCACTTATCAGTGGGAGAACCAGAGCTTATTTGAAAAGTTTACTTTAAAGGCATAAAAATGCCCCACATTTTAAAAGTTAATTGAACACCTAAACCCAGTCTGTCCCTGTAGCATAATTGGGGGCGTGTCAGCCTTACGTTCAAATAGTTCCGAGTTCGAATCGTGGTCACAGTTACTTATGGAAATAAGGCTTCATCCAGGGTTTTCCCTTATCCTGAGAGATGAATTTCAGGTAACACTTAAAGTTGGAGGTTTTCCCCTATCCTGAAAGATGAATGTCTGGTAACTCTAAGCTCTATGTACTCTGTATTCATTTGAACATAATTTCATTCATCGTCCGATATGACTTAACGTTGAAGGTTTTCTCTTATCGTGAAAGATGAATGTCTGGTAACTCTAAGCTCTATGTACTCTGTACTCATTTGAACATCATTTCATTCATCGTCCGATATGACTTAACGTTGGAGGTTTTCTCTTATCCTGAAAGATGAATGTCTGGTAACTCTAAGCTCTATGTACACTGTACTCATTTGAACATCATTTCATTCATCGTCCGATATGACTTAACGTTGGAGGTTTTCTCTTATCCTGAAAGATGAATGTCTGGTAACTCTAAGCTCTAAGTACCCTGTACTCATTTGAACATCATTTCATTCATCGTCCGATATGACTTAACGTTGGAGGTTTTCTGTTATCCTGAAAGATGAATGTCTGGTAACTCTAAGCTCTAAGTACCCTGTACTCATTTGAACATCATTTCATTCATCGTCTGATATGACTTACGTTGGAGGTTTTTTCTTATCCTGAAAGATGAATGTCTGGTAACTCTAAGCTCTATGTACCCTGTACTTATTTGAACATCATTTCATTCATCGTCCGATATGACTTAACGTTGGAGGTTTTCTCTTATCCTGAAAGATGAATGTCTGGTAACTCTAAGCTCTATGTACCCTGGACTTATTTGAACATCATTTCATTCATCGTCCGATATGACTTAACGTTGGAGGTTTTCTCTTATCCTGAAAGATGAATGTCTGGTAACTCTAAGCTCTATGTAACCTGTACTTATTTGAACATAATTTCATTCATTTTCCGATCAGACTTAACGTTGGAGGACGAAAATAATAATAAAAAATCCGGAGAAAACCCACCCCAGCGCCATGTTGTGCACTGCAAATGTCACTTTCCGGCCACTTGAGATCGAACTTGGCCGGTGGTTTTCGAAGTCGAGGTGTATGACGGTGCCGGACTGAGCATTCCATTATACCTGAGAGATCTGCAAGGTGACGTATTAGTTTCTTCGTTCTCTCTGCAGTGGAAGGAACATCATGTTAGGCTTGTTAACTCCCCCGATTCCCCCAACTCATCCCTTCCTCCTAAGGCGTGTTAGCCAGTACGCGAGGAGTCTAGACACTTGTGTAAAGAATGTATAACGATACCCTACTGATTACCAGGTATAAATATCTAATTATACACTTCCCATAATTACATTAAAATCACACTTGGCTGAGCAAGCAGGTTCTTCTTAATTTTTCAAGGAGAGCCACGCCTTGGAACACCCAAGGACTGCCGCCGCGCTTTGTGTGGTAACACCAGGCTCTGCAGTTCCATAATTTTAACGTAGATCACTTCCTTGTGACCTTTACAGACGTGCCTCGGGATAACCAACACACACATTAATCGTAAAATTTATAATTTGATTTAAAAAAATACAGTAGGCTTTGAATCTCCCTTCTATGTGCATGGGAACAAAAAAAATGAATGGCAACCTTACTTTTGAGAAACCTAAACGAACTACTTGAAAATATAAGCCAATAAAAGTATATCGAAGATGGTTAGCTTCATAGGAAAAGAAGAAGCAGAAGAAACTTAACATAAATGGCGTAATTTAACGAAGACAAACTTTTTGGAGCAATAATATTTTGTGCATCTATTACGGTTTATTAGATATACGAAATTATATGAGAATAAAGATGCCTTCGGAGTATATTCCCAAAAATTCCAACAAATACATTTCATTTATCATGAAAACATATTAAATATTTGATATTTAATAAAACTCGTTGAGGGCATTTTTCAAAAACATAAACTTTTAGAAAAATGTTCCATGTAAAGTTTTACTTCAAATGGAGGGATCTTTGTGTCAAGTAATCATGTTAACTTCCACTTTTCACTTATGCTGTTAAGACCTGTCTCCAAAATTCATTTCTCGAATGACTGAGAAAGTAAAAAACTGTGTATTTACAATGAAAGTTTCAAAATTTTGTAATGAATCACAATACTTACTGAAGTATGTAGTATAAAGTTATAGAAGGGCAAAGAAACCTGACGTTTTATTTTCAGGTGACTTTTCCATCCCTCTGTGGTTTTTTTTGGGGGGTATAAAGATTACTCTTCCTTAAGCTTATTACTTTTTTATCTGTTACATACATATTGTAACGGGGACTGCTGGAGCACCCTGTACCAGCTGCGAACGGAAGGCAGGGGGGAGGCTCGGTTAGCCACGCCCTTCCCTCGTTTGTCTTATAGTGGTGACAGCCAGTGGTCGGAAAGAAACATAATTGTGCGTCTGTTTTCCTTCCACCTGGTTCTCGATCTTTCTGTTACCAGAACAATCTTGTAAACACCAGAAACCGGCGATATTCCGATATAAGGAGGGTTACAGACAGACAGAGGGAGTCAGTCAGTCAGTTGTTGTGTTGTGTTGGTCAATCAGTTGGTTAGTGAGTGTGAGCGAGAAGACACTCGCAGTTCTTGGTGTAAGAGTTAGTCAGTGACGTGTTAATGAACGGAAAGATTGTGCAACGGGACTGTACGAACTGTGTATGAGTATCGGAGTTTATGTCATCGCGAGTACAAGTGAAGTTGCAACGGACGAACTGGTAAATTGTAATTGTGTGCAGCAAGTAATTTTGGGTAATTGGCAAGTGTTAAACTGTAAGTCGGTAGAAATAAAGAACATTGTTGAGTGGTGTAATTGGACTTTTTATTCCACGAACCCACAAAGTCACAATATCTACGCACCAAATTTGAGGGGATGAACTCCTGAAGTGATAATGGACCGGGTTATTAACTAAATACAAAAATACACACGCAAACATTTACGAATCACATACATCTTCTTTTATTTTCTACAAAGGAAAGCATTACAAAGAAGAAAGATATTCCACTCTTTGCCAAAGTCATCAAAGATATTTCACTCGACCCTACGTTACATTGAGGAAACTAATAATGGGATTCATAGGAAATATGTGTTTGGAGATTGAATACAAAAATCACTTGAGATAATTCCAAACTTGGATTTAACTTAAAATCTTCCAAAGATAAGACAGATACATTAAAAAGACACCATCTCACATTACCTTTTACGTGAAAATTGTTTAATTTTGATAAAAATTGTAATATCGATTGATATTAAATTGTAATTTGTTAAAATTGAATTGATGATGAAATTTCTGGCAATAAGCCCAAAGACCTCTTCAGTCCAATTGAATTTTGTGCAATAGGAAAGCCGCAAGAGATATTGAACGATAAATCCATATGAATAAAGCCCGTCTTTCAAAAAATGCATTAAATTGCTTACTAGATAGGATAAATAAAATTAAAGGAAATAATTTATGAAAAGAAAAAAAAAAACGACTCCACATATTAAAGCGTCAGCATACAGAAACTTCTTCCATGTATTATATTCTGTCAGGTGCCAGGCATTTCACTTCTTCCATAGCAGTCGTAAAAAAAAGAATCAATAACATAGCGAGCAGCTGTTAAGACATTTGATTAGATCTTAAAGCCTACTGTATCTCCTATTTTCATAATACGTACACGGTATAGTAATCATTAACATAAGTAATATACAATATGCCATATTATGACTCAAATACCACTTTCGAACTCATAATCGAACAACCGTCAGAGTGAGATATCTAAATAAGGTCTTTCCCGGAGTTCTCCCATATCCTGAAAGATAAATATCTGGTAACTCTGAGATCAATGTACCCTGTACTCATTTGAACATCATTTCATTCATCGTCCGATATGGCTTAACGTTGGAAGTTTTCCCTTATCCTGAAAGATGAATGTCTGGTAACTCTAAGCTCTATGTACCCTGTACTCATTTGAACATCATTTCATGCATCGTCGGATATGAGTTAACGTTGGAGGTTTTCTCTTATCCTGAAAGATGAATGTCTGGTAACTCTAAGCTCTATGTTCCCTGTACTCATTTGAACATCATTTCATTCATCGTCTGATATGACTTAACGTTGGAGGTTTTTCCTTATCCTGAAAGATGAATGTCTGGTAACTCTAAGCTCTATGTACCCTGTACTCATTTGAACATCATTTCATGCATCGTCGGATATGACTTAACGTTGGAGGTTTTCTCTTATCCTGAAAGATGAATGTCTGGTAACTCTAAGCTCTATGTACCCTGTACTCATTTGTACATCATTTCATTCATCGTCCGATATGACTTAACGTTGGAGGTTTTTCCTTATCCTGAGAGATGAATGTCTGGTAACTCTAAGCTCTATATACCCTGTACTCATTTGAACATCATTTCATTCATCGTCCGATATGGCTTAACGTTGGAAGTTTTCCCTTATCCTGAAAGATGAATGTCTGGTAACTCTAAGCTCTATGTACCCTGTACTCATTTGAACATCATTTCATGCATCGTCGGATATGACTTAACGTTGGAGGTTTTCTCTTATCCTGAAAGATGAATGTCTGGTAACTCTAAGCTCTATGTTCCCTGTACTCATTTGAACATCATTTCATTCATCGTCTGATATGACTTAACGTTGGAGGTTTTTCCTTATCCTGAAAGATGAATGTCTGGTAACTCTAAGCTCTATGTACCCTGTACTCATTTGAACATCATTTCATGCATCGTCGGATATGACTTAACGTTGGAGGTTTTCTCTTATCCTGAAAGATGAATGTCTGGTAACTCTAAGCTCTATGTACCCTGTACTCATTTGTACATCATTTCATTCATCGTCCGATATGACTTAACGTTGGAGGTTTTTCCTTATCCTGAAAGATGAATGTCTGGTAACTCTAAGCACTATGTACTCTGTACTCATTTGAACATCATTTCATTCATCGTCCGATATGACTTAACGTTGGAGGTTTTCCCTTATCCTGAAAGATGAATGTCTGGTAACCCTAAGCACTATGTACTCTTGTACTCATTTGAACATCATTTCATTCATCGTCCGATATAACTTAACGTTGGAGGTTTTCCCTTATCCTGAAAGATGAATGTCTGGTAACCCTAAGCACTATGTACTCTGTACTCATTTGAACATCATTTCATTCATCGTCCGATATGACTTAACCTTGGAGGATTTCCCTTATCCTGAAAGATGTATGTCTGGTAACGCTAAGCTCTATGTACTCTGTACTCATTTGAACATCATTTCATTCATCGTCCGATATGACTTAACATTGGAGGTTTTCTCTTACCCTGTAAGATGGATCTCTGGTAACTCTAAGCTCTATGGACCCTGTACTCATTTGAACATCATTTCATTCATCGTCCGATATGACGTAACGTTGGAAGTTTTCCCTTATCCTGAAAGATGAATGTCTGGTAACTCTAAGCTCTATGTACTCTGTACTCATTTGAACATCATTTCATTCACCTTCTGATATGACTTAACGTTGGAAGTTTTCCCTTATCCTGAAAGATGAATGTCTGGTAACTCTAAGCTCTATGTACTCTGTACTCATTTGAACATCATTTCATTCACCTTCTGATATGACTTAACGTTGGAAGTTTTCCCTTATCCTGAAAGATGAATGTCTGGTAACTCTAAGCTCTGTGTACTCTGTACTCATTTGAACATCATTTCATTCACCGTCTGATATGGCTTAACGTTGGAAGTTTTCCCTTATCCTGAAAGATGAATGTCTGGTAACTCTAAGCTCTATGTACTCTGTACTCATTTGAACATCATTTCATTCATCGTCCGATATGACTTAACATTGGAGGTTTTCTCTTATCCTGTAAGATGGATGTCTGGTAACTCAAAGCTCTATGTACCCTGTACTCATTTGAACATCATTTCATTCATCGTCCGATATGACTTAACGTTGGAGGTTTTCTCTTTTCCTGAAAGATGAATGTCTGGTAACTCTAAGCTCTGTGTACCCTGTACTCATTTGAACATCATTTCATTCATCGTCCGATATGACTTAACGTTGGAGGTTTTGTCTTATCCTGAAAGAAGAATGTCTGGTAACTCTAAGCTCTATTGTACCCTGTATTCATTTGAACATCATTTCTGTCATCGTCTGATATGACTTAACGTTGGAGGTTTTGTCTTATCCTGAAAGAAGAATGTCTGGTAACTCTAAGCTCTATTGTACCCTGTATTCATTTGAACATCATTTCTGTCATCGTCTGATATGACTTAACGTTGCAGGTTTTCTCTCATCCTGAAAGAGGAATGTCCGGTAGCTCTAAGCTCTATGTACCCTGTACTCGTTTGAATATGATTTCATTCATCGTCCGATATGACTTAACGTTGGAGGTTTTCTCTTATCCTGAAAGATGAATGTCTGGTAACTCTGAGCTCTATGTACCCTGTACTCATTTGAACATCATTTCATTCATCGTCCGATATGACTTAACGTTGGAGGTTTTCTCTTTTCCTGAAAGATGAATGTCTGGTAACTCTAAGCTCTATGTACCCTGTACTCATTTGAACATCATTTCATTCATCGTCCGATATGACTTAACGTTGGAGGTTTTGTCTTCTCCTGAAAGAGGAATGTCTGGTAACTCCAAGCTCTATGTACCCTGTATTCATTTGAACATTATTTCTGTCATCGTCTGATATGACTTAACGTTGCAGGTTTTCTCTCATCCTGAAAGATGAATGTCTGGTAACTCTAAGCTCTATGTGCCCTGTACTAATTTGAACATCATTTCATTCATCGTCCGATATGACTTAACGTTGGAGTATTTCTCTTATCCTGATAAATGAATGTCTGGTAACTCTAAGCTCTATTTACCCTGTACTCATTTGAACATCATTTCATTCATTGTCCGATATGACTTAACGTTGGAGGTTTTCTCTTATCCTGATAAATGAATGTCTGGTAACTCTAAGCTCTATTTACCCTGTACTCATTTGAACATCATTTCATTCATCGTCCGATATGACTTAACGTTGGAGTATTTCTCTTATCCTGATAAATGAATGTCTGGTAACTCTAAGCTCTATTTACCCTGTACTCATTTGAACATCATTTCATTCATTGTCCGATATGACTTAACGTTGGAGGTTTTCCCTTATCCTGAAAGATGAATGTCTGATAACTGTAAGCTTTATGTACCCTGTACTCATTTGAACATCATTTTATTTATTGTCCGATATGACTTAACGTTGGAGGTTTTCCCTTATCCTGAAAGATGAATGTCTGGTAACTCTAAGCTCTATGTACCCTGTACTCATTTAAACATCATTTAATTCATCGTCCGATATGACCACTGAAGGACATAAATATAAAATAGAATGCTTAAATTGCATGTATTTTCTTCAAGATTTTGCACAAAAGCAGAACTCGAGAGAATAGAAGTGTTGACTTTAATAATCCATAGTCACACGTAAACGAGAAATGAATTAAGCACTTCCAGATGTGACTTGTAACCGCACGCACATTACTTAGCATAAGGCGTGCACCATAACCTCAAAATATGACCTTGGAAAATGAAAGCAGTGTGAATGACCGTTGAGCAAAGCCCCAAATTTCGACAGTTTTGGTATTGCTTAAGTATGATTATACCAACGCGATCTATAATGGATTTCCTGAGGGGAAGTAGCAGGAAATTCACGAAGCTTAAAACGTATGTTTATGTTGTAATCTTATAAAAACAAATGCGTGAACACAATATTGCGATACGTGAAACAGTTGAAGGTGTCGGACTGGAAGAAATTGGAGTGTGCTTTAAAAACGGAAAGTTTGTATTAATTCTGTTTCTCATATATACACGTATCTGAATGCCTTGGTACTGCCCTTCACCTAGATGTTGCCGATGAGGGAAACGTTCTGCACTGATTACGGTTGCCGATATGAGGAAGGTGTTCGAGAAATGAATATCCGCACGCACTCTGTCCCTAAATAACTTGCTGCAACTCGTAGTGGAGGTAAGCCACCTCAGAACCGCATGGATAACCAACTAGGACAAAGATTTATCTTGTTTGCACGTGTGGAGTTTGGTGGATACCATCGCTTTTCAGTCCGCCTTTCAATAGGTCTACCAACGTTCTTGTTATTTATTTTTTACGTTCTATAGGAGATAATTGGAGGAAAAACATAAAAGCAAAACAGTTTTTAGAAACAAGAAGTCTATTAAAAACTAATCTGTTGTAATAACTATACGATAGAAAGATTTTAAAGGCATTTCTCCATAACAAACTATCGTTTACATAGATATTTTGTTTCAAAACTCATTCTAATAGTTGAATTACGAAGCGGGATGTCTCAGGTGGTCTCGTCTCTGGCCCACACACGGGAGGCACAGCTTCGATTCTCGTGGGCGACTTAGGTTTTTTCGGCGGGTTTCTCGGATCGAGGTGAATGCTTCGTGGGTTAATTATGAGGGCTGTTCAATTAAGAATTATCATAATTTCTTTATCGTCATAATTTTTCACACTAAAATTCAATATTATATTCTGTTAACTTAATGTAAAACAAACACGCAAGAGTAGTTTCATTGTTGGTACTCCTGGTTCCCGCCTGTGAGAACCAGGCAAGTTCAGACATATTCAGTATCGCCTACCGCTACAATGTTGGTAACATTCAGTTAAAGTTGATGTTAGAGGAAGATCCGGAGTTTCTTTCAAACGTAATCACTGCTGATGAAACTTGGCTACATCATTTTGATCCTGAGAGCAAACGGCAAATCTCAGTGTGCAAATCTCCTTCATCAACAACCCCCACAAACGCAAAAGTGGTTGCTTCTGCTGGGAAAGTTATGGTCATCTCATTCTTTGATATTCATGGAATGGTTTATCAAAAGTGGTTGCTTCTGCTGGGAAAGTTATGGTCATCTCAATCTTTGATATTCATGGAATGGTTTATCAGCATGTTGTACCTGCACACACATCAGTAACTGTACAATACTACAGACATGTCCTGAAAGCATTGCAAGTCCATATCAGGCGCAAAAGACTACATTTCCGTGAAGCAGATTGGATGCTGCACCACGATAATCCGCGGCCGCATATTGCCAATGTTGTTGATGAATATCTTCCAAAAATCAACGTGAGGTGCATCCCTCACCCTCCCTATAGTCCGGATTTAACCCCATGTGACCTTTTTCTATTCCCTAACTTGAAGAAACGACTTCGTGGGAGGCATTATCCATCATCAGAAGCAGTGGTGAAGGCTGCGGAGACGATTTTGAAGGATCTCTCAAAAATGGTTTCCAGCATGTCTTTGAATACTGACAGAAACGCTGGGACAAGTGTATCGCATTCAGGGGAGACTATTTTGAGAAGGACCATCAAAATTATGAGGATGAGCAACGGTACGTTGCCAAAGAAAATTGTAATCGTTCTTTATTGAACAACCTCGTACATTCCCGAATGTCCGCTCTCTCCATTTCATCTCCATTACGGTGTCACATCGTCTGTCATATGGCTAAAATAGGTTCCTTTCTGACTATTTTGACGTGCAAAACCTCGGAACTACCATATTTTGATCAGCACGACATGCCCAGGTGTGCCAACACTGCTGTTCGCAGCAGAATCACAGTTCTTTGTTTTGTTTATAGGTAGATGGACGTGCTGCATATAATTTAAATTTGGTTTCTTTTGTGTGTGTTTATCTGTGTGTGAAAATTGCAATTTTATGAGTCGCTAAGCTATTCAATATGCTCGTTTTAGTGGCACAGGATTGAAAAGGTTGAAGAAAGACACTAGAAGCCCATAAACGAGAACATGTGCGCTAGAGGTTAAGTGCGAAGTTTCTGGTTTTCCATAAAGAATAGCTGAATAATTCTAAAAGAAAAATTGTGAAGGAAATTGGTGATGCAGAGTCTGAGTGCGAGGATTATACAATAAATATTGCTTTTTGTTGTGTTTCTAAACGTACTGATTATACAAAACAAGTGTTGGCATGCTTCGCAAACCTTAAAGGTTTACAATTTTCAGTATTTAGGGAAACTATTCATGAAAAGCACTAGAAATAAACAAATCCTTCTTCATAATTGATTAATAATTCCCTGCAAGCTATTTCCCAACTGCTCATTGAAGTATTTTGGCTTGGATGTATAAAGTACTTTGTTCAAATTTATAATCATACTAAAAGAGTAAGGAATTACTGGAGCAAAAATTGTCTGCAGGGATTTATCAGATAGATCCAAAGAAACTATGCACAGAGATTCAATACCATATTTTAAATACTCACTGGAAACGCTCCCTTAGGTTGTGAACTGTGAGGTTAGATTATCTTGGTTCATTATTTAAATTCTTTTAAAAGAACAAGATTGTAAAAAGAATGATAATGACAATCCACGGTGCTTAACAACTCTGCTAAGTTTCAAGCCGATAACTACAATATTTTAAAATGTGAGTCTAGTTAGCTATTCTTGTGCCTTTTAAGGCACGTGTCCCTTTACTAGCAATAATCTTTGAAGTCCTCTTCCTATTGAATGGCTTTTACTAGTAAATTATAAGAGATATAGGCAGAAAAGTTTACTACACGAAATTGTAGAGCTTGTTAAAGTACAGAATATTCAAATAAAAGTTCTCTTTCTGTGGATTTAGCTTTAGCTTTTGGTATTCTTTTGGATTTAAAATCCTTATACTTTCGTCAGATGTAAAATCGTGCAAAGAGAACGTACTACATTTCATGAGCATCACTGATTTACAGCTCTTGAAAAATCTGACTATCGCGTATGCTTATTTTTCCGGTCTCTCTAAGTATCAATAATAAAGAATAAAAGTGAGAGTAGCATACCAAATGTTGAGACGGAACTAATTAAGGAATACCATAAACCCAAAGCTTACTGGGGCCTACAGTGATGATGTAATAAAATTACCGCGAACGTTTCCTGTAGAAGTAAAAACCAGACAAAAGCTGTGCTAAATCTCTGGAGCGGAGTAGTGCATTGCTATCAACCTCTGAGCTTTGAATAAATGCATGTAAACGTACATTTCAACTTGGAAACCTCTTCAGTGGCTGTTAGAACCGCCGCCTCTTGCATCGGCGCCGTGGCTTAGTTGGTTAAAGCGCCTGTCTAGTAAACAGGAGATCGAGGGTTCGAATCCCTCCGGTGCCTTGTGCAATATTTTGGTAATTAATTTTAAGGGGGAATTTAGAACTCTGTCCTTGCCAATATTAAATCCGCTAAATTCATTAACCTTCATCTTACACACTATTTAGTACACCTAATTTTGTAAGATTGTACTTACTCTTTTGGTCCTTTAACATGTACCACCCAAAACATTGATACCAAAATGTCACTTAGGTGACATGTTAAATTACATGTTAAATTAATGTTAAATTAATATTAAGGATGGATACCCAAAACAAAATAATCGTGTGTCAACTGTCAGTTAACAGTTCAAAAGAAGAAATCACTACATATCTCCTGTCACCTTCTCTTTCTAGTACACTGCATTACTGGAAAACAAATTCATAATTTCAAGAACAACTAAAAAAATAAATATGCGCTGAATAATTGTGTATTTTACCCGCAACTGTTTTCTCTGAAAGAGTATTTAGTACAGCAGGACTCATATGTGACAAAAAAGAAGTAGACTTGGCCCCAAAAGAATGAAAATGCTAGTATTTTTGAACAAAAACTTATAAAAGAGGACTTTTTTTATTTTAAATATCTATTGTAGAGTTTCAAAATAAGAACACTGATGGTTTTAAGTTTCTTCTCACTATATATGTACAACTAATTAATTTTATTAACATTATACACTTCTCTCAACATTTTAAATTGATTGAAAGTATAAAAAATAAGAAATCATTACAATTTTACAAACAAATAAAAGAAATTGGCGACGAGAAGCACATGTAGATTACTGCAATAGACAAGAGAGAGAAGGGTTAGCTTGGATGAGAACAGGAACAATATCCCTAAGATGGATAAGAGGTAAGAAAAAGGAAATTTGTGAATTGTGTGGGGGAAAAGAAAGCATAGAACAATATGTAACAGAATGCGAGGTGGTTGCAATGTGGAGAAAAAAGGTTTGGGAGGAAAAATTGAAGAAAATAGAGAAGAGTACAGTAGCTGAAAAATTGTTAACAGGAAAGGAGGTAAAGAAGGTAAGAAGTATTGATGAGTTCTTACAGAAATTAAAAGAAAAATGGACAAGAAATGTAAAGAATATAAGAAAGGAAGTTGAGGGGGAGGAGAGGAACTAATTAAGTAACAGGGAGGCATGGAGGTTAAGAACTACCTGGGAGAGCATAAGACCAGGGTGTCATGTAAGACAAGGTAGCAACAAGGTAAAGACAAATAAATGTAAATAATATCAGAAAGGAAGATATGGGGGAGGAAGGGGCTAATTAAGTAACAAGGAGACATGGAGGTTAAGATCTACCTGACAGATCAGAAGACCAGGGTGTCATGTAAGATAAGATAGCAACAAGGTAAAGACAAATAAATGTAAAGAATATCAGAAAGGAAGATGAGGGAGGAGGGGGCTAATTAAGTTTCAAGAAGGTATGGAGGTTAAGAACTACCTGGCAGAGCATAAGACCAGAGTGTCATGTAAGACAAGGTAGCAACAAGGTAAAGACAAATAAATGTAAAGAATATAAGAAAGGAAGATATGGGGAGGAAGGGACTAGTTAAGTAACAAGGAGATATGGAGGTTAAGAGCTACCTGACAGACCAGAAGACCAGGGTGTCATGTAAGACAAGGTAGTCACAAGGCAAAGACTAATAAATGACAAGAATATAAGAAAGGAAGATGGGAGAGAAGAGGGGCTAATTAAGTAACGAGGAGGCTGGAGGTTAAGATCTACCTGACAGAGCAGAAGACCAGGCTGTCATGTAAGACAAGTTAGCAACAAAGTAATAGATGAAATTGTGTGGGATAGATAAACAATTATAAGGAATAATGTAAACGACTGTAAGAAAGAAATTGCACGAATAAACTATTCATTCATTGAAACTAGAAGTACATATGAAGGTATCCTGTCAATCGCCCTGATAACATCAGGTGTGCAGGAATTTTGTTCAATTAAAGTCATTTTGAATGCCAATAAATCTACTGACGTGTCGAGTTTGAGCACATTTAAAACCAATAGTAACGGATTTGAACCCACAACCCTTGAGATTAGTAGACCAGCTTCTAACCAATGCATTTTTAATATGTGAGTAAACTTAAAAAAGCAACAGTTACCTAAATACTTGTTATTTAAATTGAATATTGTTCGAAAATTTCACTTAAAATGACTGGCAGTTTTGATTAAATTTGTATATGATAAAGATATTAACACGAGAAACGAAATAAAAATCTCAAATTTTCTTGGAATAAGATCTAAAGAGATTTTAAGTTGAACAGCTTTCTTAATTCTGAATGGATTTCACACAATTTATGTCAAAAGTAATTTTTATGTATATATAAAATTATCCATTTACAAAATATTCCTTGCTTCGGGTTTAAATTGTCCAATGCTTACATCTATCTCAGATAGCAAGAATTGCATGTTGATCATCTAAAGAGAAAGAGCTTTCGAAGTGTCACATAGTGAGCAGGTGTTAAAACATTTGACAGTCGTTTAAGACCACTGTACTCCCCAATGCGTCCAGAATGTATGAACAAATGATAGGGAAAGTCACTATTTTTACTATGTCTACTAAAAGTAGACTCAAACATCCGAGGGGAAAATCAAACTATAATGTACAAACAGTGAAATAACAAAATACCATATTATGCAGGGCAGCCTAGAGAGGAATAGGGTCCACGAAGAGCCCAAAATTATCATTGCAAATAGAGAGGCACTTTCACTGGCTTGATCAGTATTCCAAATAACAACTGACCCACAACAGCGCGATGGACAAGGAACGAATATGAGCTACATTTTGGTGCAGTGTATAAATAATACATAAGGTAATTAGAGAAAGTGCTGATTAACACGCAAGTACACCGGCCGTTCCTTCCTAAGATTGTTGGAAAATTGTGTGTCGTAGTAAAAAGCAGAGCAGGTGATGTATGCCAAGGCGTACCCTAAAGCATGTGAGAAATCTCCAGGGACTTCATAAAAACAAGTAAATAAATAAAGAACTAAGTAAAATAGTTTCATAGAATATAATTTTTTACTTTGATACGACATTTTATAGCCACTTGTCTTTAACTGGAAAACAAACGAATAACAAATTAACTTAGTCGTATTTGACAGGTGTACATATGATCACAGCATGAATTTATTGACAGTGTGATCATAACTTTATAGCTTTATTCCTTTAACAATGTAAATAGATACACAAATATTTATTATTGTCGTGTAGACGGTGCTTTGCCTATTAGAGTTGAGTAGGAGTAGGGCATATGCTCCGCTTTTGTTGTCTACTGGTGGGAAGGGCAGGAAGAGTGTGGTCACTGGCTAAAGTCACGATGTTTGCTCCATAATTACTTTGCAAAAGACCGTTCTAGACCAATACGTAATTCGAGAACTTTCTATGATCCGATTTTCAACTTCATTTACGTCCTGCAACATTAATTCATAACGGACGATAATGAAAGATATTCAAGTGAGAACAGGGTACATAGAGCTTAGAGTTACTAGACATTCATCTTTAAGGATAAGGGAAAACCTCCAGCGTTAAGTCATATCGGACGATGAATGAAATGATGTTCAAATGAGTACAGGGTACATAGAGCTTACAGTTACCAGACATTCATCTTTCAGAATAAGAGAAAACCTCCAACGTTAAGTCATGTCGGACGATGAATAAGATTGATGTTCAAATGAGTACAGGGTACATAGAGCTTAGAGTTACCACACATTCATCTTTCAGGATAAGACAAAAGCTCCAACGTTAAGTCATATCAGACGATGAATGATATGATGTTCAAATGAGTACAGGGTACATAGAGCTTAGAGTTACCAGATATTTATCTTTCAGGATAAGAGAAAACCTCCAACGTTAAGTCATATCGGACGATGAATGAAATGATGTTCAAATGAGTACGGGGTACATAGAGCTTAGAGTTACCAGACATTCATCTTTCAGGATAAGAGAAAAGCTCCAACGTTAAGTCATATCAGACGATGAATGAAATGATGTTTGAATGAGTACAGGGTACATAGAGCTTAGAGTTACTAGACATTCATCTTTCAGGATAAGAGAAAATCTCCAACGTTAAGTCATATCGGACGATGAATGAAATGATGTTCAAATGAGTACAGGGTACATAGAGCTTAGGGTTACTAGACATCCATCTTTCAGGATAAGAGAAAACCTCCAACGTTAAGTCATATCGGACGATGAATGAAATGATGTTCAAATGAGTACAGGATACATTGAGCTTAGAGTTACCAGACATTCGTCTTTCAGGAGAAGGGAAAACCTCCAACGTTAAGTCATATAGGACGATGAATGAAATGATGTTCAAATGAGTACAGGGTACATAGAGCTTAGAGTTACCAGACATTCATCTTTCAGGAGAAGGGAAAACCTCCAAGGTTAAGTCATATTGGACGATGAATGAAATGATGTTCAAATGAG
Organism: Mantis religiosa; assembly: GCA_030765055.1. Lineage (NCBI taxonomy): Eukaryota > Metazoa > Arthropoda > Insecta > Mantodea > Mantidae > Mantis > Mantis religiosa. Next base: position 195,799,866 of record CM060953.1, read on the forward strand.
TACAGGGTACATAGAGCTTACAGTTACCAGACATTCATCTTTCAGAATAAGAGACAACCTCCAACGTTAAGTCATATCGGACGATGAATAAGATTGATGTTCAAATGAGTACAGGGTACATAGAGATTAGAGTTACCAGCTATTTATCTTTCAGGATAAGAGAAAACCTCCAACATTAAGTCATATCGGACGATGAATGAAATGATGTTCAAATGAGTACGGGGTACATAGAGCTTAGAGTTACCAGACATTCATCTTTCAGGATAAGAGAAAAGCTCCAACGTTAAGTCATATCAGACGATGAATGAAATGATGTTTAAATGAGTACAGGGTACATAGAGCTTAGAGTTACTAGACAATCATCTTTCAGGATAAGAGAAAATCTCCAACGTTAAGTCATATCGGACGATGAATGAAATGATGTTCAAATGAGCACAGGGTACATAGAGCTTAGAGTTACTAGACATCCATCTTTCAGGATAAGAGAAAACCTCCAACGTTAAGTCATATCGGACGATGAATGAAATGATGTTCAAATGAGTACAGGGTACATAGAGCTTAGAGTTACCAGACATTCATCTTTCAGGATAACAGAAAACCTCCAACGTTAAGTCATATCAGACGATGAATGAAATGATGTTCAAATGAGTACAGGATACATTGAGCTTAGAGTTACCAGACATTCATCTTTCAGGAGAAGGGAAAACCTCCAACGTTAAGTCATATCGGACGATGAATGAAATTATGTTCAAATGAGTACAGGGTACATAGAGCTTAGAGTTACCAGACATTCATCTTTCAGGAGAAGGGAAAACCTCCAACGTTAAGTCATATTGGACGATGAATGAAATGATGTTCAAATGAGTACAGGGTACATAGAGCTTAAAGTTACCAGACATTCATCTTTCAGGATAAGAGAAAACCTCCAACGTTAAGTCATATCGGACGATGAATGAAATGATGTTCAAATGAGTACAGGGTACATAGAGCTTAAAGTTACCAGACAGTTATCTTTCAGGATAAGGGAAAACCTCCAACGCTAAGTCATATCGGACGATGAATGAAATGATGTTCAAATGAGTACAGGATGCATTGGGCTTAGAGCTACCAGACATTCATCTTGCAGGATAAGAGAAACCCCGGCAAAAATGTTAAGCATATAGCTCACTCTGACCACGATTCGTCCTCGAATTCTTGAACGTGATTCAGATACGATACCAACACGCTGCAGAGGCTGGTAGGGATTTCTTGCTGCACCAATAGGGTATATAAAACTGATATGAAACCTAGCAAGGGAGTTTTAATTTTCAGAATGATTGGAGTCTCTGAAAATTTCACGAGTCAGTCAGTTGAATTGTGTGAATTGACCCAGAAGTGCATGGGTGCGAAAGTGCCATACGTTCTAAGCTCCGTGGTGAGGGCTCAACGGGCCGTGTGAATATTGCGTGATATTCAGAGGTGAATATCGGAGTTACGTACAGTCAGTGTGCAGCTCCGTGTAACGGGTGAACTTGAATGTACGTCAGGGAGATTACTAGCAGCACCAGTTGTTACATGGTTGAAACTGTGTATTTGTGTAAAAGAAAAGTTGACTGTAAGTTAGGACTGGGTTAACAATTTTGTTGAAAATAAAGGAGGCGTTTGTGTTTTGTCACGTTATGTTATACAACTTACAACTGTTCCAAATGAGTAAGTGAGCTCAATGCTTCTAATTATTATATTATAACTTTAGTGTACCAATTGCTAATAACTTTAACTGTCGTCTTCAATATACCGCGTTGTCGCTTTAAATGCACACTTTGCTACAGAATATGATTCAACTGTTTTGCCTCCGTTACCATAAAGACGATATTTTCTGTAACAATACTGTGACTTTGTGGGTTCGTGAAATGAAAAGTCCAATTTCACCACTCACAAATGTTCTTTATTTCCACCGACTTACAGTTTAACACTTGTCAATTACACAGAATTACTTGCTGCACACAATTACAATTCACCAGTTCGTCCGTTACAATTTCATTTGTACTCGCGATTACATAAACTCCGATGCACATACCAGTTACGTACAGTCTTCCGTTGCACAATCTTCTCGTTCATTAACACGTCACTGACTAACTCTTACACCAAGAACTACGACTGTCTCCTCGCTCACACTCACTAACCAACTGACTGACTGCAACCCCCCTTTATATAGGAATATCGCCGCTTTCCAGTGTCCGCGAGAATGTTCCAGTAAAAGAATGATCGAGAACCAGGTGTAAGAGAACAGACGGCACGAGCATGTTTTTTCTCCCGACCGCCGCCTTGTCACCACAGACGAGGGGGAGGTGTGGCTCACACGGACCTCCCCCAACTCCGCTCCCAGCTGCTTCACAGGGTGTTCCAGCGCTCGCGTTACACTGCTCCCTCCTCAAAGCTGTTCGCCCCGAACAGCCCCATCGTAGCGTGCGAGGCGGTCCAGGTGTACCACCAGCATCTGCTCGGAGTCTCAGCCAGAAGTAGCGCTGCCGTAGTTTGTGAATCATACGGTTCGCTCCCAGGTGTCCTCCTGAAGTACCGGCGTGCACTTCCTCCAAGACTTCCGGGACCTTACTCCGGGGAAGTACCAACTGTCCTCTCTGCGCCTTCCCATCGGGTGATTCCCATACCCGGAACAGCATGCCCACTCTGGTCTTCAACGAGTCCCATTGGGCCCAGTACGACTTGTAGGTGGCGCTCCTCGGTGCGACGTCCTCCCAGGTTGGCCTCGTCCCTGCCTCCACTTCCCTCAAGAGTGGCCCCAAGTCTGCGTCCGCCAGCTGCTCCCTCCTCAGGCCTGCGCTATCCCAGCCTTCAGCAGGCACTGCCACATTTACTCGGACTGCTGCGACACGCTCCTTCTCTTCCACTCTTGTGCGCTCATGGCCGTCCTGGATCTGCGATAGGACACCTCCAATGCAATGGTCGCTGGCGTCGGTGTCCACAATGAAGGCGCCACCCGGTTGTGGGAAACCCAAAATTGGAGCACTGCACAGGATCTCCTTCGGGTGCTGGAAAGCGTCTTCGGCGTCCTCCGTCCACACATAAGGCCAGTTTTCCTCCGTCAGGCGGGTGAGGGGTTTTGCGATGTCGTCGGCCTTTTCCTCTAAATCATTAAGGCGGTCGTCTACTTGACCCTTCCGCTTGCCCAGGTTCGTGACGTCATCCCTCACGCCGGCCAACCGTTCCTCAAACTTTGCGGCGAGGGCCTCGTTCGCAACATTCATTTCTTCCATCTTCTCTATCAGGTTATCGTTAGCCGTCTTCATTTCTTCCAGCTTTGCGGCCAGGTTGTTATTTGTAATCTCCAGCTTCGCGGCCAGGCTGTTATTTGCCGCTTCCGTTTTTGTTGTTAATTCGGCCTTCATTTCTTCCGTCTTCGCTGTTAATTCGGCCTTCATTTCCATCATCTTCTCCAAAATAATTTCCAATGCCGCGTCCATGGCTGTAATGTTCGGTGATGTTATCATCCCACTTCTGACACCAGTGTGACTTTGTGGGTTCGTGAAATGAAAAGTCCAATTTCACCACTCACAAATGTTCTTTATTTCCACCGACTTACAGTTTAACACTTGTCAATTACACAGAATTACTTGCTGCACACAATTACAATTCACCAGTTCGTCCGTTACAATTTCATTTGTACTCGCGATTACATAAACTCCGATGCACATACCAGTTACGTACAGTCTTCCGTTGCACAATCTTCTCGTTCATTAACACGTCACTGACTAACTCTTACACCAAGAACTGCGACTGTCTCCTCGCTCACACTCACTAACCAACTGACTGACTCGCTGACTGTCTGCAACCCCCCTTTATATAGGAATATCGCCGCTTTCCAGTGTCCGCGAGAATGTTCCAGTAAAAGAATGATCGAGAACCAGGTGTAAGAGAACAGACGGCACGAGCATGTTTTTTCTCCCGACCGCCGCCTTGTCACCACAGACGAGGGGGAGGTGTGGCTCACACGGACCTCCCCCAACTCCGCTCCCAGCTGCTTCACAGGGTGTTCCAGCGCTCGCGTTACAATACATTCCGAGGATACAGTTAGCATCGTTGTTGATTTTCTGTAATAGGAACGTTCATTTTCATTGTTCTAACTGAAATTGAAATTGAGTTGTTATTTTTAAAAATACGGCAAGCTAAAATTTAATGTTAGAAAGGATAATTTTAAAAAACATACGAAATATCGATGTTACGCTTCAAATGCACGTTTTGCGAATTCTTGTTATAAACAGCTTTCTCGTGTCCCTGAGTATGTGCGATCACCACAAATATAAAGCAACTTTTTAATTTTATACCAAGGTTGGTATAAAAATTCATGGGCTCTAAGGTTACGACTTGAACACTTAAAAGGTAATTTCCTCAATTTAATCTTTACCTGGAAAACCTCTTGTATCTTCTGAAAAAGCTATGATAACAATTTCGATTAAAAGGTTAAAGTGTCACAATTTTAAGAAATTTTTACTACTAGTATAATTTATATTTTTAATTCTTTGAGAACTGTCTGTGAATTCCACTTCGGAATAGATGAATTTTTTATGGCTGTATGGTTCAAGAGGCTAAAAATATACTATACAAAAATTTAGATCTAACAAACTTTTATGTGCATTATTTAACTTTTCTTTAATGCTTACTCATTATTTAAGTTTATTTATATATTTCTTAATTGTTTTTTACTTATTTTAATCTTCGTCAAGCGAAAAGGCTAAAATTTCAAGGACATCATATCGTACCAGCCCTTTTAGATTTGACTATCGCTTATAGCTCAATATCTTCTTACATTTTCGTGAATCTATAAGGAAATATTATATAAAAGCACTTCTACAAACAGATAACTGGTTAATGTGAAGACTGGCAAGACAAAACACCTTTTTATTGAATTTGATAAATTATTTATTGTGCATATTCCGAAATTTCACAATTGACAACCTTAGGCTACATTTATTTTTGTTTACCTTGTTGCTTCCTTGTCTTACACGACACCCTGGTCTTCTGCTCTGTCAGGTAGCTCTTAACCTCCATGCCTCCTTATTAATTGATTTGCTCCTTTACTTCCCCTCATCTTCCTTTCTTATATTCTTTACATTTATTTGTGTTTACCTTGTTGCTACCTTGTCTTACATGACACCCTGGACTTCTGATCTGTCAGGTAGCTCTTAACCTCCATGCCTCCTTGTTACTTAATTAGCCCCTTTCTTCCCCTCATCCTTCTTTCTTATATTCTTTACATTTATTTGTGTTTACCTTGTTGCTACCTTGACTTACATGACACCCTGGTCTTCTGCTCTGCCAGGTAGCTCTTAACCCCATGCCTCCTTGTTACTTAATTAGCCCCTTTCTTCCCCTCATCCTTCTTTCTTATATTCTTTACATTTATTTGTGTTTACCTTGTTGCTACCTTGGCTTACATAACACCCTGGACTTCTGCTCTGTCAGGTAGCTCTTAACCTCCATGTCTCTTTGTTACTTAATTAGCCCCTTTCTTCCCCCTCATCTTCCTTCCTTATATTCTTTACATTTATTTGTCTTTACCTTGTTGCTACCTTGTCTTTCATGACACCCTGGTCTTCTGGTCTATCAGGTAGCTCTCAAACTACATGCCTCCTTGTTACTTAATTAGTCCCTTTCCTCCCCGTCATCTTCCTTTCTTATATTCTTTACATTTATTTGTCTTTACCTTGTTGCTACCTCGGCTTCCATGACACCCTGGTCTTCTGTTCTGTCAGGTAGCTCTTGACCTCCATGCCTCTTTGTTACTTAATTAGCCCCTTTCCTCCCACTCATCTTCCTTTCTTATATTCTTTACATTTATTTGTCTTTACCTTGTTGCTACCTCGGCTTCCATGACACCCTGGTCTTCTGTTCTGACAGGTAGCTCTTAACCTCCATGCCTCTTTGTTACTTAATTAGTCCCTTTCCTCCCCCTCATCTTCCTTTCTTATATTCTTTACATTTCTTGCACATTTTTCCTTTACTTTCTATAAGAACTCACCAATACTTCTTACCTTCTTTTCCTCCTTTCCTGTTAACATTTTTATGGCCACTATCCTCTTGTCTACTTTCTCCCATTTTCCTCCCAAACCATTTTTTTTCCACATTGCAACCTCCTCGCGTTCTGTTACATAGTGTTCTATTCTTTCTTTCCCCCACACAAATCACAAATTCCCTTTTCCCTACCTCTTATCCCTCTTAGAAATATTGTTCCTGTTCTCATGCAAGCTAGCTCTTCCCTCTCTTGCCTATTGCAGCAATCTACATATGCTTCTCGTTCCCAATTTCGTTTTATTTGTTTGTAAAATTGTAATGATTTCATATTTTCTAGACTTCCTCATATTCTCTGCCTTTTTATATCTTCAATTCTTCATTTTTTTAATTTACCCACATCGCTTATATTCCAATGTCTTTGTAGAGCATGTTTTGTTTGAATTTTATATGATTTTGCACTGTTTATGTTTTTGGTAATATTATTTCCCTCCATGTTGTCATATTAATCTATAAATTGCAAATTACGAATACTTGTACTGGCGACATGACGTCACAGGTCTATATTATGCCAGACGGTGCATCTGGAGATTGCTGCATATTATGAATG
>CM060953.1:195811481-196028981 GCA_030765055.1 Mantis religiosa
GCAGGAACAAATGGTAGTCGCTGGGCGCCAGATCACGGCTGTATGGAGGATGATCTAGAGTTTCCCATTGAAAAGATTTGATGAGATCTTTGGTCCGATTAGCCACATGTGGACGGGCATTGAGATGCAGCAAAACGATACCTTTACTCAACTTACCACGTCTTTTGTTCTGGATTGGAAGGCGCAGATTGTTCAATGTCTCACAAGAAGTCGCTGCATTGTGGTACCGCTCAAGGAAAGTCAATGCACTGCCTAAACGTTGGATTTTGTGCGAACCCGTCAACATTTTCGGAACCCAACGTGAACACAATTTCCGGCACTTCAAGTTCTGGGTTACAATGCGATACAAAACACTACGAGAATATTGAGGAAAATAATCGCACAATGATGAAGTTGTAAACCGTCTGTTTTCTCTCGACTTTTCGTCTACTTTCTGCACCAAATCTTCAGTAACGACCGAAGAACGCTTACTCCGTTCTTCATCATGCCCATTTGTGCGGCCATCTTTAAATGCTCTTACCCATTTCCTTACCATTCCATCACCCATAATGTTTTTTCCGTAAACTTCACAGATCTCACGATGAATATCGATCGGTTTTACGCCTTTAGCACTAAGAAATCATATAACAGCCCGTACTTCACAATCGGCGGGACTCACGATTGTCGGAGGCATCTTAAACACTCAGTAACCAGCGTATACAATGAAGAATCAGACTGTTATAGCGTCAGTGCGTAGACAAGAGATGTAGGTAACCAGCGCGCATGCGCGGAACGCCAACCGTAGTGCTGTGGCAGCGGAATCGCAAAACGGCAATGACTTAAAAATCATGCCTCGTATTTACTTGCAACATACTAGCACTAGCATTTTGATATTCTAACCAAGATGTCAGGGTCGTGACAGAGTTAATATTGACACCGTGTGGCATTGTGCTGCAGCCACAGGCTGGAGCTGGGCGCTGGACAGGAGAGAGAAAGTCAAAGAGACGTCCTGCCCATTGTTGCTGCCGCTTAAGTTCTCTATAGGTCTACGGCTTTCTAGAAAAAATGGGCAGAACGTTCTGAAGCCTCTCATTGTCTTTCTCTCTCCTGTCAAGTGCCCTGCTCTGGGCTGTGGCGGCAGCACAATGCCACAAGGTGCCAATACGATCCACATAATGAAATTGATGTCACGGCTCAAACCAGCGAAGGTCGATGTATTTTCTTAGGGTGTAAAAATCCTTACCACAGCTTCCTTCATGAGGGAAGTAAAGCCGGTGGTCCCAAGTGGTAGATTGTGGTACATATAAGTACCTCTGAGCTAAATTAAGTGTTATTACACGCCTAATATAGAATGGCACGCTGAGTATCACATCAGGTAAAAAATGTGCATAAATAAATAAAAAAATCAATGAACTAGATACAACTCAATGCTTGGTTTTAGATGACGAGACCTACATCCCCAGGAAACGACGATGGCGCTACATCTAATCCACGAAAACGCGATAGGCAAGTACTGACCCTTGGTGGTGAACCAGCAAAATTATTATTAACAATACTCAGTTTGAACAAATACACGAGCATACAAAAATCGAACTAATCACATATTGTATATTTATTCAGAATAACAATTCAAGGTAGGATAATACAAGAGGCACAGATATACATCACAATTTTTACATACAGCACGATGCTATACGTTTGTTATTTCATTTACACACAGAAATACCCTCTTGAAGTTTGTGGCACCAGCAGTAAACGCTTTAACAAAACGTATGTGGAAATATCGCTGTATTCTCGGAGTGTTTACAGTATGCGCACGATAAGAAGAGCGATCGGGTTCCAAGTCCTCATTCGGCAACTTTCGTCTAACTCCGTAAACATAGATGACAACTTTGAAATTTGAAAGGCGCTATACACTGACATCTAGTGGCTAATACGCTAAGCTTTATCGTGTCCGCCATATTTCGTTTTGATCAATTTCGAGGTTAATTAGCTAACCAGTTTACAACAATCATATGTTAGAATTAGAATTTTAGTTCGTCCTTGGCAACATATACATGTTATGAGACACGTCAAAATGTATAAATACAGTATATACATAAAGTCAAATTGATTGCATACAATATACACAGTAAGCAGCTTTTCTATGGTTTCATGTGGTAATTGCATAGACTAATTTACTACAAGAAATGTCATAATATAAATATTACAGGTTTGTGAATGTACTATGCTCCCAGTGCTCATTTACATGGTTATAGTTCTAAAAATTCATTAACCGTATAAAAACAGTGTGCATGCAAACATTTCTTAACCTTATTCTTAAAGTGTTTTAATGATGCAGCTTGTTTAAATGAATTTGGAAGTTTATTATATAACATTATCACTTTGTAGTTAAAGCTTCCTTCATAAAGGCTCGTTTGGTGCACTCGAATTGCCAGTTTATCCTTGTTACGAGTGTGGTACATCAGCATTTACTTGAAAATGATTTATATTTGTATGAACATTTGTGGATGCTATGGCTCTCGAAAGGGGACACATTATTATTCGTCTATCTCCGTATAACTGTGATCTGAATGCAATTGAGCTGGTGTGGGCAAAACTAAGGAATGTTTTCAGAGGATGCAACGTTACTTGTGATATCTTCGCTTATCTTACACGCTATTTTGCTGAATTGTGTTTTTTAAGGTTGACCACACTGCAGAAACAAAAGAGTGCTTCTGCTCTACACGCACCACACCGTAAATCCAGCGCTCAACTTATCTTGTGCGTACTGTATGCTAACTGCAACACACAGAGTGCTTTCTCTCGGCTAGACACCATTATTACACTAGAGCTCCTAGCGGAACGCGGTAGAATCACAGCACACGTGCTAATTATAATAACAGTTCGTTTTTGCTGTATCTTCATGATTCATTTATTCACCCATCTTCCAATTATTTATTCAGAATGAATATATAAATTTGATTCATTATGTAAGTGTGAGGAAATAAGACATTCCAATGTACTGATGCTCAGTATCCATTGCTTTAGATCTCTATGTATAATAATAGTAGACAAAAGCGCCACCTATGCCAGCGCTCTTAGTTTGTTGTTTATATTTGCATAGTTAATGGAGCATGAAGAATGAAAGTAGATACACAACTAATTCTTCTTAAAGCCCATAGAGTTCACGTCTCCAACAACTTAACCTGTTTAATAATGCAATACCTTCAGAAGTGGTACGTAATTACATACACATATTACAATAATTGAGACAAGTAGAATGCAGTACACAATTCCTCAAGTCTGCCCTGTCACTCCTGGATTTTCCCGACATTCCTTGTGATATTTTGTGGTCTTCTGTACCAGGGCATAGAAAGCACCAGACGTAAACTTTCTTAGAAATAATTTTCATAAAGGGTTGGGTATTAAATTATATACCAGCCTAATATAGGTTAGATTACGAATGTATTTTATCAAAAACCTAACCTCGAAAGAGTCTTATTAAGATCATTTCATGAACGAAACGTATCTGTTAAAGCATATAAATAGTGAGTGAACCTCATACATTTGAACTTGAAGTAAATGACTTAAAAGCAAATAATAACGTCCAGAAAATGTGTAATAACATTGGAATATCATATAAGCTGCTTTTAGTATTGTCGTGATCACTCACAGCCTATAAGACAAACAGTGGCTTATATCTATTTAAACCTCTTGTTCATTTTAGGCAATTTAACACATATTGTGTCAAGTTCTAGTAGCATCACCTAGTCTTCGTTTTAAAATATCCCAGACAAAAATAACGATAACTTAACACAGTGCAAAATAAGTGATAGCAGATAAAACAACTCAGACATAGAGGTTTAGCATACGGTTTTGGACCATAAAGAATCCAAAAAGAGTATTTAATGTTTCAATTTATATCTATTATAGTTATTTATTGTAACTTTTATGTAATACAATTGGACGAAGATCTAAAACTCTTTCTGAATAAGCTACAAGGCCTTTAGAACGTTTTACTTAACAATGCTACAGTTAGACATCCTTGGAAGCAATAAGTAAGTTTTGTAAACATTGGGGTTTTCAGACAAATAAAACTAAATCTAAGATAATGGTGGTAAATAAAGGTTTCAAACTAAAAAGAGAAGAAAAATGGTGGTTGCAAGCTTCAGAAATTGAGGTAGTTAAGAATATTGATTACCTATGAGTAAGTTTATCTAGTAATGGTGATTGGAGTAAACAAAAAAGTAAGGCACTGGGAGATGGAAAAATGGTTATGAGTGTTATTAGATGATGTATTAACAAAATAGCAAATATGCTAGTAAAATGGTTAGAAAAGGTGTTTGGTTCAATTGTAGAAAGTAGAATGATATATGGAATAGAAATATGGGGGCCAGATGAAGAATGGAAAGTGATAAATATATAAATAGACTACTTTGTAGACATGTTTTAGGCTTTCCTAGATCCTCACCGAATGAGACGGCTTTAATGGAATTAGGAAGATTACGTTAAAAAAGCAAGGTGGTGGAAAGAATTCTGAAATATTGCCTCAGAATATGGAATTTAGATGAGGAGAATACTGTTAAACAGTATTTAGTAGCACAAAGAACAATAAAGGGGAGCGGGAAATTGATATATAAAATTCAAAAGCTATTACAGGAAATAGGTATGTGTTCATTATTGTCAGATAGTGGAAGAATAGAAAAGATATTCTGGAAGGAAGTAAAAACAATAATTGAAGATATTGAAAAACAAGAATTATGGGCTAATTTTAATAACAAAAAATATTTGAAATTATATAAAACATTGAAAAATAATTGGGGCAGAGAAAAATATATAAGGAATCGATATATTAAGGTAACATATCCAATGTGTGAAAAAGAAGATAGTAGGAGCGCTGTTCAATAAAGAAAGATCACAATTTTTTCGACAAATACCTTTACTCATTGTCATAATTTTGATGGTCCTTCTCAAAACAGTCTCCCCTGAATGCGCTGTACTTGTCCCAGCGTTTCTGCCAGTCTTCAAAGACATGCTGGAAACCATTTTTGAGAGGTCCTTCAAAATGGCCTCCGCAGCCTTCACCACTGCTTCTGATGATGGACAATGCCTCCCACGAAGGTGTTTCTTCAAGTTAGGGAATAGAAAAGAGTTACATGGAGCTAAATCCAGACTATAGGGAGGGTGAGGGATGCACTTCACGTTGATTTTTGCAAGATATTCAGTAACAACATTGGCAATATGCGGCCGCGCATTATCGTGGTGCAGCATCCAGCCTGCTTCATGGAAATGTGGTCTTTTGTCCCTGATATGGACTTGCAATGTTTTCTGGACATCCCTGTAGTATTGTCCAGTTACTGATGTGTGTGCAGGTACAACATGCCGATATACCATTCCATGAATATCAAAGAATGAGATGACCATAACTTTTCCAACAGAAGCAACCACTTTTGCATTTTTGGGGGTTGATGACGAAGATTTGTATAATGGGCTTTGCTGTTTGCTCTCAGGATCAAAATGATGTAGCCAAGTTTCATCAGCAGTGATTACGTTTGAAAAAAACTCCGGATCTTCCTCTAACATCAACTTTAACTGCATGCAGACCTGCATGCGAATGTCCTTTTGTTCGGGAATCAACAGTCTTGGAACCCATCGCGCACAAACACGTCTCATGTGTAATGTTTCTGTCACCAACGTGTGGGTGGTACCCAATGAAATGTTCAATACTTCAGAAAGTTATCTTAAGATAATTCGTCGATCCTCTCTCACAATGGCAGCAGCAGTGTTGAAGTTTTCTTCCGTAAGAGCAGTAACTGCAGCACTGGTCCACCTTCCTTTGAAATTGATTGTCTCTCCTCTTTAAACATTTTAATCCACCTTCTAGCTGTGCTGTAGAGAAGAACAGACTCTCCATAGGCCTCCTGTAACATTGTATAGACCTCAACTGAGGATTTGTTGAGACGAAAGTAGAATTTCAAAGCCGCATATTGTTCCTCGCGTGTTATCTCCATTGCAGCGGTAGGTTATACTGAACATGTCTGAATTTGCCTGGTTCTCACAGGCGGGAACCAGGAGTACCAACAATGCAACTACTACGGCGTGTTTGTTTCACATTGCGCTAACAGAATATAATAAGTTTGAACTTTAGTGCGAAAAATTATGACCGAAAAAGATTATGACCATTCTTTATTGAACAGTCCTCGTACTTGACATTATACTTTTGATTGTCGAAAAACAAATTGTTGGAGGGATGAATTTATTTTTGCATAAATGGGAAATCATACCAAATGAAACAAGAGACAAAAGAATCTTGAACCTGTATGAGAAAATATAATAAAACTGGGAAAATTTATTGGCAAGGTAAGACAAAAATGGCTTTGGAGAACAGGGAATACTAACGAGAACAACTAGGAAAAACAGCAGAAGGTATAAAGGGAAACAATAATATAGATCCCAAGTTTTAAAATGCCCCATTATATACGCAACCTGAGTTAACTATAATGGGGCATGGGAATGTGCAACTCCAAAACCAGGAGTACGTAAGATTTTTGTATTCAATATACTATGTTATATATGAAGTTGTATATGCTAGATATTTTAATAAGAAATAGGAAATAAACTAACTACAGTTAGGGAGTAGTGTAAAATATAAAACAAACATTTTTATTGGCAACATTTCTATGGAAAATGTTTTGGTAACTTTTGCTGTCTCCACTGCTCAAAAATTGTGGTTTAAACACGAAGCATAAATTCTGGGAGACATTCCGGAGCACAAGAAACTGGAAAAATACTACCGCTAGAAGCAACGATGACAAAAAACCATATATAATATACCTGAGAGGTCAGACCTGTATTATGACATCAAATAAGGCACGCGTTATCACAACAGTGATTGCTGAAAATCTACTTTCGTTCTTCATGCATCATTAAGTATGTTAATATACAAGTACAGTCGCGTCCTTGCGAAACAAGAAAACCTGAAATCAAAGATCATAAAGTTTGTTCCTTATTACACCAACATGACTCTTAATTCATATCTACGTCATACTTCCTTTTAGTCATTTAACTCCCGAAGTAAACAGTTCTAGAGGTCGTATTAGCTTATGTTGTTCCTTTGTTTAAATTGTAACTTTATTAAAAAGAAAAAATTATAATCGTGATCACGCCGTGTAACTCTCCAATATTTCCGTCTTTGAGAGTTTCCTGTCAGCTGCTACAGTGATGAACCGTTGTATATTTCACTTGGGGTATGTATGATTGTGTCTAAAAGTAGATAACCTAGCTAAAATTCTTGATAATTTTAGTGCACTCTAATAAAGAACTATCTGAAACGAGTTGTCAACTATTTGGAAATCTAGAATTCAACTATTTCTGTATCTTAGCTCTAAAAGCTATAACTATTGAATTATGTCTTATTGCTAAGTTCTAATCATTTATTTTGGATTTCTAATTCTCATAACCTGAAAAAGTGCTAAGTGTTAGATGGATAATTACGCTACTGTCATCATACAGTTATACTGGAGTAGTTGAGTTATATTGAAACGTGCTCCAGAAGGTACGAGGGTGGTCTCAAAGTTTTCCGATCTCAACATGAAGATGGCAGCACTCGTAAATAAATCAAGTGAATTTCATTGCTCATCTGTTGACAGTTACTCACCAAAGTTTTAGCCATTTTGCAACCTCAGTTGTTACTTAACAGTCGTTTGAGTGAGTTGATGTGAGTGTTTTTATGAAAATAGACAAAATCGAGTATCGAGCTGTCATTAATTATTTGTTTTTCAAAAGCAATACGCCTACGCAAATCAAAGATGAGTTGGATTCTGTGTATGGGGACTCTGTACCATCACTTACCACAGTGAAATTCTGGGCAGCTGTACTAAAACGTGCTTGGGAGACGATGAACGTTCGGGACGTCCAAAAACTGAAACTACCGACGAAAATACCACCAAAGTCCACCAAATGGTGCTAGACGACCGATGATTAAAGTGAGAGAGATAGCAGAGGCTATGAACATGTCAAAAGAACGTGTTTGTCATATATTAAATCAACATTTAGACATGAGAAAGCTGTCCGGGCGTTGGGTGCCGCGTTTGCTCACGTTCGATCAAAGGCGTGTTCTAATGAACATTTTCAGTGATCTGTTGGCGCAGTTTAGGCGCAAGAAATCCGAGTTTTGGCGCCGATTTATTACTGTAGATGTAACTTGGATACACCATTATACAACCGAAACAACAATACAGTCCAAACACTGGACTGCAAAGGGCGAACCGGCTCCAAAGAATCAAAAACTGTTTTTTTTTCAGCTGGAAAAGTCATGGCGGCTGTTTTATTGGGGGGGGGGGGCAATAGTCATGAAATTATTATAATATACTATCTTCACAAAGGAAAGACCATTACAGGAGCATACTACACATCATTACTTGACAAGTTGAAGGCAAAACTTGGGGAAAAACAGCCACATTTGCAGAAAAAGAAAATACTCTTTCACCAAGAAAACGCACTGTCTCACACCTCAGCGATTGCAATGGCGAAAATCCACGAATTACGGTTTGAACTGCTTGACTCACCTGATGTAGTCCCAGGCGACTTCTTTTTGTTCTCTCATCTGAAAATTGCGCTAGGAGGACAGAGATTTTCGTCAAATGAAGAGACAATCACCTTCGTGAACAATTATTTTGTAGAGAAAAACGCCGAGTACTATTTGGACGGGTTACAGAGATGTGAACATCGCTGAGAGAAGTGTGTAGAGCTACAAGGAGACTATGTTGAAAAACGTCCAGTACTATTTGGACGGGTTATAGAGATGTGAACATCGCTGAGAGAAGTGTGTAGAGCGACAAGGAGACTATGTTGAAAAACGCCGGGTTACAGAGATGGGAGCATCGCTGTGAGGAGTGTGTAGAGTTACAAGGAGACAATGTTGAAAAACGCTGAGTACTATTTGGACGGGTTACAGAGATGGGAACATCGCTGGGAGAAGTGTGTAGAGTTACAAGGAGACTATGTTGAAAAACGCCGAGTACTATTTGGACGGGTTACAGAGATGGGAGCATCGCTGTGAGGAGTGTGTAGAGTTACAAGGAGACAATGTTGAAAAACGCCGAGTACTATTTCGACGGGTTATAGAGATGGGAACATCGCTGGGAGAAGTGTGTAGAGTTACAAGGAGACTATGTTGAAAAACGCCGAGTACTATTTGGACGGGTTACAGAGATGGGAACATCGCTGGGAGAAGTGTGTAGAGTTACAAAGAGACAATGTTGAAAAACGCCGAGTACTATTTGGACGGGTTACAGAGATGGGAACATCGCTGGGAGAAGTATGTAGAGTTACAAGGAGACTATGTCGAAAAACGCCGAGTACTATTTGGACGGGTTACAGAGACGGGAACATCGCTGGGAGAAGTGTATAGAGTTACAAGGAGACTATGTTGAAAAACGCCGAGTACTATTTGGACGGGTTACAGAGATGGGAGCATCGCTGAGAGAAGTGTTTAGAGCTACAAGGAGACAATGTTGAAAAACGCCGAGTACCCATTTGGACGGGTTACAGAGATGAGAGCATCGCTGGGAGAAGTGTGCAGAGTTACAAGGAGACTATGTTGAAAAACGCCGAGTGCTATTTGGACGGGTTACAGAGATGAGAACATCGCTGGGAGAAGTGTGTAGAGTTACAAGGAGACAATGTTGAAAAACGCCGAGTACCCATTTGGACGGGTTACAGAGATGAGAGCATCGCTGGGAGAAGTGTGTAGAGTTACAAGGAGACTATGTTGAAAAACGCCGAGTGCTATTTGGACGGGTTACAGAGATGAGAACATCGCTGGGAGAAGTGTGTACAGTTACAAGGAGACTATGTTGAAAAACGCCGAGTACTATTTGGACGGGTTACAGAGATGGGAACATCGCTGGGAGAAGTGTGTAGAGTTACAAAGAGACAATGTTGAAAAACGCCGAGTACTATTTGGACGGGTTACAGAGATGGGAACATCGCTGGGAGAAGTGTGTAGAGTTACAAGGAGACTATGTCGAAAAACCCCGAGTACTATTTGGACGGGTTACAGAGACGGGAACATCGCTGGGAGAAGTGTATAGAGTTACAAGGAGACTATGTTGAAAAACGCCGAGTACTATTTGGACGGGTTACAGAGATGGGAGCATCGCTGAGAGAAGTGTTTAGAGCTACAAGGAGACAATGTTGAAAAACGCCGAGTACCCATTTGGACGGGTTACAGAGATGAGAGCATCGCTGGGAGAAGTGTGTAGAGTTACAAGGAGACTATGTTGAAAAACGCCGAGTGCTATTTGGACGGGTTACAGAGATGAGAACATCGCTGGGAGAAGTGTGTAGAGTTACAAGGAGACAATGTTGAAAAACGCCGAGTACCCATTTGGACGGTTTACAGAGATGAGAGCATCGCTGGGAGAAGTGTGTAGAGTTACAAGGAGACTATGTTGAAAAACGCCGAGTGCTATTTGGACGGGTTACAGAGATGAGAACATCGCTGGGAGAAGTGTGTACAGTTACAAGGAGACTATGTTGAAAAACGCCGAGTACTATTTGGACGGGTTACAGAGATGGGAACATCGCTGGGAGAAGTGTGTAGAGTTACAAGGAGACTATGTTGAAAAACGCCGAGTACTATTTGGACGGGTTACAGAGATGGGAGCGTCGCTGGGAGGAGTGTGTAGAGTTACAAGGAGACTATGTTGAAAAACGTCGAGTACTATTTGGACGGGTTACAGAGATGGGAACATCGCTGGGAGAAGTGTATAGACTTACAAGGAGACTATGTTGAAAAACGCCGAGTACTATTTGGACGGGTTACAGAGATGAGAACATCGATGGGAGAAGTGTGTACAGTTACAAGGAGACTATGTTGAAAAACGTCGAGTACTATTTGGACGGGTTACAGAGATGGGAACATCGATGGGAGAAGTGTGTAGAGTTACAAGGAGACTATGTTGAAAAACGTCGAGTACTATTTGGACGGGTTACAGAGATGGGAGCATCGATGGGTGAAGTGTGTAGAGTTACAAGTAGACTATGTTGAAAAACGTCGAGTACTATTTGGACGGGTTACAGAGATGGGAGCATCGATGGGAGAAGTGTGTACAGTTACAAGGAGACTATGTTGAAAAACGTCGAGTACTATTTGGACGGGTTACAGAGATGGGAACATCGATGGGAGAAGTGTGTAGAGTTACAAGTAGACTATGTTGAAAAACGTCGAGTACTATTTGGACGGGTTACAGAGATGGGAGCATCGATGGGAGAAGTGTGTACAGTTACAAGGAGACTATGTTGAAAAACGCCGAGTACTATTTGGACGGGTTACAGAGATGAGAACATCGATGGGAGAAGTGTGTACAGTTACAAGGAGACTATGTTGAAAAACGCCGAGTACTATTTGGACGGGTTACAGAGATGGGAGCATCGCTGTGAGAAGTGTGTAGAGTTCCATGGAGACTATATTGGGGGAAAAAATCTGAAACAATTTCTTGTGTCTTTATTAGGTCGAAAACTTCTCAGACCGCCTATGTAGAATGGCGTGTAAAGATTCGTGGTGAGATCTGAGTAGTGCGTACTTATTCGTATGAGGACCCTCAGCCTGCAAAGTAGCATCGGTCCAATAGTATATCATAAATTCTTTTCCAAGTGTCACTTTATTTCTTGTTCAAGTCATTCACATTAAAATTAAATATGTTATTATATTTCGTTTTACTTCTTTTGGCTTCTAATTTAATATTATAATACAAATAACGTTTTTGATAACTTCATAAGTGTGTACATCGCCATATTTTCCACGTGTGGGTTCTGGCCGAGTGGGTTAGCTGCCGAAATTGGTGAAGCAAAGGTTATATTGGAGATTGGCATCAATCTTCGGGAAAACATTCATTTACCATCTTGCCAGCTCTATATCCATGAAAATCTTTTGTGGATTCTTGATTTCTATTCGGACCTTTCATCAACCCGTTTGTTATTAGGCGACCTGTGAAGGCAATATTGGATTATTTAAGAACTGACGCTGTCTGAGGTCACGAGTCCGACATCTGTACTGACGCACTGAAGTTTACCTTTTAATTTATGTTAATATAGGGGAACTGGCTTAGAGAGTTGTTTCTTCAAGGGATTTCAAAGATTAAGATTTCCAGAACCATCTTGCCGTAACCGGCGATAAATAAGAGATCACCAGCAGTTAGAGTGTAATGTAACAGATAAGTGTCAGTCAGCCGAGGTAGTCGTTCTGCTAGCGTCGAGGAGCTACGATCAGCGCAAATTAGTGTGTGCATAAAGAAACATTAGCGCTACGGAAAAAGTTGTAGTTACTCTGTGTATTTGCAAGTGTGAAAGCAAGTGTAAGCTAGTGCATTACTAACAATTTTAGTGACAAATGAAGTGAATAAAATACAACACCATACTAACTGGAGTAAACTATTTTATAGTGCCTGTAAGTGTCAATGTAATGTACGAGGGCCGATTTTTTTTCAAACTCCGATAGGCTATAAATAAAACACAAGTTCATATAAAACAATAATTTTATTACCAAAAGAATAGTACATTTATGGTTACTTTTCGACATAATCACCGAAGAGATTGAGACATTTGTCATATCGGTGGACAAGCTTTTCAATTCCCTCTTCAAAGAAAGTTGCCGCCAGTGAATTCAAGTAGTCCTTGACGTTCGTTTGAAGGTCCTCATTGGTTGGAAATCGCTTCCCACCAAGCCACGTCTTCAGTTGAGGAAAAAGGTGAAAGTCACTGGGTGCTAACTCAGGACTGTATGGCGGATGATTTGCGTCCTTGACCCTCTTCATCATGCACATCATTACGACCATCTTTAAACTTTCGACACCATTCACGAACAACACCATCACTCATGAAGTTTTCGCCATACACACGACTCATACTCCGATGGATTTCTGCAGCACCATGGCCTTCAGCCTGTAGAAAACGAATTATACTTCGCAATTCGCACTTGGCGGGAGCATCAATAATGGCGGCCATGTTTACGTGGCTGTAGCACAACGCCGACTGACGACTGAATGTCAACAATGGCGGAGTGTGTAGTGCGAGAGCTGCGCAGTCGCCGACAGCGCATACCCGCTTTCTGCTGCCCGCGTAGCGTCGGCATGGAGCGATCGGAGGTTGAAAAAAAAAAAACAGCCCTCGTACCTCTTTTCCTAGGATAACGGCTTACTACGGCTATGGTGTTGCCCATTCCTTACACGGTATTTGAACTCGGCACTTCTGGATTCCGTGTTTCTATATTCTCTCTTCTCAGTTTTTTGTGGAATACGTTTAAAAGGGATAAAAATTGAAGGAGGTCATAATAAAAATTGTGCTGGACGGGTTCGATTCCTAGCGTGGGAGTTCTCTCTCAGTGGGAGGCCTAGTTCGTGTTTTATTACGTCCCCCCAAATATTTGAGCAAATATTAGCGGCTCCAGTGTAGGAAGACAGCATTCACCAGCTGGGAGAGACGTCCCACGCTCCAGTACTCCACCCTACGTAAACGCCCGCAGTGATCAGGCTGTAAACCTTGGTCCTCCATCCTCCAGAGTTAAGTATAATTAGCTTCATAGTTAACTAGCTGCTCTGTGATGACGGTACGATTTCATTCTCTTTACAAGACCAGACGAAAGAAAATACGAAACAAAATGCCTTTCCATTTGAGAGAAGTATAAGTAATGGCAAAGTGAACTAATAACAGGAGTAGCTCGGATGGAGTCAGTGTAATATACAAAATCAAGTGTTCCATTAGACAAAATTGCTTCTCAGGGAGTATTTCATAAAGAGGGGAGACCTTTACCCTGAAGGGATACAACAGGATTCATTTCATCCATTTCATTTCATCTCAAAAATGGTTAGATCCTCTGAAAAAGAACAATAATTGAATTACACTGCATGCTACAGCGAGCTGTGTGTCTTGCAGTAAGATTGTGTCTATGTCTTACGCTTTATTGGTTATGTCAGTCATTCAAAATAGGACTTCGGAGAGCATTCCTAGAAATTTCAAAATATATATTTCGCTATGAAGTATTTTAAATATAAGAAGAGTACACTCTGGAAGCGTGTATTTTTCTAATTCCACATCTCTTCCACGGTGGGTTTCCAATGGAACGCGTCTCTTTAGCTTCGTTTTACCGAATCCTCTCATAATTGAGTCTCAGTTACTAAACGTGTACTGATAGCCGAGCGGTTATAGACAACTATGTAGGAGCTAGATTTACAAAGCTTCGAATTCTGGACATAATTTTGACTTTTTTATTGTAGAAATGCGAAATGTGTATCAGGTACATTGTAATATAACTTCCAATTGCTAAGGTTTAGTTGATTTTATGGCATTTGTGCTGCACACAAAAACTGAAACACTCCACTCTGTTTTAAACCGAAATGAAATAAATAATTTTTTTCTCCCTATCTGGTCAATGCTGACGTTAGGAGGACGCTTGGGTTCCCTCAGAGCGAGGGAGCCGAGGCATCAGACCTGAGAGATGAAATCAGGGTTGAGGCGTCGGCCGAACGCCTGAGACGAATTATTGATGGAGCATTTGGTGGAAGGATGGTGGGGGAAACCGGAGGACCCGGAGGAAACCCACCCCAGCGCCATGTTGTCCACCACAAATCCCACTTTCCGATCGCCTAGGATCGTACCCGGGCCGCCTAGTGAGAGCCAAGCGGTCTAACCAATCAGCCATGGCGTGGCCAGTAAATATTTTATTCCTATATGTAAAATCAAATAAAGATGTAAATTAATTTAGTATCGGGAGTGTAAACCTTCTGTTCCTATTATTGCCTTAATTCTGTGGGGCAAGGATCAGAACAAATGACTAGTGATATTTTCACGAGAGGATACTTCGCATTATATGCCAGCAACATTTGTAACAAATGAAGGAGCCCGAGTGTTTACACAACCAATATTAAAGCAATTTTCTAATAACACTGCATTTATTTTGAAAACGAGACGAACATATGTGCGTTTTTATAAATGAATGTGTTTAAAATATCATGCATCTTCTTCAAGAAAAACATAAGATATTGATATATTGAAGCAACATTAATAAAAGGAACATCAAGGGTACCATACTGTGACCTTGTGGGGTCGTGAAATAAAAAGTCCAGGTTACAAACACAAAAAAAATGTTGCACCTTATTTCCGTAGCAATACACTGTTCACATACACAATGTAACATACAGGTCAACCAACACAGCTGCTTACCCGCACGCGTTCAATTACCGACTGACTGTCTCTTGCCATGTGGTGCTGACTGGCTGTATAAAGCCAGAAGGTTTTTTGCTGCGTGCCCACCCGTTTTTAAGGGTTTTACCGCAGGTAAGGTAAATATCGGGATATTGTAGGGTGAAATGTTGATTTTTAGGATGATGAATTTTTATGAGGTTACTAGTTTTATGTACCTGGGGGTTGAAGGACAGGATGCAACACCTTGCACCCTGGTGTTTTATTTATTTACATTTTGGGTTTATAATTTTGATGCCAAGCAGCTTGGAAGGATTATGTGGAGCTCAGCTTTAGCTGCTGTTCGGATTAGCTCCTTGGTTATCTCGGATGCCCGCAAGCCACGCGGGGTAACCGGTGCTGACTAGAGCGACGTCTAGTGGGGTCATAATCTCCCAGGGATCTGACAAGGGCGCTTCTATGAGTTGGTAAACTTGCGTACAATTTTGATGCCCGGCGCCTGATTTCATCCTCCACGTATGGGAGACTCGAGGCCTCGTATAGCAACCTGGTAAGAAAATAAGGACCCACAGAATATATAGACCTAAGTCCTCTATTCTGTGCACGTTGGAGACATGCTAGCACGCTGTCTGCGGCCATGCCCCAGATCTCACAGGCATACAGCATAACCGGGATTACCAGCGCTCGGAAAAGGTATAACTTCATGCCAACTGGCATCGAGGTTGACCCCAGCATTGGATACAGTGAAGCAATTGCTCCCTGTACCTTAGCTGCTCGGTCCCTGATGTGTTGGCGAAAGGTTAGACCCTTGTCCAAGTTAACACCTAGGTACTGGACAGAGTTAGTCCTCTCTATCCTTCGACCTCGGTAGCTGAAACTGGGGCAGTCTGCGGGGGTGTGGCGCTTTGTGAAAAGTATGGCGTGGCTTTTGTCCGGATTAACGGACATCCGCCAACGCCTACACCACTGCTGTGTGAGGCGGAGATGTCTTTGTAAGGAGTTGAAGGCTCTAAGGATGTGTTTGTCTTTGCAGAACAGAAGCACGTCGTCAGCGTATTGTGCCATTTCTACTCGTGGCTCTGTTGGGAAGTCTGCCATAAAGACGTTGAATAGTGTGGGGGATAGTACAGAGCCTTCGGGGACTCCGCCTCTCACTGGTCTGAGTGTAGATGTTTTCCCCGCGACTGTGACTTTGAATGTGCGGTGTCGCAAGAAGCTGTGTATTATGTTGACTAATTGTGTTGGTAGCCCCAGGTGGATCAATTTGTAGAGGAGCCCGGCGTGCCATGTCATGGAGAAGGCCTTCTCGACATCCAAAGAAACTGCAGCAGTGAAGGCGCCTTCCTGGAACCCCAGGGCAGCAGTCTCCACCACCCGCAGCAACTGTTGGATTGTCGAGTGCCCAGGACGAAAACCAAACTGATGTGCGGGAATGGCTTGAAGGTCTCCCAATATTGGGGAGAAGCGGATGAGAATCAACCTCTCGAGAACTTTCGAGAGGGTGGAAAGGAGGCTGATGGATCGGTAGCTGGAGGGGTGAACCGGATCTTTCCCAGGTTTTTAATATGCAAATCACCCGGGCCTCTCTCCACTCTCGTGGAAAGTACCCAAGGGTGAGGCACATGTTGAAAATCCTAGTGAGGAATAGAACCGCGTTGAAGGGGAGATGGCGGAGCATTAGGGGGGTCAGCCCGTCCGGCCCCGCCGCCGACTGTCTCTTTTCAAGCAGGCTGCCTTTTTATCGATTTCTAACACACCAGAAATTTCTCGAACAATCGAGACCGGTTAGAACAAAGGCGAACTCTTGCCAAATCCGTCTGTTCCCGCCCACCAACTTGGCAAGCCTCCATCTCCACACTACACTGCCGCCTCTTCGATCTTGTTACCCGCGCTGCCTCCAATCAACAATGACCTGGCGACAATACATACGGTAAAGCTGCAAAGCATTTCCCTACCTATCGTATATGTGCAATAAGGGAAGGGTAGAGACCTTTAGTATAAAGAAGGGAACTCCTGTTAACGTGAACTACACACTTTATTTAAGAAACCTACAATTACCATAGAATCGCAACAAAAGACTGTAGTGATTAAAGATCAGATTCAATTTCCCACAGCATAGCTTTGAAATGCAGCCAGAGAGATATTAAAGCGCATGTTCTCATCGAACGCTTCCGAAGTTTTCCGAATCAAACATTTTCTATCTTGTTTTTTTAACTACCTGTGTGATTTTTATATTTGGCGTGGGACTTCCAAGTCTCTTAATTTCAGTTTCTTCTTCTAAGCTTATTTTTAAAAAGGATGTGCTAATAGACACTGTATGGAATTCATTGTTTCTCCTTAAGGGTATGTATGACTGAAATTTCATGAAAATCGTGAAAATAACGACTTTTTTATTTTAATTCTATAAAATAATTTAGACATTCCCGAATGTGAAAAATGCATAATTTGCCTCCGAACGCCATTTTAAATGCTTATTTAAATGTCGGTGGCCTTTAAACTCTGTCAGAGGCCCGCCCTCTTTGCCTACATCCACATTCTTTGTCTGTTTTCCGTTCTTAAATTTTCAATTCAAGAAAAGAAAAATAAGGATTTAGAAGACAAAATAGTTCCTAAAATGTTGCCAATATATCAGAGGCTGGCTTCTACAACATTACTAGAGAGGTGCAAAACAGGAAAAACACAGAATGCCAATGAATCTTTGCATCATGTCATATGGAATAAGTGCCCAAAGGAAGTTTTCATATCAAAACAAAAATTGGATCTTGCTGTTATTAAAAGCATCAGTGAGTTTAACATGGGTAGTCTTAAGTCATTGGAGCTGCAGCAAAATATCAGAGGTGAAAGTGTAGTAGACTCAGCAAGGAAAACTTCAGACGAGATCAGACTCGTATCCTGCAAAGCAAGAAGCGAAGTTGTGCAGAAGAAAAGCAACATCTAAAGAAGAAAAAGGTGGAAAAAGCAGCAACAGAGGAGAGGAAAAAGAAATCTGAGGGTCCAACTTATCAGCCTGGTGGATTTTAATGTGAGTTATGCAATCAAATCTTTAATCGCTGTTTTCTCAATGTTCATATTTTCAGCATTTTTCTTCCTGTAAAATGCTCCTTGCGATGCAGTTTTTGTACTACATTCATGAAATTTCCTACACAGGTTCAGAATATCACGAGGAATGGAAATTGCCCTAGGTTTTATTGTGACATGTATATAAGCATATATTTTTAATTTTCAAACACAAAACTTACAGTTTTTTAGACAAAAAAAGAATATCTGTAAATTAAAAACTTTTTGTGACCTAAACTAAAGGAGACACAGAAAAACCCAGAGCAATTTCAAAAGGTATGTGTATTATGAACATAGGGTTAAAATATTAGACCAAAATTCAAAATATTTTGTCGCAAGGGACTTTTTAGTGACGTAACAAAAAACATACAAAATTTATCATAATTTCTAAACTGCTGGAGAAAAATGGTTTAAATTTAGGTTGTAACATGTTTACATTATACTACACCTATGGTGTAAATTTGAAAAAGCTAGCATTATTAGTTCAGAATTTGAAAATTTCAGTCATACATACCCTTAAATAACACAATTTACCTGAGGTTAAATAAATTAATATGATGCACTACTCAAAACACGATACAGTTAACAAAACAAGGCACAAACCATGTCGCTATGCACTGATAGCTAATAGTTGACCGATGCGAACATTTAATATGAGAATAATAGATGGCGCTGAAAGCAGAAGGAAAAGGCTTGGCATCCACTATTCTCTGGCTGTTAGGTTAACCAACCTTATTCAGGCTTAAGCCCCGCCCTTGCCCCCTACTTGCCTTGGCAGTTCCTAGGTCCATCCTGCCATATATCTACCCATTGTATGCCAGTGGTTTGCAACTGAGAGTGAACTACTCGGCACCTGTAAACAATACAGCGCGCTGAGGTCCACTGCACTAGACAAGGTCGAATTGAACCCCATAGGGAAGGTGCCTTTACATTAAAGGGAGACCCAGCATTTTGGTTGTAGCACAAACATGCTACCCTATTTAGAAGCCGCCCCTGTTTGAATGTATGTATTTTTTATGTATATATTTTGTATTTTTGCAGTATTTTGAATTATGTTAAATTAAGAATGGTAATGAATTAACAAAGTATAAATAATATTACTGGTACTAGTCGGCCAGCATTGCTTCTGTTTACTTCTTGAAGCTTAGGGAACCGCGTGGAGCGAGGGAAGCGAGGTAAAGGCGATACTGGTAATGTACAGTCACACAATTAAAACAGTACACGCCTGCTGATGTCTTCACGTTAGTTCTCGGAAGTAGCAAGTCTGGGAATGTTTATTTCAGGTCCTTCATCTGATATACCCGCGTTACTGTTCCCTTTATCAGTGTATCACTGGCACGGCGTTCTTTTACTTCAATATTCATATTCTAGAAATAACATTCATCACGATTGCAATCTTCATCGTCATCATCGTTGCTCTCTAGACCCACGTTTATAATTATATCTTCAATTGTTTCCTCCATTAACCCATCTTGGTGCTTAAAATCTTGCTCAGTTCTTTTCACGTGTCTGCTTACTTCTATCCAATCATTTTGTGTAATTTGAGCTATGCAGCTTGTTGTCATGGCTTTCAGATTACTCAAAGTAATCAATGATACATCTTTTGTTTAATTAAATTCCAGATAACTCTAGAGGGTTAGGGTTACAGTGCTACGGAGGAAAGCGTAAGACCGAAAGCCCTTTTGTTCCATTATTCTATCAATCCAATAAACAGACTTGTTTAAAATTAATTTTCACTATCTCTAGCTCATTTTTTGGTCATTTGAGGATCATGTTTAATTTTCTTTTGTGTTAGCCAATGTGATTTTCGAGATGAAGTGTTAGGGGCTTTATTTTCCTGTACGGTATGGCACAACAATGATTTCAGGTGGAATATTTTATATTAATTTTTCTTCTACCCACTTTTTATAATTTTGACTGTTCTTTTCATCATGATAATTCGCTGATTGGATTTTGAATCGGAAATAAATTCTGCTCCGTCACTAAATCCCATGGACCCCCCTGCATGTAAAACAATTGCTCTTTGACCAGCACTAGTATTAGTCAAAAGACCTGGTACTTCGTCATATTGCCAGCATAGTGAGTATGGACCCAAGACTCGTCTGTTTAAACTGGTTTACGTGTGCCTTTTACAGTTTACTAATAGCCCTTAAGTACTCTGCAAGTTTTGCAACAATTTGTGGTTTCTCCATTAGCACAGATTGTTTGTTTTTCATTTCTTACATTGAAATCCCATTTTTCTTAATATTTTTCTAAATTTTTCTTTGCCACCCTGAATATGTATTCTTTAGCGAAGTTCAGGAGTTTCCTTAAGGTAGGAATTTCCTTTTTCTGTTCATAGTACTCCAAAAATTTTCTACGCACAACACATTTATCAAATTCATCAAGAGATATGATTGTGCCTGATTTTCGATTTTTCCTCGAGGTTCCAACCTTAACCCCAGTTGTTGAAACATTTTCTGTTCATGATGGATCTCCCAAACTTTCCCACTAATTTTGTTGCCCTAATTGTTGCTTTCTCAAGGTGCATGAGTAACCTTTTCTCCTTTGTTTCTTGTCTACAGAAGTGTGTGTGTGTGTGTGTGTGTGTGTGTGTGTGTGTGTGTGTGTGTGTGTATATATATATATATATATATATATATATATATATATATATATACAGGGTGAGTCACCTAAAACTTGCACCGTAAATATTTCTGAAATGGTATGTGCTATTGATATGCGGTTTTCACGGAATTGAACTATAGGCAGGGGCTCGCATTTTCAAATGATACACAGATTTTTATAATTTTTAGAAAGTGTATTTATGTACAAAAGTTACATTTTTTAAATGGAACAATGCGTATTGACATTAAGAAAATAAAAGTAGAATAAATTAGAATGTCAATGGTGTTTTTTGCACGATTCTAATGTAAGTAGTTTACGAGAAATCGTCATTTGAAAATTGAACGCACCGGCAGTTGTTCCATTCAATTGCTTAGTTGCTAGGCTAGGATGTTGTTATGTTTGTTTACAATGTGTTTTGTCTACACTGGCAGTTATTTTGTGATAGTTGAAGCAGTAGGACGTGCTTGGAAGATGGTATTTACCAATGCAGAAAAAGCAGATATGCTCATAGTTTATGGTGAATGTAGAAAGAATGCAGTTCTTTCTTGTACAGTGTACTTGGAAACATATCCGAATAGACGTCAACCATCTCGTCAATTATTTGTGAACCTCTTCAACCAATTACGTGAAAGTGGTAGCATAACGTCTAGAAAACGCACCAGAAACAAACGAGCAACTGGAGAGCAAGAAGAAATTAATGTTCTAGCTGCTGTTGCAGTAGATCCCCACATTAGTTCTCGTGCAATCGCACGAGGAAGCGGCATCAGTCAAAGAAGTGTAATCCGCATCCTCCATCGTCATAAGTTCCATCCGTATCACATCTCTCTCCATCAAGTGCTGCATGGCAATGATTTTGAGAATCGTGTGAACTTTTGTACATGGGCATTGAGACATGATACTCCAAATTTGTCATGTATCTTGTTCACTGATCAAGCAACATTTACTAATCATGGCCAAGTAAATCTAAAAAATATGCACTATTGGTCTGTTGACAATCCTCGTTGGCTGCGTCAGGTAGAACGTCAGCATCCATGGAGTGTGAACGTGTGGTGTGGAATAGTGAACCATCACATCATTGGCCTTTTTTTCATAGAAGGAACACTGAATTCACAGAAGTATCTCAACCTCCTAACAGACGATCTTCCACAGATGTTAGCAGACGTTCCCCTTCAGACTAGGAGGAATCTGTGGTATCAACATGATGGCTGTCCGGCCCATAGTGCACGAATTACTACAGCTTATCTTCAAGGATTGTTTCAAAATCGGTGGATTGGACGAAGGGGACCTGTACCTTGGCCGGCCCGTTCACCAGATTTGACTCCTTTAGATTTTTTCTGTGGGGGAAGCTGAAAGACACTGTCTACAAGGACATACCAACTACACCAGAAGATATGAAACGGCGTATTACTGCTGCCTGCGCTGAAATTTCCACTGAAATGTTAGAACGTGTACAGCAATCTTTACATACTAGACTGGAAGCTTGTATTGAATCTGGTGGTGCTCATTTTGAACACAGGCTTTGAGGGTACAGTTTTGTTTACTTGTCAGAATCCTCATTTTTCTTCATTCTCTTGTTTTTCTTTAGTTTGTCCTAGCCATTGTCCCGTTTTGTACAAATGACGATTTCTCGTAAACTACTTACATTAGAATCGTGCAAAAAACACCATTGACATTCTAATTTATTCTACTTTTATTTTCTTAATGTCAATACGCATTGTTCCATTTAAAAAAAATTGACTTTTGTACATAAATACACTTTCTAAAAATTATAAAAATCTGTGTATCATTTGAAAATGCGAGCCCCTGCCTATAGTTCAATTCCGTGAAAACCGCATATCAATAGCACATACCATTTCAGAAATATTTACGGTGCAAGTTTTAGGTGACTCACCCTGTATATATATATATATATATATATATATATATATATATATATATATATATGCTTTTCATCAGAATGGGATACTTTTCTTGCTTTTAACTTTGTAGATGCCTCCGTAATTAAACTCTTCACAAGGACACGTCAGAGCGAGCACTGCAACTGCCACTATACTATTAGAATTTTAACTGTATAAGAAAATGTTCAAAGAAACACCGTGTTGAACTGCACTACATCTGTATGTCACATTGGAATTACCTCGGTATTGTTGATGTTTGCGTTATCCGCACTGTATCTGAGGTACTCCGCCCACTTGTGACGTAACTGTTTAGTAACGCTTCTCGCCGAGTGCATTCATATCGTTGCCGATTAGTAAGAGGACTGCGTCCTCCTCCAAAAACAGTGGCAGACGGCGTACATCCACGTTTCCCCTCCACTACGGCCCTCAAGTTAATGCAATCACGTACAAGATCAAGTGAAAATCTCACTTTTTGTTATACGGTCTATCTTTAAGACAATAACTGAAGACACACTTGTGAAACTATCGTAATTTAGAATAAAACTTTAATATGCTGCTTTACACTCTGAGATCATTTTGAAGGTTGATCAAACACACAATTACAAATTGTTGGAGCCACATGGTAGAGTGGGCGTGTCGAACGTGGTAAAAAGGAAGACAAACAGAGAAAAAGAACAACGAGGAGCTACAAGAAGGAGAGGTATGCCAAGGATAACATAATAAGAAAGAAATTGCCGTAATGTGGATGTGAACTCACCGCACGCCTGGCCTCACTTTCTTTTGCGATGGGTTTCTTTTAGGGTTCATCACACCGCCGGCTAATATAAAATAAAAAGTAGAGTAAGATAAACCTGTCGGTCAACTCGTAATAAACAACATCTTGTTGCAGGATGGACAAGAAACGGACAGAGATAATTATAGACGAGTGTGTTTGTTAATTAATCCGCTTCTACACCAATGACCCGTTAGAACTAACACTTGCCATCTCTAAATTATATATCTGCGCCATATTTTCTAAACTGAAGGCACTTACATTACATTACTTTCACCCAAAGATATGATGTCAAAATTTGACTAGAAATGCGTCGTGGCTCGACGAATGGAAATAGAACATTATTGTACCAAAAAGTACGTCCGTGTACTTAGTTACCAAATTCAACGTATTTTAAAACGGATTCAAGAACATTTTGCAAAAAAGGCCCCACAACTTCAAACGGCCCTTGTTAAAACCTTCGGTATACCAACTATAAAAACTTAAACTTTAGAATAAAGAGAACTTCAAAGACTATTCTCAGAAATTATATTATTATGAGGGATGTTCAATAAAGAATGATCACAATTTTTTTGACAACATACCTTTACTCATCCTCATAATTTTGATGGTCCTTCTCAAAATAGTCTCCCCTGAATGCGATGCACTTGTCCCAGCGTTTCTGCCAGTCTTCAAAGACATGCTGGAAACCATTTTTGAGAGATCCTTCAAAATCGCCTCCGCAGCCTTCAGCACTGCTTCTGATGATGGATAATGTCTCCCATGAAGGCGTTTCTTCAAGTTAGGGAATAGAAAAAGAGTCACATGAAGCTAAATCTGGACTATAGGAAGGCTGAGGGATGCACTTCACGTTGATGTTTGCAAGATATTCAGTAACAACATTGGCAATATGCCGCCGCACATTATCGTGGTGTAGCATCCTGCCTGCTTCACATAAATGTGGTCTTTTGCACTTGATATGGACTTGCAATGTTTTCAGGACATCCCTGTAGTATTGTCAAGTTACTGATGTGTGTGCAGGTACAACATACTGATAAACCATTCCATGAATATCAAAGAATGAGATGACCATAACTTTCCCAGCAGAAGCATCCTCTTTTGCTTTTTTGGGGGTTGGTGATGAAGGAGATTTCCACACTGAGCTTTGCTGTCTGCTCTCAGGATCAAAATGATGTAGCCAAGTTTCATCAGCAGTGATTACGTTTGAAAGAAACTCCGGATCTTCCTCTAACATTAACTTTAACTGCATGCAGACCTGCATGCGAATGTCCTTTTGTTCGGGAATCAACAGTATTGGAACCCATCGCGTACAAACACGTCTCATGTGTAATGTTTCTGTCCCCAACGTGTGGGTGGCACCCAATGAAATGTTCAGTATTTCAGAAAGTGATTTTAAGGTAATTCGTCGATTCTGTCTCAAAATGGCAGCAGCAGTGTTGATGTTTTCTTCCGTAAGAGCAGTAACTGGCGCACCGTGTCCACCTTCCTTTGAAATTGATTGTCTCCCCTCTTTAAACATTTTAAACCAACTTCGAGGTGTGCTTTAGGGAAGAACAGAACACATCCATGGTACCATCATCACAGACCTCACTTAACTGTCTTGATTTGTTGTCACACGATGTTCTGTCTTCATTGAACTGTCACACCCAGGAACGTACATTAGACACATCCATGGTACCAACACCACATGCCTCACTCAACTGGCGATGAATTTCAATAGGCGTCATACCACGAAAATAGAAAAAACGAATGATTATAGGCTGTTCCTGCAATAAAAACGGGGCCCAAATGACCTTGTTGTCGACGGGCCCTTAAACACCACTCACTCACTGCAATAAAAACGTTGTCATTTTAAGTATTAAAAACAGCCACTGCCACTAGATTTTAATGCACTGTACGGTGCTGACATCTCTGTCATGCATTCATAAAGACTCCAAGTGTATTTTTAAGAAAACCAAAATTCTTGTCTGGTGCCAGTCCTGGAAAAAAAAATGCACGTCTGTATATCTGAAATCCCGATGGGTTTTGTCAAACTTGGCAGTAATCACAAGCGAACTTCCCGTTTCACATTTCAGCGACTCTCGGACACTTATGCACACAAATATGTTAAACTGCTTTTAAATACTTCAAGCTTACAGTTTCTAGTGTTAATAATCATAACCAGTTTCAGTTTACATCCTAAAACAATTGGCAACACGTTTCATATAGGCAATTTATTAGCCACGATTAACTTTTGCAGTCAACGTAAAATCTTGATTTAAAAGGTTTTTTTTTTAATTTTATTCAGGAAGTCTTAAAAACCTGTAACATTTTTATATAAAATACTTTTTAGGGATATAATATTTGCTTCTACTTTAATTCCTGAAGTGATTAGCAACTCGCAGCTGGCGTAATTTCAAATAGAAGTGCACTTTCTAGCTCGTACCTCTATAGCCTCTCTGCTTTTGTTTTCCCAATTAACTTCATCAAAGTCTGAAATACGTTAATAATTAGTTTACAAGTTTGAAGTACCCATACTTCACGAAGAGATTCGATAGCTGGTGTCGGTGTTTTGAAATGCCAAGCCCAGGGGGCGGGGGTGTACTCTACCGGAACTAATACGCCGTGAATTACAGAGAAAATGCGAACGGCGTAACGGAACCTGCTGGGAGTTTGCAACGGGTCGATAAATTTAAATTAAAACATCGCGGCCACAATCTTTATTCCCTAGAGTGTATGTACCACAGGGTTCAGGATAAAAGTTAAATGGACCCGCCCAGTTATCATGGCGGCATTTGATAACGTCCGTGCCAAACTGCTACCCATTTTCGATCTGTTTAACACTGGTGTACTAATTCAAAGAATTACTTGCGCCTTTTATTTTTGCAACTTTCTTAATGTATATTTACATATTTGTAATTGAAGCGGTCAAAAGCAGAAGTTGCTAAGTCACTGTTTCAAAATTGTGAAGGAGAGCTGCTGGAAGTTTTCAAAAGTAACTTTAAATACCTAAATAGTAATACAAATGAAAGAATTTTATGTGATGGGTCCTTTTGGAGGCACAAAGTACTGTGTTGAAGTGTTTATCATGGTTTGACATATGTAGCATGTGTGACAGGATGTTATATTACTAGGACTTAACAACTTTTAACTTAAATTGGATGAGAAGTTGTTACGTCACTTGACTTCACAGCTTCTGATCCTTAATGTTAGAGTTTTTACATTATACAATATTATAATATGTAGCTATGGATAAACTATTTCTTTATATTCACCAATACATCTCTACTTGGACTAATCCACTATACACTTCATGGACTGACATACAACATTGTCATCAAAACATCACTCAATCTCACTGCATCATCTTCTACCTCACTTCCATATGTCACTGTGTGATAAAGAGTGACATGTTCCAGTAGTGAACATCGTAATATTTTGCCTTCTTAATCTTCCGATGTCTATCTGGTGTGTTTCTCGCACTATCACATGCCTTGTGTAAGACTTGTAACGTCACTACTCTCCTCAAAAGAGACTGGGGACGATAAAGTGAGGAAGACATTCTGTGACGAACTTCTGGTACACATCCTCTTTGGAGATACACACCCCGGATTAAAGTGACTTCAGGAATACTTCTTACAAGGACATGGTCGAGGGCATTTTTGAAGTCAAAAACTTCAACAACTGGAGTGTCATCATGTTCCCCGTTATCGGTCAGTGAACGTTTGACATGGACAACATCAATGGACTTCTTCTGTAGTGAATCTTTGATAACTTTCACCCATGAGGAAGGGACTAACACTTTATCTATTTACCGTTTCTTCTTCTCAATATTGCCAAAAATTCTGTGAATAGGCATGAAAGAGTGCCCTGGTATTGGGGAGTACAGATAAAGTTTCTGAAAGTGCACTTGAATGTCTAATGTATAAAATTTCTAATCTAAAATGTATGAACAAAGCTTGTATGGCACCACCAAACGGCTAATGTGGCAACTACTTGACTTAACAACATCTAACTCGAAAAGGCTGACTTAACAACTTTTATTTCTGAAACTCATGCACATTCAAAGTGCCAGGGTCGTAATACGTTCGACCTAACATCTTCTGATCCTCAACAGAACTGGTATTCAGAGCCCTTATCGTATGTTTAACACGATTTCTCAAACACATTCTCTAAATAACTTCTGTATCTGAGTACCTCAATTTCTAAAGTCATTGAGCTAATGACATATCCAATAGCGTAGTATCTCTTGCTAACGATTTCTTATTCTGTAACAAAATTATTTCTCATACAGCAACTTCATGTATTGCCTATAACGTATGGAAAACCTTTAGTGTAGCTATATATCATAAACTGTTCATACAGACACGGATCTGAATTACAGCAGAACATGCTTATGAAGAAGGCGTTCAATTATATTTTAGAATGCCATTGAATAATGTTGCAGGTTAACAAGACAGGAGTGCCAGCCTCTGTAGCACAGGTGGTAGCATTTCTACCTAACTTTCTAGAGCTCCAGAGTTCAAATTTCGTCCAGAGTGAGCTATCCAAACCAGGTTTCCTCTGATCCTGAAAGATGAATGTCTGGTAACTCAAAGCTCTATGTACCCTGTACTCATTTGTACATCATTTCATTCATCGTCCGATATGACTTAATGTTGGAGGTTTCCTCTGATCCTGAAAGATGAATGTCTGGTAACTCAAAGCTCTATGTACCCTGTACTCATTTGTACATCATTTCATTCATTGTCCGATATGACTTAATGTTGGAGGTTTCCTCTGATCCTGAAAGATGAATGTCTAGTAACTCTAAGCTCTATGTACCCTGTATAAATTTGAACATCATTTCATTCATCGTCCGATATGACTCAACGTTGGAGGTTTTCTCTTATCCTGAAAGATGAATGTCTAGTAACTCTAAGCTCTATGTACCCTGTATAAATTTGTACATCATTTCATTCATCGTCCGTTATGACCTAACGTTGGAGGCTTTCTCTTATCCTGAAAGATGAATGTCTAGTAACTCTAAGCTCTATGTACCCTGTATAAATTTGAACATCATTTCATTCATCGTCCGATATGACTAAACGTTGGAGGTTTTCTCTTATCCTGAAAGATGAATGTCTAGTAACTCTAAGCTCTATGTACCCTGTATAAATTTGAACATCATTTCATTCATCGTCCGATATGACTTAATGTTGGAGGTTTCCTCTGATCCTGAAAGATGAATGTCTAGTAACTCTAAGCTCTATGTACCCTGTACTCATTTGTACATCATTTCATTCATCGTCCGTTATGACCTAACGTTGGAGGCTTTCTCTTATCCTGAAAGATGAATGTCTGGTAACTCAAAGCTCTATGTACCCTGTACTCATTTGTACATCATTTCATTCATTGTCCGATATGACTTAATGTTGGAGGTTTCCTCTGATCCTGAAAGATGAATGTCTAGTAACTCTAAGCTCTATGTACCCTGTATAAATTTGAACATCATTTCATTCATCGTCCGATATGACTAAACGTTGGAGGTTTTCTCTTATCCTGAAAGATGAATGTCTAGTAACTCTAAGCTCTATGTACCCTGTATAAATTTGAACATCATTTCATTCATCGTCCGATATGACTTAACGTTGGAGGTTTTCTCTTATCCTGAAAGATGAATGTCTGCTAACTCCAAGCTCTATGTACCCTGTACTCATTTGTACATCATTTCATTCATCGTCCGTTATGACCTAACGTTGGAGGCTTTCTCTTATCCTGAAAGATGAATATCTGGTAACTCTAAGCTCTATGTACCCTGTACTCATTTGAACATCATTTCATTCATCGTCCGATATGACTTAACGTTGGAGGTTCTCTCTTATCCTGAAAGATGAATGTCTGGTAACTCTAAGCTCTATGTACCCTGTACTCATTTGTACATTATTTCATTCATCGTCCGATATGACTTAACTTTGGAGGTTCTCTCTTATCCTGAAAGATGAATGTCTGGTAACTCTAAGCTCTATGTACCCTGTGCTCATTTGTACATCATTTCATTCATCGTCCGATATGACAACGTTGGAAGTTTTCACCTATCCTGAAGGATGAATGTCCGGTAACTCTAAGCTCTATGTACCCTGTACTCATTTGAACATCATTTCATTGATCGTCAGATATGACTTAACATTGGAGGACGTAAATTATGTAGAAAATATTAAACAATGTCTCGGAATGCGTAAGTAAGAGAAATGCTATGTATTAATGAGTTTTCCAATATTTCTATTTATGAAAAATCATTGAGAATGAAGAGAGCCTCAAAGTCTATTCCTAAACGATTCAAGATGTACGTTTTAATTATGAGTGGAATGTCATAAGTAAATTGTAATTTAATGAAAACTTTACAGTTTTTTTAAACTATGTTTTCCTAAAAATTTTGCAGGTAAAGCGCAGTAAGGAACGTAGGTTTTGCTTGAATATCCTTGGAAGTTGTTGCATCTTGGCCTCGCAGTGATACAAAAGCTGTTGCCGCTGGTATTCCAACACATCTAAAAGTGTTACGTGCCGTGTCACACAGCCAAAGATAAATGATAACAGTTTCGTACAATGCGAGTAAAGATCAAGGCGTTCAGATGTTTATTATGGGTCACGCACTTGAGAGACATTTGTTTGGGTTGGATATTTACTACACGACACCAAGATGAAGAAACATGTCGTGTTTCGTTGTTTATGGAGTAATATAATCTCCCAGCTTGCAGTCGCCCGACTTTTATCTAGAAATATTAATAAATCTCAAGCAATTTTGCAACCTACCCTTTACAGAAGAGAAATCAGTTTAGTGTAATCTTTAGAATCACTTGTTTATACAGTGCAACACATAAGTCTTACACTCTGTCAGAATTAAACGCAGTCTACGAGGATTTAAAGAGGGAAAATTCTCTGATGTGCATGCTGAAAATCAATCGATATGTGGTACACTGGAATAGTCTGAAATGCTGAAAATGGGAGGAAAGCCACGAAAATTCGATATCGAGTCCCCATAATCATTTCTCTTTACTTTCTCCAAGAAATCATCTATATTTCTTACATTATGTTCTCGTTTTACAGAGAGCGTTTTCCTGATTAGTGATACCTCTCACCCCCTCCTTAAAACTATTCCTCTTTTGTTGCCAAATTTCTTCTCTATATAATTTTCTTTGTTTGCAATATAGTATACCATGCCAGTCTGTATCATCTTCTAAACACACTAGCCATTTCCCTTTATCCTTATCATATCTAATACCTTTCAAATTACCAAGTCCTGTTCTCCCCCAAACGAATCATTCTCGATCTAGCTTATTAAACATATCTATGTGCATTTCCCTCCCCCACACTACCTTTATTTCCCTATATATCCTCAACGATGTCCGCGCCATGGCTCACTGGTTAGACCGCTTGGCTCTCGCCTGGCAGCCTCGGTTCGATCCCAGGCGACCACTAAATGGTATTTGTGGTGGACAACATGGTGCTGGGGTGGATCTCCTCCAGATCCTCCAGTTTCCCACACCGTCATCCCACCAAATGCTGCATCATTCATTCATCCCAGGCATTGGGCCGACTCCTCAAACCTGATCTCATTTATCAGGTTTTTTTTTTTTCTTTTTTTTTATTTATTGGACAGGCCCCTCCCCGCCTGCCCGGTGGCGATCAACCGTCATTCTCCGGCATGCATTCTACATCGCCTCCCGCATGCTGTTAATACTAACATGCAGGGGTGCGGGGTTACGTGAAAGATTAGTGGTGTTAGTTAGCAGATCCCCCAATAAGCACTCTGGGGAGTGTCGTGTATGATATGCTCAGCATGAGTCATGCTGGGCGGCGTGGTGTGAGAGACCAGTGTGGCAAACATGGCTAGGTGCCCTGAGTGCCAGACTGGGGATTCGTGTTGTGTATTGTTATTTGGGCATGCGTGTAGTGCCTTTTTCGGTGCATGCGTCCATGCTTAGTGGAGGGTTAGTGTTAGGTTATGATCATGCGTGTTATTCATGGTATGTTAGTAGCTCTAAGGTGGTGTTAGTACACGGGATTAGTAGTTCGAAGCATGCATATAATATTAGTTGTGGTTTGGAATGCTGAGGGAATTCTGTAGGCAGATATGATGGTAGTCTTGAGGGCTGTGCTGGGTTCTAGACAGGGATGAGCTGGTTTAGGAAGTCTTGAACGTCATGTTCGCTAACGTCGTTGTCCGAGTATCGGTGAAAGAGGTACAGGGGTCCTTTATGTTTATTGGTGAATGGGTCATAGTTGCCAATGCTTTGGATGAGTGGGTTTGGGTTTTATTCTGCATTTTTGTAGAGGTCAAAGGCGAGCTTGCGGATAAATTCGTTAATAGTATGTATTCTTAGTTCCTTATGTAGAGGTGCTGCTGGGGTTGTACTCGGGAGTTTGCATATTAGCCGTAGGATTTTATTTTGGAACCGCCCCTCTCCTTCAGGCTCTTGATGGCGTTGCCCACCATCTCTGACGTACGAGGATGTGCCGGTTTCGTCCTGGGCTTCTTTGCCGAAGAGGCCTTGGCCTTTTTGGGCGCAACCTGCGCTGGAGCTGCTGCGAGAGCCGTTGATGATGCTGTGTCTGCCATGTCACAAGTGGAAATGAGTAAACTTTTTTTATTTTTTATTATTTTTTTATTTTTCATTATTATTATTTTTTTATCAGGTCAATATGCTTCGACTTCCCTCTCTCTAAGGGAACCCAAGCGACTCCTAACACCAGCATAGGCGAGGAACGGAGACAACGAGCTCTTCTACCATTTACTAGCAAAAACTTGACTATCAATACGTTCTAATCTTGATTTTACTTCTTTCCATAAAGCCTCTATAACAATACTCCCCATTTCTCAAAATATTGCCATACCTATCTCCTCATTATTTCCCTTACTTTTTGTGTCCAAGACATTTGCTTCTCATTTGCATAACAAAACATTCCTTAATAAAATTGTTTTCCTCAAAATTGGCAGTTCTATATAATTATTTTAAGACAGTAAAGAACGTCAAGCATTATAAAAATTAAGCGTCTTTTTCGCCCAACACAGAGCGTTAAAGAGCTTCCAAAATAATGGATAAAAATGCTGAAAACCCAT
Organism: Mantis religiosa; assembly: GCA_030765055.1. Taxonomy (NCBI): domain Eukaryota; kingdom Metazoa; phylum Arthropoda; class Insecta; order Mantodea; family Mantidae; genus Mantis; species Mantis religiosa. The sequence continues at coordinate 195,844,057 of CM060953.1, forward strand.
TTTACGACTCTGCTATTCGAGTTATCCTATTTTGTTACACTGACATGTTTCTGTAAGATTACCTCAAAGATTGCCAAATAAAATTTCATAACTCTATCATTGGAAAGCTCAGTTCATCCTCAAAGACATAGGGTCATAATTCAGCCCCTAATTTCATTTCTTAAATTATCAAAACATTAAAGTAATTTACAAACTGCATGTATTTTATTTTTAAAAGAACTTGTTTACCTGACATAATTCAGACAGCCATATGATAGAACAGCAAGTGATATCCCATAGAATATAAATAATTGTTTATTATTTATAACAAAACCATATTATTATTTTTAAAAATAAAAATTGTTGAATTCAAATGACTTTCTCTACACTTGTACAAGCATTTATTCCTCGATCTACTTTATGATTACTGCCGCGTACCCATTATTTAAGATAGCGCGGCGTAGAGCGATAAGGGACAGATGGTGTCGGGTGGAGATAAAGACTTTGCCTAAGCAGATAAACATAGCGAGAAGATAAAAGACATGTCAAAACTGATAAGGTTAGATAAAAGCGAACATTATAGTGACATCGTGATTGTCTTACAGAACATTCGATTTCTGGTTTGTTACAGAATATTCCAGAAATAACTAGTGATATGAGTAATGGTATATATAAGGAAGCCGAGTCATAAACAGAGTAGTAGTCGAAAACGGAGTTGTAAGGACACTTAGAAATAGAAGCGGATCGAGAGCTTAATTGAAACTACTGTGTTTGGAAAGTGAGCTCTTTGTTGTGGTCAACGACCTTGGTAGATTATAATTGTGGATGTGAACGTAATGCTGCTACTGTAAGTGTATTTCTACAGAAATAAAGAATATTTGGAATTTCTGCAACTTGGAATTTCAATTCTACGAACCCACAGTTACATTATCAAGATAAACATTATATTATTTCTAATTTTCTTGTAGGTACAAAGGAATACAGTAGACTTTAAGTGATATTCAAATGTTTTGAGCTATGATGACGTTTAAAATTACATTCTCTTTGCTTGTGCAAAAGATAAAATCACGGATGAAGATTCCCTATTAAAGGAAAAAATAAATACTGTAAAATTGAAATAAATTAGCAGTATTTTTAAAATGGTTCACTTACAGAAAAAAGTGGGATGATTTTTAATATTTCCTTCATTTATCTTATATTCTGTCAACTCTAGAAACCGCAGTCCCTGTAAAGACTTGACGGCAGTTGGTAGTACAGTGCCTCTCACCAACTAGTCTCTGAATCAAATAAATATGAAGTTAATGAAGATGTATTAACATAATTTTTAATAATTAAAAAACCAAAATTCACTTCCTTAATCTCTGATATGATTTGAACCAGTATCGGTGTTTCGTAAAATGCTAACGACATTTCTCAATTCACTATCACAGTTGAGGTATTTTTGCTTTTTCTTTACCTCTGCCAATGTGCAACTAAATAAAAACTCTTTCTTTCTCCGCACAGGAATGTGGAAGAGAGGAAGCAGTACTTTCTTTAAAAGAGTACGATGTAGCCTCATCATACTGCTTTCATCCACTGTTTTGGAAACGTTTCGATGATTTATAAAATTTAAATTACGCTAGCCATTCTTTGTTGCATTTAAGAAGTAAATCAACTTCAGTCCTTGTCAAGAAAACTACTTCACGGTGTATTTATCTAAGTTGATATTTAGGAGCATAATTATTCGCCTGTAAAATATATGAACCCAAAAATTTGAAACCTCCAAAACTATCTCTCGTCTAAAACTATTAGAACAACTGAAATTCTGTTGCTGTATGACTTATAGTGACAGGCAAGCTTTTACAGCTTACAACTTTTGAAAATTAAAGGCAATGCAACTATGATATTAAGAAGCATTGGTACAACACATGAATTTTATTCAGTGCTTGAATCTTGTAACATTGCTTAGAATGAAGTAAATGTTTGTTACTGCTGTTTCTGTCGAAGTAAACTTTGTTGATGAAGAGACTTGCCTCGACGTGTGTTCCCTTGGCTGTTCTGCCCATCTTTAATATGCTTTAAATGACAAGATAATGACTGGTGTGATAAGAATTTATATTTCTGAGGTAGTGAAGCAATTTTTGTGGCCCTGGTAGTTTGAATAATGAAAGTATTTGTGAAATAATAGATTTAGCTCTACAAGGAGCAGAAGTAGTAGAAAAAAACTAGAACAGAATATCAAAGTTCTGTACACAACACATTTTCCAAACTCGTTGTGTTCGAACCTTTTGGAATGTGGAAGATGTTGAAAGTTTTTCTTCTGTACACTTTGAATTTTGAACCTCTTTCGCTGTATTATGTAATTCGTTGCTGCAGCATTATTTAGACCTCTACGTTTGACTTCTTTACATAACTGTAACATATTAAATATACATTTTCCACTGTGTGAGCGTGTGACAAGTAGTTCAGAGAGCAGGGTTAAAGATAATTCCGCAAACACCATTCGGGAGCTGAACCCGGGAACTCCGCAGCTCGAAGCTTATATTGTATCAGACCGCATAGTCATTTGGAAGCTATTTTGGTAACAGATAAAATATTTCTTGTCCTGCTTTTTCCAGAGCAGGTTTATGCACAGCTATTTATGAACGTCATATGGAAACCGAACAAGTTAGTACAAAGGTCAGGCAAGATAATGTTTTTTGAAACAGTCACGTTATTACTCTTGGGTTTTGTGGTCTGGTATAGCTCTGGTTTCTTTTCCCTTGAACCCATTTTGTTGTTCATGTAACACGTTTTATCCGAGGTTGGCAGTAATGAGCTGGTACTTCATTAGGCGTGGAAATACACGAGCTCGAAACAACACCCACCAGAAATGTAAACAACAAACTCTGACAATCTCTCTTTATTCAAATGTGTGATAAGCTCTGTGACTTCCGCATATAACACATTCTCTCGGGTTATTTCATTACAGCAAACATGTAATAACTTATTTTCCCTTCCTAAACTTACATAAGAAACAGAAACAAAGGAAGCAAGGAATGCTAATTATTTTAACAAAGTCATTACAGGGATGCCAAAGTCAATAAGAAAAATTTCACAAGGAAATGAAGATACATTTTAGAAAATATATACTTCTAAATGCATTAATAATAAGAGACAACGTTTTGCATTCATTTACCTTTCTCTACCCTGCATTACTTTATACGATATACAGATTATTTTGAAAAGGTCAGTGTTCCACACATGAGCTTATTATTACGTAATCTGTTCTTATAAACGCTTATTCCTCTATATGATTTACGTTAATCTATATAATATTGTTAATTTTCTCGTATGTACAAGAGAATATGGGAATACAGTAGACTCTAAGTGGCAGTCAAATGTTTTAAAACTGGTTGTCTTACGTGATGTCTTTGAAATTACGTTCTATTTGTACGGCAAAGAGATAAAAGAATGAAGGTACAAGGGAATACAGTAGACTTTACTGACAGTCAAATGTTTTAAAACTGGTTGTCTAGGTGACGTCTTTGAAATTACGTTCTATTTGTACGGCCAAGAGATAAAAAATTGAGGGTACAAGGGAATACAGTAGACTTTACTGACAGTCAAATGTTTCAAAACTGGTTGTCTAGGTGACGTGTTTGAAATTACGTTCTATTTGTACGGCCAAGAGATAAAAAATGAAGGTACAAGGGAATACAGTAGACTTTACTGACAGTCAAATGTTTTAAAACTGGTTGTCTAGGTGACGTGTTTGAAATTACGTTCTATTTGTACGGCCAAGAGATAAAAAATGAAGGTACAAGGGAATACAGTAGACTTTACTGACAGTCAAATGTTTCAAAACTGGTTGTCTAGGTGACGTCTTTGAAATTACGTTCTATTTGTACGTCTAAGGCCCGGTTGCATAAAAATCGCTAACTGCAGTTCATTTATAATCGAAGATCAAAATTGAACCAAGCTTACGAACCCGCGTGGGTCAGTACTGATCCGAGATTACAAAAAAAAAAAAAAAATGCGGAAAGATCGCCAAAAGTGTTGCAACTTTCATGTTGTATCGAGAAAATTCGAAAATTATCGGAATTATTCGACTTTATTTTATTCGAGTGCACACATTAGCCAATTTAGACATAACAAAAACTAAATGAATATTCCGCTTTATGGTCATTAGGCCTTTAAAGAGTGTTCTTTTATATAAACAGTATAAGAATTTACTCCATATTGAAGCAGTTTTTATCAAAAGTTAACAATTTCGCTTACTTTATCTCAATTATATGTCTAATGTACATCTTTTACACTTTCGTCTGTTTACAATACTGTGAATTGGAAAAAATAAACAAAAGACGGAAGTTCAAGCAAAAAAGATGCACTCAGCTAATTTTAGGAGCACACCTCGGGGAAATTCTTCAGCTTCAAACTGTGTATGAATTCTAGAATTTCTAAAAATATTGCTATCATGTGCTGAAGCTGGCCACCTAGCAACAACATCTGGAAACGAAGTTTTGAGTCATAGATGGCTTGAACATTTAAAGAAAACCAACCATGGTGATTTCTGTAAACCTCGGCATTATTCCCAGCAGGTGATATAATTGGGATATGTGTGCAGTCTATTGCACCTAAAACTCTTGGGAAATTACGTAAATTATGGAAGTCTTGCATAATCCTTCTTATTTAACCCCCTTCCATATGCATTCTGATGAAATGAGGTCTTAAAACTGCAATCTCTATTGTAACTTTATGGATTTTTCTAAGCGCAGTACCTTTATTTATATTGAATATATCCCCAATCCCAATTTGAAGGCTTTCAGTTGCATAGAACCATAATGTGAGCAGGATCATAAATATTGGATTGAGTGCATAATTCCTCAGGGTTTGTGTTCTTAACTGTACATGTAGTCTATGCTCCAGTTCTTCAACTACATGCTTTGATAGTCGAAATCTTATTTTGAATTCTATGTCACTTAGTTCTGAGACGGGATTTGCTCTATGTTGGAAAACACGAGGAGCCCTTTCAAATTGACAATTGTCATCATCAGAGATATCAGAGTAACCTGAAATCTGAAAATAATAAAAATCTATAGGTTATGAACCCAAACAATGCATCATTAACAGGTATTTGTGAAATAAAGAGACTAATTATTTATACAAGTAACCACAAAACATGCTTTATTTAATATTTATTTAAAGCTGCACTACTTATTTCTTCTCAGGAACTATAGTGTAAATTCTGCAGTTCTGCTGATCTAAGTTCAATCAAGTGAACTGGAGAAAATTCACGAGTGTAAATTCTGCAGTTCTGCTGATCTAAGTTCAATCAAGTTAACTGGAGAAAATTCACCAGTTAGGTTTGATCTTAGATCAAGAGGCCATGAACTCAGATCAATGTTTATACAACCAAAATTCTAAGTTCAACTTGACTGAAGATCATTTTCGTATGCTTGAACTTAGATTATCTTTTATGCAACCGGGCCTGAGAGATAAAAACATGAAGCTACCGGGGAATATAGTAGACTTTAAGTGATAGTCAAATGTTTTACTTTCCTACAGAAGGAAGCCATGCAAAGGACTTTTACGACCGTATATGAGGAACAAAACGTACACTACCAGTCAAAAGTTTCCGATCACCTACCACAATTATGAGAGGGGATCCAAAAGAAACCGGACTCCGAGGGCGCTATCACTCGTAGACGTAGTGCAGGGTTCACACGCTAGATGGTGTTAGTAGAGACCTTCATGAAACAGCTGTGCAGACGGCGTCAGTGTAGAGCTGAACGTGCAAGTTGTGTTTCTCTGACTGTTGGCGGGTTACCTCTGCGAAGTCGTTGTGGCAACTTTAAAAGAACAACAAGTGTGCGTCAAATTTTGTTTCCTGCTTTAAAAAACTGCAACGGAGACACACCAAATGCTTCAGGAAGCTTTCTAGGAGGACGCTATGAGCCACACATAGGTTTTCGAGTGGTTTGGGTGCTTTAAGCGTGGTGAGATTTGTGTTGAAGACCAAGCTCGTTCTGGACGCCCTTCAACATCGCGAAATGAGGAGAACATTGAAAAGATCCGCCAAAAGATCAACGAGGATCGTCGCCAAACGATCGACCAAATTTCAGCAGCGACAGGAATCAGTTGGAGCTCATGCCAGCGGATTTTGAGGGAGGATTTGCACATGAGACGTGTTGCTGCTAAATTTGTTCCGCGCCTTCTCACACAGGAGCACAAAACCATCCGCATGAATGTGTGTCAGGACTTGAAAACAGAGACTGCACGTGATACAAACTTCTTGAACAAAGTCATTACAGGGGATGAGAGTTGGTGTTACGTGTATGACCCAGACACCAAGCAAGCGTTAAGCCAGTGGAGGACTCCCAACTCTCCCAGACCAGAAAAAGCAAGGCAAGTGAGGTCAAATGTGAAGACGATGATCAATGTCTTTTTTGATGTTCCTGGAATTGTGCATGGGGAATTCGTACCCCCTGGCCAGACTGTTAACCAGCACTTTTACTTGGATGTTTTAAGACGTCTGCGAGAGGATGTGAGGAGGAAACGCCCGAAACTTTGGTGATCAGGTGACTGTTTCTGCATCACGACAACGCTCCAGCACACACGGCCTTACGAGTGGCCCGCTATTTGGCACCTCAGAGGTGATCTGTCGTTCGCCACGCTCCGTATTCGCCGGAACTAGCCCCGTGCGACTTTTTCCTATTTCCACGAATGAGAAAAACGCTAAAGGGGGAGCGTTATGACAATGTGGAGGCGGTAAAAACAGCTTGGCAAAGGGCACTGGACAATATCAAACTTGAAGAGTTCCAAACATGCTTCCAACAGTGGGAAAAGAAACTTGACAAGTGAATCGCATGTAATGGAGAGTATTTTGAAAGTGGCTGAAATAACTTTGTAAAAAGATTTATCATTAAAGCTTTTATGACAACAATCCGGTTTCTTTTGGGGTCCCCCCCCCCTCGTGTGTATTTGTGGATAAAACTAGGACTTCTTTTTGAATAATCTATCATATCTCGTTCTGATACTAAAATATACATAAGCGTGTAAATACTACGTGATTCTGTTGTGTATTTGACTGTTTACCGCGTAGAGGAGTGTTGATGAGATCCAACAACTACACTGACGTGCCTTAGCCTATGATACTCCATATTGCTTGGATTTGCTATCTAAGTACACGCAAAATCCTCTCTGTTAGGACGGAATGTGTAGAGCGACCTTCAACTGTCCGAGTTATTAGTCGACTGTCCTTTGTCTCATTACCTGAAAGGTAGACTAGGGTCATTCATAAAGAGCAAGGAGTAATGTTTTTGTTTTCGTGGCTGGTACGTCCTAATAACAACTTTTGAGGTTCGTACACCACTGCGCTGCCTAATCACAAAATCGTGTAATATTTAATGCTACATAAAATTATACCTAACAGAACTTCGAAGCTACGGCACCGAAATTCGGACTAGTTAAGTTATAAACTACGAAACGGGAATATATATATATATATACATTGTTTTGTATATTATTGCACTTAAATAAGTAAGTAAGAAGAAAAATTATTGCATTCTACAAGAAAGTACATCAAAATGGCATCGCAATTTAAGACAGACGAAATTTGCATATGGAACTTCCTAACAATAGACTGTGAAGTCTAAATGACTTTGTATTATTTGAACATTTTAGAGATGATATACAAAAATATCAAATCTTGTTAAGGTATTAACTTTGTTAAATTTTTCAGCCTTTATAATTTCTGATATATTCTTTGTGTATGACACGAATTTTGTCATAGTTACTTGAACTTTTTAAAATGATGTCTTGACATTTATTCTCTTGGGAACGCCAAGAGCCCGGCATATCAAAACCAAATTTTAAAAGATGCAACTATCCTTAAGCATACAGAAGAACGGGATTTTGCGAGACAATGAGCAGAAAACGTATTCAAAATTTAACATAAATTCCTTTTTTGTTTACATACTGATTACAAGGACTTCCTCTCTGTTTGGCATGTTAATGGTGCAAACAAATTCTTTGGAAAGTAGCTGAAATTAGTGTGGGAATATTTTGTAACAGTGCGCCTGCTCTGAATAAAATCACTGCTGAAAATCGGAGGTTTTAAGCAACAAAGGCATTTCTTATCGGTTTGTTGCCGAAACACAATGTCTTACCAAACAGAATCCGGTTTATTTTAAGTTCTTGTTGTAAGAATACCTGATTAATTGTTGCTGATACAGTGTACTTATTTGTTGGCGGTAGTGAGGTAAACTAGAAGTACAGTGCCCGCTACTATGGCGTGTCTGCCTCAAGTTCAACAGGCCCGAACTTCAAATCTCGGTCAGAGTGAGCTACCTGTTAAGGCTTTTCCCGTTTTTCCCCTTATCCTGAGAACTGAATGTCGCGTAAATTCAAGCTCTATGTACCCTGTACTCATTTGAACATTATTTCATTCATCGTCCGATATGACTTAACGTGGGAGGTTTTCTCTTATCCTGAAAGATGAATGTCTGGTAACTCTAAGCTCTATGTACCCCGTACTCATTTGAACATCATTTCATTCATCGTCCGATATGACTTAACGTTGGAGGTTTTCTCTTATCCTGAAAGATGAATGTCTGGTAACTCTAAGCTCTATGTACCCTGTACTCATTTGAACATTATTTCATTCATCGTCCAATATGACTTAACGTTGGAGGTTTTCTCTTATCCTGAAAGATGAATGTCTGGTAACTCTAAGCTCTATATACCCTGTACTCATTTGAACATCATTTCATTCATCGTCCGATATGACTTAACGTGGGAGGTTTTCTCTTATTCTGAAAGATGAATGTCTGGTAACTCTAAGCTCTATGTACCCCGTACTCATTTGAACATCATTTCATTCATCGTCCGATATGACTTAACGTTGGAGGTGTTCTCTTATCCTGAAAGATGAATGTCTGGTAACTCTAAGCTCTATGTACTCTGTACTCATTTGAACATCATTTCATTCATCGTCCGATATGACTTAACGTTGGAGGTTTTCTCTTATCCTGATAGATGAATGTCTGCTAACTCTAAGCTCTATGTACCCTGTACTGATTTGAACATCATTTCATTCATCGTCCGATATGACTTAACGTTGGAGGTTTTCTCTTATCCTGAAAGATGAATGTCTGGTAACCCTAAGCTCTATGTACCCCATACTCATTTGAACATCATTTCATTCATCGTCCGATATGACTTAACGTTGGAGGTTTTCTCTTATCCTGAAAGATGAATGTCTGGTAACTCTAAGCTCTATGTACCCTGTACTCATTTGAACATCATTTCATTCATCGTCCGACATGACTTAACGTTTAAGCTTTTCTCTTATCCTGAAAGATGAATGTCTGCCAACTCTGAGCTCTATGTACCCTGTACTCATCTGAACATCATTTCATTCATCATCCGATATTACTTAAAGTTGGAGAACGTAATTCTCAAAATAAATAAATAATTCTTTTCCGAAAGTTAATTTACAATTTAATGTAGTTTGAAGAAGTACAAGGGATAAGGAACCATACCAACAATGGTAGTCAGGGTCTTTGGATCATTATCTCGTGAACAGTAGCTTGAGATGGCCGCCCTCCTTTTTTGAGGGATTTTTATGTGTTTCTCAGTGTTCATAGATGACAAAGTTGATGAGATAACATATTTTTCCTCTCCAAATTTCCTTTGCTGTTTATCATTTCTTTGCATTTACAAGCATTATCAATCGCCTGTGGTTACGTATACAATAAGACTGGACATAAGAAACACATAGTCGAATATTTAACCCTAAATGCGCTGCTTTGCTTATATACAGACGTTTTAAGATTAAAATTTAACGTTTTTAGCTATTTTATGTTGTAATTGTTTTATATATTTGCTTCAGTACGATGTAGGTGTTCATTATTGGAACAAAAATCAAAATCCACACAAATTCAATCAACTGTAGTCACGTCATTGTTAACGAATGCCACACATCGCTTATTTTACATGGGACCTGCCAATCCTTCATCACAGATACATCGCAGCCGCTGGTACTCGATGTTCAACTTTTAATGGTTGGTCAGTTCACTTTGTATTACCATAACTGTTTGAATTGCTTACATCGAGGTGGCTGGGAAAGAGATATACAAATTAGTTTAGGAGCGGCACGTTGACGTGTGTGTGTGTGTGTGTGTGTGTGTGTGTGTGTGTGTGTGTGTGTGTGTGTGTGTGTGTGTGTGTGTGTGTGTGTGTGTGTAGGTGTGTGTGTGTGTTCCAGTTTTAGTACGTTTTGTGTAGATATCTTGTACAATTTAACCGTTATAGAACATTGTTCTTGACGAAGTCAGATAACATTATCAATAGATGTGTCTTCACTGCTAAATACTACACAGACTCCTGTTTACTATTAAACTTTGAAAACTTGATGAAAAAAACCTGGACAGAAAAATAATTTTACAGCGCAACGTCGTAAACTCAAAACGAACAACTGAACATTTGGAATGCCCTAAAGCTCATCGCAATAGATACAAAATTAAACACAAACATAAAATACATGTAATCAATTTTTCTTTGTGAGACCAATCAGTGGAAGGTTATAAAAACATGGTCCCCGAATCGCCTAAGGGAGAGAAGCATTATTGACTTAAGGGTGATTTACCGAATGCAAAATTACACCGTTATTGAAGACAAAAGTGTATTGTGTTACCAAATTCCCTTGTACCTAAAATAAGTTCAGCTTGATCCCGTTTAACATGATATAGACGGAGGAATAAGAGTTTATAAGTATAGTTTGTTCAGGAGTACAAAAAGTCATGTTAGTGTAAAAGGAACTTTTATTCCATCAATCAGCAGTTGACGCAGCATTAGGTAATGTTTATAAAACCTTGCTTGGTAAATCATAATAGCAAACTAGATAATTAGCTGAGTTATATATATTTCTTAACTACTTGTACTACAAATCCAATTTCAAATTAAAATATATTATTTTATATAGCTAAATTAATACAGCTGATCTTTCTTGGAGAACTTTAAAACTATACTTTTATTATTTATTAAGTTACGTCCGACAACTTTAAGTCATATGGGAGGATGAGTATAATGATGTTCAAATGAGTACAGGGTACATAGAGCTTAGAGTTACCAGACATTCATCTTTCAGGATAAGAGAAAACCTCCAACGTTAAGTCATATCGGACGATGAATGAAATGATGTTCAAATGAGTACAGCGTACATAGAGCTTAGAGTTACCAGACATTCAACTTTCAGGATAAGAGAAAACCTCCAAAGTTAAGTCATATCGGACGATGAATGAAATGATGTTGAAATGAGTACAGGGTACATACAGCTTAGAGCTACCAGACATTCATCTTTCAGTATAAGAGGAAACCTCCAACGTTAAGTTATATCGGACAATGAATGAAATGATGTTCAAATGAGTACAGGATACATAGAGCTTAGAGTTACCAGACATTCATGTTTCAGTATAAGAGGAAACCTCCAACGTTAAGTCATATCGGACGATGAATGAAATGATGTTGAAATGAGTACAGGGTACATACAGCTTAGAGCTACCAGACATTCATCTTTCAGTATAAGAGGAAACCTCCCACGTTAAGTCATATCGGACGATAAATGAAATTATGTTCACATGAGTACAGGGTACATAGAGCTTAGAGTTATCAGACATTCATCTTTCAGGATAAGAGAAAACCTCCAACATTAAGTCATATCGGATGATGAATGAAAATATGTTCAAATGAGTACAGGGTACATAGAGCTTAGAGTTACCAGACATTCATCTTTCTGGATAAGAGAAAACCTGTAACTTTAAGTCATATCGGACGATGAATGAAATTATTTTCAAATGAGTACAAGGTACATAGAGCTTAGAGTTACCAGACATTTACCTTTCAGGATAAGAGAAAACCTCCAAAGTTAACTCATATAGGACGATGAATGAAATGATGTTCAAATGAGTACAGCGTACATAGAGCTTAGAGTTACCAGACATTCAACTTTCAGGATAAGGGAAAACCTTCAACGTTAAGTCATATCGGACGATGAATGAAATGATGTTCAAATGAGTACAGCGTACATAGAGCTTAGAGTTACCAGACATTCATCTTTCAGGATAAGGGAAAACCTTCAACGTTAAGTCATATCGGGCGATGAATGAAATGATGTTCAAATAAGTACAGGGTACATAGAGCTCAGAGCTACCAGACATTCATCTTTCAGGATAAGAGAAAACCTCCAAAGTTAAGTCATATCGGACGATGAATGAAATGATGTTCAAATTAGTACAGGGTACATAGAGCTTAGAGTTATCAGACATTCATCTTTCAGGATAAGAGAAAACCTCCAAAGTTAAGTCATATAGGACGATGAATGAAATGATGTTCAAATAAGTACAGGGTACATAGAGCTTAGAGTTACCAGACATTCATCTTTCAGGATAAGAGAAAACCTCCAAAGTTAAGTCATATCGGACGATGAATGAAATGATGTTCAAATTAGTACAGGGTACATAGAGCTTAGAGCTCTATAGAGGTGGGCAGTTTATTGATTAACATAAAAAATATTTCGTTATTGCTATAGAATTATTAAAGTTATTACACAAATATTTAATGCATGAATCTCTGATATGAGTATTTAAGATTAAGGTGAGATGAAGAAGACGTTGAAAAACTTTTCTGTTCTTTTGTTTTTTCAAATGAGAAGCGCTTATCCATTTATTCTTTGTAAACATTCAAAGATAATGGAATTGCAAAGCTGTCACAGAGCAATTAGTTCTTAAAGGGCTTAAGTATGGCTTTAAGTTTACAGTACACCCAAAGTTGCATGTTAATTAGAAGGAAAGATGCAATAAAAGCAATTGTTTTAGGAAGTATATCATTAACGTGAGGTAGAGAGAGGTGTAAGTGTTCGTAACAATGTGTTGTACAAGAGCGTGTAGAGTGCAGCACTAACACTCGCGCTCCGCAGCTGTTTTATGTGGAAGGAATTACATAGTCATTTCATGTCCTTTACGAAACTGTCTGTGCTATTGATGGTTATTTAAGGATTTTCTTACACCTTGTGGGAAGAGGGTAGATAACGAACAGACACAAGGCCGCAACAATTCTCGTATTGTAGTCTGTAGACCTGCTTTCTGCTCTTTGTTAGGCAATTGTCGTCACCTTGGATACTTCCTATTTACTTTGTATGGTTGTTCCTTTACGTTCGTGGAGAACTGAGACAGGCATTTGGGACTCTCAGCGTATACATATTTAAACAGCATAAAATTCTACTTTCATGGGAAACACTCTTGAGAAATACTGGAAACATCACACGTAAAGAGTTCGGAAAGAATGGAGACGAAATACACTTACAAGTGTATTACCTTCTGTCCTCCTTTTGTACTCAGCTCAAGAGTCGATAAATGTTCAGTTTAAACAGGACTGCTACAGAATGCAGGGCACCTTACCTTAAAGGGAATTTATTTATCAGCAATAATAATAATAATAATAATAATAATAATAATAATAATAATAATAATAATAATAATAATAATAATAATAATAATAATAATAATAATAATAATAATAATAATAATAATAATAATAATAATAATAATAATAATAATAATAATAATAATAATAATAATAATAATAATAATAATAATAATAATAATAATAATAATAATAATAATAATAATAATAATAATAATAATAATAATAATAATAATAATAATAATAATAATAATAATAATAATAATAATAATAATAATAATAATAATAATAATAATAATAATAATAATAATAATAATAATAATAATAATAATAATAATAATAATAATAATAATAATAATAATAATAATAATAATAATAATAATAATAATAATAATAATAATAATAATAATAATAATAATAATAATAATAATAATAATAATAATAATAATAATAATAATAATAATAATAATAATAATAATAATAATAATAATAATAATAATAATAATAATAATAATCATAATAATAATAATAATCATAATAATAATAATAATCATAATAATAATAATAATCATAATAATAATAATAATCATAATAATAATAATCATAATAATAATCATAATCATAATAATAATCATAATCATAATAATAATCATAATCATAATAATAATCATAATCATAATAATAATCATAATAATAATAATCATAATAATCATAATAATAATAATAATAATAATAATAATAATAATAATAATAATAATAATAATAATAATAATAATAATAATAATAATAATAATAATAATAATAATAATAATAATAATAATAATAATAATAATAATAATAATAATAATAATAATAATAATAATAATAATAATAATAATAATAATAATAATAATAATAATAATAATAATAATAATAATAATAATAATAATAATAATAATAATAATAATAATAATAATAATAATAATAATAATAATAATAATAATAATAATAATAATAATAATAATAATAATAATAATAATAATAATAATAATAATAATAATAATAATAATAATAATAATAATAATAATAATAATAATAATAATAATAATAATAATAATAATAATAATAATAATAATAATAATAATAATAATAATAATAATAATAATAATAATAATAATAATAATAATAATAATAAGGGGCGCCGGGGTAGCGCGGTGGTTTCGTTCGCGGCTCCCGTTCTAAGGGTCCCGAGTTCGATTCCCGGCTCTGGGGTTGGCGATTTTAAGTCGGCCCTATCCACGCCTTCACCTCTGTCTAGCACACGTGAAGTATCCCCTATGCCCAACGTGGTTCGGAGTCCACGGTAAAAACTGTAGGTCCTCTCACCTCATCGCCATCTTCACTATCACCCTATCATCGGAGGTAATGGACACCGCCCTCTGGGTGCCTCCACCTGAGAAATGGGTCCGGTCATCACTTGGTGGGGTGAGGTTACCCCGAAGGCCGAAGTTGCCATGTGGGGAGTGTTAGTAACGAAGAAGAAGAAGAAGAAGAAGAAGAAGAAGAAGAAGAAGAAGAAGAAGAAGACACAATACTTAAATTCCACAAAGTAACGGCCACGTCAATGTTCTTACATAGAGGTTCACTACAGAATAGAAAATCTTATGCACTGCACAAATATGGCTATTTGTATACATTCTTGAACAAAATACTTTTGCAAATGCTTATACTTCAATTTACTTCACTTTATAGACACATATATAAAAGGTTTCATTTATAAACGTTTCCTGTAGTTGCAATATGGAAAACAGAACACAGTGGAGTACAGATAAGGCTGAAATCCTTTAGGAGCTGGTTATCATGAGTGTGGTAGCCCTGAAATTTTGTACTCTTTGGATGCGAAAGAGAAGAAAGGACGAGTATTGACTTCCTATTGCAATTGTAATATTTAATGCTGCACTAAGTGTTTTGATATAAAACTGTGTGCTTTAATGACAGCTATATTTCTCATTTTCGTGGTAAGATTTTTATATCAATAACCAGCTATGCAAAAGTCATTCAGAGTGAAAATTATAGAAATTAAAAGTGAACATTTCAATTCTCATGAAAGTGTGTTAAACATATTTTAATTTAATTGATATGTTTGTCCACCAGTATAAGAAAATACACATTATTACGTGATACTTTTGGCCTTTTACTGTTAGCCATGTAAATCTCTGTAAAGAGTTGAATTAACTCTATCAGGATCAATATAGCAGGTCAAACAGAAGAATGAAGTTAACATTTGCGAAACAAAAGCGCAACGCCTGCTCTAATACAGTGTCAAAGACATTTGACTATCGAGTACTTCGTTGATGGCTTAGTCCGATGTTCAAACCAAAAGTTTCGATTATTTCTCAACGTAAAGAATGGGTGGCGGATTTTCCAGAAAAACACTTCTTGGAATTGTTTGTTTTTAGCCAGTTATTCGTGTTTATGAACACATAATTACACACCTACACACAGGACATTCTTCTATCTTTAGTTTTCTTCCATTCTTTTTTATTTTCTCTTCAGTATAAGGGAAAACCTCCAACGTTAGTTCATATCGGACGATTAATGAAATGATGTTCAAATGAGTACAGGGTACATAGAGCTTAGAGTTACCAGACATTCATCTTTCAGGATAAGAGAAAACTTCCAACGTTAAGTCATATCGGACGATGAATGAAATGATGTTCAAATGAGTACAGGGTACATAGAGCTTAGAGTTACCAAACATTCATCCTTCAGGATAAGACAAAACCTCCAACGTTAAGTCATATCGGACGATGAATGAAATGATGTTCAAATGAGTACAGGGTACATAGAGCTTACAGTTACCAGACATTCATCTTTCAGGATAAGAGAAAACCTCCAACGTTAAGTCATATCGGACAATGAATGAAATGATGTTCAAATGAGTACAGGGTACATAGAGCTTAGAGTTACCAGACATTCATCTTTCAGGATAAGAGAAAACCTCCAACGTTAAGTCATATCGGACGATGAATGAAATGATGTTCAAATGAGTACAGGGTACATAGAGCTTAGAGTTACCAGACATTCATCTTTCAGGATAAGAGAAAACCTCCAACGTTAAGTCATATCAGACGATGAATGAAATGATGTTCAAATGAGTACAGGGTACATAGAGCTTACAGTTACCAGACATTCATCTTTCAGGATAAGAGAAAACCTCCAACGTTAAGTCATATCGGACAATGAATGAAATGATGTTCAAATGAGTACAGGGTACATAGAGCTTAGAGTTACCAGACATTCATCTTTCAGGATAAGAGAAAACCTCCAACGTTAAGTCATATCGGACGATGAATGAAATGATGTTCAAATGAGTACAGGGTACATAGAGCTTAGAGTTACCAGACATTCATCTTTCAGGATAAGAGAAAACCTCCAACGTTAAGTCATATCGGACGATGAATGAAATGATGTTCAAATGAGTACAGGGTATATAGAGCTTAGAGTTACCAGACATTCATCTTTCAGGATAAGAGAAAACCTCCAACGTTAAGTCATATCGGACGATGAATGAAATGATGTTCAAATGAGTACAGGCTACATAGAGCTTAGAGTTACCAGACATTTATCTTTCAGGATAAGAGAAAACCTCCAACGTTAAGGCATATCGGACGATGAATGAAATGATGTTCAAATGAGTACAGGGTACATAGAGCTTAGAGTTACCAGACATTCATCTTTCAGGATAAGAGAAAACCTCCAACGTTAAGTCATATCGGACGATGAATGAAATGATGTTCAAATGAGTACAGGGTACATAGAGCTTAGAGTTACCAGACATTCATCTTTCAGGATAAGAGAAAACCTCCAACGTTAAGTCATATCGGACGATGAATGAAATGATGTTCAAATGAGTACAGGGTATATAGAGCTTAGAGTTACCAGACATTCATCTTTCAGGATAAGAGAAAACCTCCAACGTTAAGTCATATCGGACGATGAATGAAATGATGTTCAAATGAGTACAGGCTACATAGAGCTTAGAGTTACCAGACATTTATCTTTCAGGATAAGAGAAAACCTCCAACGTTAAGGCATATCGGACGATGAATGAAATGATGTTCAAATGAGTACAGGGTACATAGAGCTTAGAGTTACCAGACATTCATCTTTCAGGATAAGAGAAAACCTCCAGCGTTAAGTCATATCGGACGATGAATGAAATGATGTTTAAATGAGTACAGGGTACATAGAGCTTAGAGTTACCAGACATTCAGCTTTCAGGATAAGAGAAAACCTCCAGCGTTAAGTCATATCGGACGATGAATGAAATGATGTTCAAATGAGTACAGGCTACATAGAGCTTAGAGTTACCAGACATTTATCTTTCAGGATAAGAGAAAACCTCCAACGTTAAGGCATATCGGACGATGAATGAAATGATGTTCAAATGAGTACAGGCTACATAGAGCTTAGAGTTACCAGACATTTATCTTTCAGGATAAGAGAAAACCTCCAACGTTAACTCATATCGGACGATGGATGAAATGATGTGCAAATGAGTACAGGGTACATAGAGCTTAGAGTTACCAGACATTCATCTTTCAGGATAAGGGAAAACCTCCAACGTTAACTCATATCGGACGATGGATGAAATGATGTGCAAATGAGTACAGGGTACATAGAGCTTAGAGTTACCAGATATTCATCTTTCAGAATAAGAGAAAACCTCCAACGTTAAGTCCTATCGGACGATGAATAAAATGATGTTCAAATGAGTACAGGGTACATAGAGCTTAGAGTTACCAGACATTCATCTTTCAGAATAAGAGAAAACCTCCAAAGTTAAGTCATATCGGACGATGAATGAAATGATGTTCAAATGAGTACAGGGTACATAGAGCTTAGAGTTACCAGACATTCATCTTTCAGAATAAGAGAAAACCTCCAGCGTTAAGTCATATCGGACGATGAATGAAATGATGTTTAAATGAGTACAGGGTACATAGAGCTTAGAGTTACCAGACATTCAGCTTTCAGGATAAGAGAAAACCTCCAGCGTTAAGTCATATCGGACGATGAATGAAATGATGTTCAAATGAGTACAGGCTACATAGAGCTTAGAGTTACCAGACATTTATCTTTCAGGATAAGAGAAAACCT
Organism: Mantis religiosa; assembly: GCA_030765055.1. NCBI lineage: Eukaryota > Metazoa > Arthropoda > Insecta > Mantodea > Mantidae > Mantis > Mantis religiosa. Next base: position 195,862,621 of record CM060953.1, read on the forward strand.
CCAACGTTAAGGCATATCGGACGATGGATGAAATGATGTGCAAATGAGTACAGGGTACATAGAGCTTAGAGTTACCAGACATTCATCTTTCAGGATAAGGGAAAACCTCCAACGTTAAGTCATATCGGACGATGGATGAAATGATGTGCAAATGAGTACAGGGTACATAGAGCTTAGAGTTACCAGATATTCATCTTTCAGAATAAGAGAAAACCTCCAACGTTAAGTCATATCGGACGATGAATGAAATGATGTTCAACTGAGTACAGGGTACATAGAGCTTAGAGTTACCAGACATTCATCTTTCAGAATAAGAGAAAACCTCCAAAGTTAAGTCATATCGTACGATGAATGAAATGATGTTCAAATGAGTACAGGGTACATAGAGCTTAGAGTTACCAGACATTCATCTTTCAGAATAAGCTATAGTGTTATCCAGATAACTGTCCTTGACCGTGATTTGAACTTGAAACCCTTTAAACGTGAGGCAGGCACGCTACCACCAAGCTGTAGAGGTGGGCACATGATACTGTTTTTCTCTGGTAAACTCGTAAAATACAAACCCACAATGACGGTGTACAGTGCAAAGATAAAGGCACGTGAAGAACGGAACACGAGACACGCCTAAGCTAGGAGCAGACAAAACTAATGCGAATGCCTTAGGGCCCACCGAGTGACCTTACAAATAACCGGTTCAAGCACAAAGAACTAATCTACAGTTTACACAAATTTGCAGTGACTGTTGCTTATAGAAAGGCGAATCATGATCAAGAAGCAAGTGTCAATATAACTAACTATGGTAACGAGAAAGTGAAAAGTTTTGGTCGTCTTGCCAAACAGGAAGCACACTTGTTGAATACTCAAGAACCACGTGCCGCTGCATAGAGATACTCGCAGGAAATGTCCCTCTTCCTTTGCGGACAACTTTCCTTTGCGCTAAACGTTTTGTCCAGATACGAGCTTTGCATTTATTTTCCCTTTCTAAAATACGGTGCTTTCCTTGAGTGACTCATGATGGCATACCACATATTTGTGTTTCAGTAACATCTATATTTAGCTATTAATTAAAAATTATTTCGTGATTTTCTCATTCAAAATTCACCTTAAGGGGACCTATTTATGTCAACTGTAAACGTTTGGATTCAGCCTTACTAATTTAAAGTTCTACGATAGTTAATTAACTTGTGCTATCTACTGATATTTGGCCCATATCAGTAAACAGTTGTTCAATTTACATAATTTAATAACTAATTAATGCAGTGTGCATGCGATAAAAAGAGCGATCGGGTTCCAAGTCCTCATTCGCTAAATCTCTTTTAACTCCGTAAACACCAATGACATTTTTGAAATTTGAAATGCGTTATACACTGGCATCTAGTGGCTAATACGCTAAGCTTTATCATGTCCGCCATATTTCGTTTTGATCAATTCCGAGGTTAATTAGCTGACCAGTTTACAACAATCATATGTTAGACTTAGAATTTTAATTCGTCCTTGGCAACATATACATGTTATGAGACACGTCAAAATGTATAAATACAGTATATACATAAAGTCAAATTGATTACATACAATATACACAGTAAGCAGCTTTTCTATGGTTTCATGTGGTATTTGCATAGACTAATTTACTACAAGAAATGTCATAATATAAATATTACAGGTTTGTTAATGTACTATGCTCCCAGTGCTCATTTACATGGTTATAGTTCTAAAAATTCATTAACCGTATAAAAACAATGTGCATGCAAACATTTCTTAACCTTATTCTTAAAGTGTTTTAATTATGCAGCTTGTTTAAATGAATTTGTAAGTTTATTATATAACATTATCACTTTGTAGTTAAAGCTTCCTTCATAAAGGCTCGTTTGGTGCGCTCGAATTGTCAGTTTATCCTTGTTACGAGTGTAGTACATCAGCATTTACTTGAAAATGATTTATATTTGTATGAACATTTGCGGATGTTATGGCTCTCGAAAGGGGACACATTATTCGTCTATCTCCGTATAACTGTGATCTGAATGCAATTGAGCTGGCGTGGGCAAAACTAAGGAATGTTTTCAGAGGATGCAACGTTACTTGTGATATCTTCGCTTATCTTACACGCTATTTTGCTGAACTGTGTTTTTCAAGGTTGACCACACTGCAGAAACAAAAGACCGTTAGCTCTCGCTTCTTCCCCTCTGCCCTCACCACACCGTAAATCCAGCGCTCAGGTTATCTTGCGCGTACTGTACTCGTTACGATTAAACGTTTCTCTATCTCTACTCCTCTCTCTCCTGCTGTAGTCCATTTATTTTCTATTAATACTGACCGAGTATTTACCTTGTGCTTGAAAAATTTAATATAAGGAGGGCTTCACAGATTATACCCAGAAATAAACAATCAGGACGGCTGAAGCGCCTTGTCTGTGACTCGAATCCGGGTTTGATTACCTGACACATGAGTACTTTCTGGGGCTTTCCCGGATCTCTAAGAAAATGCTGGGTGGGTTAATTACATCTCCCGAATTTGCTGTCTTGTCCATTAACATTTCACATCATCTGATGGTCTCGTTCAGGGAAGAGTCGGCGGGAGCATCGGCGTTGCATGGCAGGATGATATAGACTTAGTAAACCTTCATGCTATCTTAGGAAGGTCTTCAGTCTCTGAACACGCTCCGTTGGGGCCGTTTTTGGATTACCGTATGTGGGATGGCGGTTGGGGAGCTTCCAGCTGATGAAGTTTAGGGACCGTGCCCTCTGCGCTGTCGTTCTCTTAGGGATGGCCGCCAATGGTTTCCACTTGCCATGGGGTGTTCCATTTGGGGATATAGGTACAGTTGACCTCTGTGCCTAATCTCCTCGGTAGTGTAGTGCAGACCAATAGAGAAATAAATAGCCTATAACATCCCTTAAAAGCAACGGCCTCCTACCCACTGTTGGAGCATTTGTATGGATGTTTTAGTTTTACGTTATTTTTAAAGTGATGTTTTTATGTTTGTCGTGATTTCATAAAAAGAGTATTCAAGGAAGGAGACAGGAATTGTGACCTCTTATATAAACCATTATTGATTCTACTTCCGCTCTATTTCTTGGGCCCTCAGTGAAATGTTATTGGAAATATTTCTGCAACGATTTACCAGGATCAACATGAACTAAATATAAAAATAGTGTCGCAAACCCGATCGCGATAGCGCGGCTTGTGTACACAAAAAGCTTGGAGATAAGGAGTACGCCGGAAGAAATAATGATAGCGCGAGATAAAAGACATTCCGGCACCGATAGGGTTACGTTTCTCGAAGGTGATAGAATGTTCGAATTATGTAACTAGCTGCCTTGTTTGACAGACACTTCTAGTGATTGACACAACAGTCTGGTAATCATGAATGGATATATAAAAGGGATTGTGACACGCTAGCAGGAGTAGTAGTTGTGAACAGTTGTGAAACGAGACAGCTGGAAGTGTTGTTGTAACGAGAGCTAATAATGTAATCAGCTGCAAGTGTTTGTTACTGTCCTCGACCTTGGAAGATTGTTTGATATAATGTTGTTTCATGAGTATTGGACAGTGTATTTCGGCGAAAATAAAGGAGATTTTTAATTTCTGCAAATAGGCCTTTTAATTCTACGAACCCACAAAGTTACAATAAGGTTAGGAAGTAGCTTTTGGGACTGGTATTTCATTACGGAGGGGATTCGGTACGTAGGCCGCCATACTGGGCCCATTGCTCCTAAGTGGGGTGGAAGGATGAGGCGAAGCAGACAGAGGGTGGTCGTCCCATGGAGGCACGACAATACATAGGGCAGGGTCCCTACAGTTTACTTGGATAGAGACTTCCCCCGACCGGCCAGGACAACGAACTCGCTCCCCTACAGCGGGACGGCAAAGATGCAAGGAGTGGAACCCTAAAGGTCCCAGGCAGGCGATCCGAAACCCAAGATCCCTGTCTGGCGGTACCGAAATGGTCCCATAAAGGAGCGTAGACCAGCAACAAACCTACGGGAGGAGCAAGTAGTTTTCCTCAGAGCATATCATCCTACCATGCACCGCCGATACTCCTGCCGACACTTCTACCCTGAAATAGACCACCAGATGAGAGATGATGTGAAATGATAACAGAGATGAGATGGAGGAACAGCAAATTCGGGGATGTAATTAACCTATCCTGCATTCGTCTAGCGACCCGGGAAAACCCCAAAAAACCATGGGTCAGGTAGGTGGGCCACGGGAATCGAACCGGACCTCCCGAATGTGGGCCAAAGACGAAATCACCTGAGCTATCTCGCTCAGTAAGAATAGGTTTTAAAAGCTATATGTAAATAGATTTAGATTATATTTTTACGGCGCATATTCCAAAATTTTACAATTTACAACTTTAGGCTACATTTATTTGTGTTTACCTTGTTGCTACCTTGTCTTACATGACACCCTGGTCTTCTGCTCTGTCAGGTAGCTCTTAACCTCCATGTCTCCTTGTTACTTAATTAGTCCCTTTCTTCCCCCTCATCTTCCTTTCTTATATTCTTTACATTTATTTGTCTTTACCTTGTTGCTACCTTGTCTTACATGACACCCTGGTCTTCTGCTCTGTCAGGTAGCTCTTAACCTCCATGTCTCCTTGTTACTTAATTAGCCCCTTTCCTTCCCCTCATCTTCCTTTCTTATATTATTTACATTTACTTGTCTTTACCTTGTTGCTACCTTGTCTTACATGACACCCTGGTCTTCTGCTCTGTTAGGTAGTTCTTAAATTCCAATCCTCCTTGTTACTTAATTAGCCCCTTCCTTCCCCTCATCTTCCTTTCTTATATTATTTACATTTACTTGTCTTTACCTTGTTGCTACCTTGTCTTACATGACACTCTGGTCTTCTGCTCTGTCAGGTAGTTCTTAACCTCCAAGTCTCCTTGTTACTTAATTAGCCCCTTTCCTTCCCCTCATCTTCCTTTCTTATATTATTTACATTTACTTGTCTTTACCTTGTTGCTACCTTGTCTTACATGACATCCTGGTCTTCTGCTCTGTCAGGTAGCTCTTAACCTCCATACCTCCTTGTTACTTAATTAGCCCCTTCCTTCCCCTCATCTTCCTTTCTTATATTATTTACATTTACTTGTCTTTACCTTGTTGCTACCTTGTCTTACATGACACTCTGGTCTTCTGCTCTGTCAGGTAGTTCTTAACCTCCATGTCTCCTTGTTACTTAATTAGCCCCTTTCCTTCCCCTCATCTTCCTTTCTTATATTATTTACATTTACTTGTCTTTACCTTGTTGCTACCTTGTCTTACATGACACCCTGGTCTTCTGCTCTGTTAGGTAGTTCTTAAATTCCAATCCTCCTTGTTACTTAATTAGCCCCTTCCTACTCTCATCTTCCTTTCTTATATTATTTACATTTACTTGTCTTTACCTTGTTGCTACCTTGTCTTACATGACATCCTGGTCTTCTGCTCTGTCAGGTAGATCTTAACCTCCATGCCTCCTTGTTACTTAATTAGCCCCTTTCCTTCCCCTCATCTTCCTTTCTTATATTATTTACATTTACTTGTCTTTACTTTGTTGCTACCTTGTCTTACATGACACCCTGGTCTTCTGCTCTGTTAGGTAGTTCTTAAATTCCAATCCTCCTTGTTACTTAATTAGCCCCTTCCTTCCCCTCATCTTCCTTTCTTATATTATTTACATTTACTTGTCTTTACCTTGTTGCTACCTTGTCTTACATGACATCCTGGTCTTCTGCTCTGTCAGGTAGATCTTAACCTCCATGCCTCCTTGTTACTTAATTAGCCCCTTTCCTTCCCCTCATCTTCCTTTCTTATATTATTTACATTTACTTGTCTTTACTTTGTTGCTACCTTGTCTTACATGACACCCTGGTCTTCTGCTCTGTCAGGTAGCTCTTAACCTCCATGTCTCTTTGTTACTTAATTAGCCCCTTTTTTCCCCCTCATATTCCTTTCTTATATTCTTTACATTTATTTGTGTTTACCTTGTTGCTACCTTGGCTTACATGACATCCTGGTCTTCTGCTCTGTCACGTAGCTCTTAACCTCCACGCCTCCTTGTTACTTAATTAGCCCATTTCTTGCCCCTCATCTTCCTTTCTTATATTCTTTACATTTATTTGTCTTTACCTTGTATTACATTACACCCTGGTCTTCTGCTCTGCCAGGTAGCTCTTAACCTCAGTGCCTCCTTGTTACTTAATTAGCCCCTTTCTTCCCCCTCATCTTCCTTTCTTATATTCTTTATATTTCTGGCCCATTATTCTTTTACGATCTGCAAGAACTCACCAATACTTCTTACCTTCTTTTCCTCCCTGTCCGTTAACATTTTATAGCTACTATACTCTTCTCTTCTTTCTCCCATTTTTCTTCCCAAACCCTTTTTTCTCCATATTGCAACATCCTCGCATTTTGTTACATGGTGTTCTATGCTGTCTTTTCCCCCACACAATTCACAAATTGCCTTTTCCTTACCTCATATCCCTCTTAGAAATATTGTTCTTGTTGTCATCCAAGCTAACCCTTCTCTCTCTTGCCTATTGCAGTAATCTACATGAGCTTCTCCTCCCCAATTTCTTTTTATTTGCTTGTAAAATTGTAATGACTTCATATTTTCTAGACCCCCATATTTCCTGTCTTTCTATATCTTCTATTCTGCATTTTACCAATTTACCCACATCGCTTGTATTCCTTTCCTCTAATCTCCATATATCTCCCATTACTATTTTTTCATAATTCCTCCTATCTCTGCGCACCAACTATTTGAGTTTAATAATCTTTTTTGCTGTCTCATGCATAATTTCATAATTTTCTCTTCTTCTTTGGCCAAACACCTATACCCAAATTGTATTATTCTTTGCATTATTACTCCATTTCTTCTTGTATTTCCTAATTCTACTAAAGCTACTTCTGTAGGTAACGACAATCGGTAGAGAAATGCATATGACAGTTACACACGTGCCTTTAAACAAGTGTTTTGGTGTAATTGTGGTATCAATGTTTTAGTTGTAATGCAATGTTTTCTCCATCCAAAATATAGATGATTAAGAAAGTTATAGAGATTATAAAAGCAGCGAGAATTCAAGGATATTTGTGGTTTTAAATAAACTATTTTATGTCCCACAAATTTTGCAGGGAATTAAAAATATCTTGGGTAGTTCTTGTTCTCAGCTACTAATTTAATGAGTAAGTTATTTATTGCCTGGACTCTCATCTGTATTGGAGAGAAATATGGAGCAGGTATTGTCGAAGGACGAGAACGTTACGCATGTTTGTGTTCAAGGTGAGGGTCAGGGTACGTACACAGAAGAAAGCTAGCTGCCGCTCCTACTGTCTTGTCAGTCTCGCAGTTGAAGGTGAGGACTTGGGTTGTGCAGGACTAGGCTCCAGAACTTAACTGTATCTGTCATCATGTCCAGATCTCTGGTGAGTTCAATGAATGCATAAGCGACGAGCTTTTCGTATGTCACTTCTACACATCAAATATTGTGTTTAAACACTTTAAATGGCAATATAATAATGCACTTTTTAGTTATTTTCTTTGAATTTAGCTCCATAACTTTAATTTAATAAAGTGCATAGCAGGAACCGAAGTTTTTATAACCAATTGGAATTAATTTACTCTCGTTAAGTCTGCATTTTTTTCCATAAATGTTGCCTAGCATAATTAAGTAGTATTTAAAGCAAAGGAAATACAATTTCAGCCATAACATTTTTGTTTAAGCATTAAAGGTTCAAATAAACAGCCAAATGTTATGAACTCGTTCGACAAAATACAGGTGTGTTTTAACTTATTAAGTTACCAAACCTGGAAGGGTTGCTCTGTCTAATTGCATTCTTGTGGTGTAGAGAATGGTTTCTTTCTGTAGTTAGAGGTGTTTTGTATGACAGAGGAATTGGCTAATTGGAACACAATTAACTCACAGTCTTATACCACGAAAGCTGAAATGTTATAAAGACAGGGAAACAACTGCCTTACATATATAGCAAGCTGTAACTAGAAACTTAGAACTTTATACATAATCTCTAATCCATATAGAAGCATGTTGTAGAATTTCATGCACGAATTAGCAACTCTTTAGAATAATTACGTAGCAAATGAAGCTAGCTACAGTGAAACAATACTACACAAGTATAACTATTTTTCACAAAAACTTCACTTATCTTAAAAAAAGTGATGTTAATTTTTCTTTTTAATTGAGATCGATTTCACAAACAGCTTACTCGCATCGTCAGTCCATCAACACACTTCTTAGTCAAGGATTCCGGTTACCAAGTTATGTTTTTTTCCAGTATTACCAAAATCTGAAAACGAAAAAAAAAATTTAAAAACAGAATCAGCTGCTGGTATTTCAAAATTCATTACGAGATATTTATTTTTTAAAATAAATATTTTTCCCAAACCATTAAATTTATCGGACCATTTAACTGTTTTAATAATTTACCTTCAGGATTCATTTTATGGTTAAATGACCAAGAATTATCTGCTACGGCCGATTTATCCGTTTGTTTACACTTAATGTTACGAAAATGTTCTTTCGTTCTGGTTTCCAAAATACGCTTCCTCTTTTTTGTTGTAATTTACGTCCGCCAACTTAAGTCATATCGGACGATGAATGGAATGGGTGAAATGCTGCTCAAATGAGCCCAGGGTCCATAGAGCTTGGAGTAACCCGACATTCGTCTTTTAAAATAGGGGAAAACCCCGGAAAAACCTTATCCAGGTAACTCACCCTGACCGATATTCCAACTCGGGACCTCTTGAACGTGAGGCAGACACGCTACCACTACGCTACCGAGGCGGGCGTTTCGTCTTTCCAGTATAAACTTTATCACAATCTAAACAATTAAATTAATAAATTTAATGTATTATTGTATTATTAGGAATTTTATCAATATTTTTGAGAAATGTCGTAAATTTTTAATACTATATTTATTTTGAGGAACTAAAGTTATACCAAGTTCTTTTAAATTTTTTTTGAAAATTTTTATTAACCTAAGGATGGTAAGTAATTTTTTAAAATTATAATCGTCTTTTATTTTGTAAGGGTAGAAATATCATTAACATTTTTTTGATATTTAATTTTTTCAACCTTCTTTTGTATAAAGTCTTTATTAAAAGCATTAAATTAAAAAGAAAAAAATTAACCTACATTTCTTAAAATAACTGAAGATTTTGTTACAAATTGTTATATTTGTGTAACTCTTTATAAATCCATTCCTTTGCTATACTTCAGACGTGTTTTTCTTTTCAATGTTTTCCCCTTATGTAAAAACTAATGTAGAAATTTTACTTACTCTGCTATCTATTAAAATGATAAATGAGATAGATATTTATTTAAATGCATTTACTACATATTTACATACTATTACAACGTAAGTACAGGGACACAGTAGTTTTAAGTGATTGTCAAATGTTTTAATAGCCAGTCACTGTGTTACAGCCTTAAATTTCGTTGTATTTGAATGACCAAGATAGGAAGAACTAATAATGACCTGCAGTTTGAGAAAAATGTTATAAATTGGAAAATTTAAAAGAATATCAAGAAATAGCTAAACCAACAAAAAATAATTTGACATAATTAGACGCCTTTACGAGATCTACATTTCGTATAGTAAGATTTTTCCCTCTCTTGTGACTACGTATGAAGAGCACTTGAGAAGTGTTTTTAGAAAAAATAAACGTTTCATTCGTGATTAAAATATCTTAAAAATATGATAATTTATTTTAAAAATGTGGCAGTTTTTGAGAAAATCGTACTTTAAAAAAATCGCACAAAGGTACTTTCGGGAGTTGGATATCTTTGAAAATGTACGTTTAACATCTTCGTTAGATGATTAATATAAAACCAAGTTTGGAATTTAAACCACATTTCCTTTTTCAGTTGTGCTGTTTGCAGTCAAGCACAGATACATACACGACACTTTAACAAATTTTTGGGAGAGAGGGAGGTTCAAAGAATCTGAAATAACCCCAAGTTTATATTACTTAAAAATTTCACTAACTTTTATTTTATATAGCATCAAGAAACCATTCTTAAAAGAGCTAAACTTTCTCTCTAAGTTAACCACTATAATATTTGCATACATAATATCTGACTGCACAATTCGTAATAAGTTCAGAGGGAACAGCGTTTACATAGTGGAGAATATATACTCTAGCTAAAATCAACTGTATAAATATCTGGCATTAAAATGTTTGACCATTAGTAGAGGAACCTCGTAATTTATCCAGTAAGATTTCTTTATCTATTTTTTTGCAATTCGTCAGTTATAAAGGGTATTCAGTATAAAGAGTATTCACAGAAAATATATAGTATATGTTTATGCACATATGTTGAATATCTATGTAATATTTAATAAAAGTTATCAGGAAAAATTGTTGTGGAGAAAACAAAAAATATATTGAACATATTTCCTAGTTCGGAGCTGTTTTGATGGGAGAACTGAGTAGAAAATCTCGTACGACAACTTTGTAATTTACTGAACATAAGTTAATAATTTAGATTCACTCACTGTTTTGATTTTCAGATGTTCTGTTCACACACATACCGAACGTTTTTAAAAAACAGTCTGGAAAAGATCTCGTTATTCAATTTTTTAACAGAAAGCGATATATCCTCTACATAGTCAGTATGTGTTAGAGAAAGTAATAACATTTACATACGAATCTGCAATTACTGCGTCATTTGGACGTGTAATTTATACCTAGACACTTTCTCTACCTTACTTGCGCGATATTTGCTTATAAATAAATCTCAGAGCCTATTTAGATTCATTTAAACTGAATAGATATTAAAGCGATAGTAACAATCCACTTCTTTCTGATGATCAAATGCAGTCGTAGTCTTACTAAATGAAAACAATGTGTACGAGTGTAAAAGCACTATGCAGCTACATCTGTTAAATAAGGCAGTTTATGATAACACAAACATGCCCATTCCTATATCAGCTACTTCGTATTCCTTTTTAATTCCACTATTTTCATAGTTTCTATTTATTCGTGAAGTAGCCATAATAATCATTCGAAGACTACCTAGAACGCTCATGCGATCTGGTGGTTGACACGCAAATTTCCAAATCTAGAAGTGCCAGGGTAAGATTCTGGGTTGGAATAGAAAAACCTTATTGTACCCCTAGGATGTAGAAGTGAGAGTGGATGAGAAGAAACTTAACTCCATCTGAGAGACTCGATTGGAAGTAGTGCTACAGTTGTTTAGAACTAAGGCTTCTGTAAAGGAGTGACGAAACAAGCTGCTATAGAACGCATTTAAAGTCCAGAAGGTTAAATGTCTACCACACATCGAGCTAGAAGGTATATTTTGACAGATCTGCCATGATATGACCATATAGTTAAAGTAAGATGGTATAGTAGGAAAGAAATATAGAAAATTAACCATTCACTACACACGGATTCACGAGGTATCTAATAACAGGTCGGCCGTGCTATCCCCAGCAGTTAAAGTACTTTCATACGGTATAGGGATGAGACCCAGAAGATTAACGCCTCCCTCGGTAGCTTAGGTGTCTGGCTCACGCTCAAGAGGGCCGGGTGAGCTACCCGGATAAAGGGTTCTCTGGGATGTTTCCTCACCCTGACGGACGAATGTCGGCTAACTCGAAAAATCCATGGACCCTGGATTCATTTGAGTATTACTTCATCCATTTCATGCATCGTCCGATATAACTTAACGTTTGAGGACATAGCTACGAGGTCTCTACTAACAGTCCCGTCGTGATATAACCAATACTGTCTACCCACCACAAGAAAACAAGCGGGGCCTGCAGAGCGAGGGGAGCTTGAACTATTTATCTGCTCTGTTAGTAGATCTGTTTACTAAAAAATGTGTATGAGAGTATATATGAGTCACCCATGCTGCCAGATCTAATGCTCGTTTCAGTAACTGCAGTGATAGGTATTATGTACTGTCTACCCACCACAAGAAGATAAGGGAGGCATGAGGAGGGAGAGGAGCTTAAACTGTTTATCTGTTCTGTTAGTGGATCTGTTTACTACGAAATGTGTGTATGAGAGTACATATGAGTCATCCATACTGTCAGATCTAATGCTCGTTTCAGTAACTGCAGTGATAGGTATTATGTACTCTCTACCCACCACAAGAAGACAAGCGAGGCCTGAAGAGGGAGAGAAGCTTGAACTTCATCTGCTCTGTTACTGGATCTGTTTACTACGAAATGAGTGTATGAGAGTACATGTGAGTCACCCATACTGTCAGATCTAATGCTCGTTTTAGTAACTACAGTGATAGGTATTATGTACTGTCTACCCACCACAAGAAGACAAGCGGGGCCTGAAGAGGGAGAGGAGCTTGAACTGTTTATCTGTTCTAGTAGTAGATCTGTTTACTACGAAATGAGTGTATGAGAGTACATATGAGTCACCCATACTGTCAGATCTAATACTCGTTTCAGTAACTGCAGTGATAGGTATTATGTACTGTCTACCCACCACAAGAAGACAAGCGGGGCATGAAGAGGGAGAGAAGCTTGAACTTTATCTGCTCTGTTACTGGATCTGTTTACTACGACATGAGTGTATGAGAGTACATATGAGTCATCCATACTGTCTGATGTAATGCTCGTTTCAGTAACTGCAGTGATAGGTATTATGTGCTGTCCACCCACTACAAGAAGACAAGCGAGGCCTGAAGAGGGAGAGAGGAACTTAAACCGTTTATCTACTGTGTTAACTGATCTGCTTACTACGAAATGAGTGTATGAGAGTATATATGAGTCACCCATACTGTCAGATCTAATGCTCGTTTCAGTAACTGCAGTGATAGGTATTATGTACTGTCTACCCATCACAAGAAGACAAGCGAGGCCTGAAGAGGGAGAGAGGAACTTGAACCGTTTATCTACTCTGTTAGCGGATCTGCTTACTACGAAATGAGTGTATGAGAGTATATATGAGTGACCCATGCTGTCAGATCTAATGCTTGTTTCAGTAACTGCAGTGATAGGTATTATGTACTGTCCTCCCATCACAAGAAGACAAGCGGGGCCTGAAGAGGGAGGGAGGAACTTGAACCGTTTATCTGCTCTGTTAGCGGATCTGCTTACTACGAAATGAGTGTATGAGAGTATATATGAGTGACCCATGCTGTCAGATCTAATGCTCGTTTCAGTAAATGCAGTGATAGGTATTATGTACTGTCCTCCCATCACAAGAAGACAAGCGGGGCCTGAAGAGGGAGGGAGGAACTTGAACCGTTTATCTACTCTGTTAGCGGATCTGCTTACTACGAAATGAGTGTATGAGAGTATATATGAGTGACCCATGCTGTCAGATCTAATGCTCGTTTCAGTAACTGCAGTGATAGGTATTATGTACTGTTTACCCACTACAAGAACACAAGCAGGGCATGAAGAGGGAGAGGAGCTTGAACTGTTTATTTACTCTGTTAGTGGATCTGTTTACTACGAAATGAGTGTATGAGAGTACATATGAATCATCTCTGCTGTCAGATCTAATGCTCGTTTCAGTAACCGCAGTGATAGGTATTATGTACTGTCTACCCACTACAAGAAGGCAAGCTGGACCTGAAGAGGGAGAGGAGCTTGAACTGTTATCTGCTCTGTTAGTGGATCTGTTTACTACGAAATGAGTGTATGAGAGTACATATGAGTCACCCATACTGTCAGATCTAATGCTCGTTTCAGTAACTGCAGTAATAGGTATTATGTACTGTCTACCCACCACAAGAAGACAAGCGGGGCCTGAAGAGAGAGAGGAGCTTGAACTGTTTATCTGTTCTGTTAGTAGATCTGTTTACTACGAAATGAGTGTATGAGAGTACATATGAGTCACCCATACTGTCAGATCTAATGCTCGTTTCAGTAACTGCAGTAATAGGTATTATGTACTGTCTACCCACCACAAGAAGACAAGCGGGGCCTGGAGAGAGAGAGGAGCTTGAACTATTTATCTGCTCTGTTAGTAGATCTGTTTACTACGAAATGAGTGTATGAGAGTACATATGAGTCACCCATGCTGTCAGATCTAATGCTCGTTTCAGTAAATACAGTGATAGGTATTATGTACTGTCTACCAACTACAAGAAGACAAGCGAGACCTGCAGAGGGAGAGGAGCTTGAACTGTTTATCTGCTCTGTTAGTAGATCTGTTTGCTACGAAATGAGTGTATGAGAGTACGTATGAGTCACCCATACTGTCAGATCTAATGCTCGTTTCAGTAACTGCAGTGATAGGTATTATGTACTGTCTACCCATCACAAGAAACAAGCGAGGCCTGAAGAGGGAGAGAGGAACTTGAACCGTTTATCTACTCTGTTAGCGGATCTGCTTACTACGAAATGAGTGTATGAGAGTATATATGAGTGACCCATGCTGTCAGATCTAATGCTCGTTTCAGTAACTGCAGTGATAGGTATTATGTACTGCCTACCCACCACAAGAAGACAAGCGGGGCCTGAAGAGGGAGAGAGGAACTTGAACCGTTTATCTACTGTGTTAACTGCTCTGCTTACTACGAAATGAGTGTATGAGAGTACATATGAGTCACCCATACTGTCAGATCTAATGCTCGTTTCAGTAACTGCAGTGATAGGTATTATGTACTGTCTACCCATCACAAGAAACAAGCGAGGCCTGAAGAGGGAGAGAGGAGCTTGAACCGTTTATCTACTCTGTTAGCGGATCTGCTTACTACGAAATGAGTGTATGAGAGTATATATGAGTGACCCATGCTGTCAGATCTAATGCTTGTTTCAGTAACTGCAGTGATAGGTATTATATACTGTCCTCCCATCACAAGAAGACAAGCGGGGCCTGAAGAGGGAGAGAGGAACTTGAACTGTTTATCTGCTCTGTTAGTAGATCTGTTTACTATGAAATAAGTGTATGAGAGTACATATGAGTCACCCATACTGTCAGATCTAATGCTCGTTTCAGTAACTGAAGTGATAGGTATTATGTACTGTCTACCCACTACAGGAAGGCAAGCTGGACCTGAAGAGGGAGAGGAGCTTGAACTGTTATCTGCTCTGTTAGTGGATCTGTTTACTACGAAATGAGTGTATGAGAGTACATATGAGTCACCCATACTGTCAGATCTAATGCTCGTTTCAGTAACTGTAGTGATAGGTATTATGTACTGTCTACCCACCACAAGAAGGCAAGCGGGGTCTGAAGAGGGAGAGGAGCTTGAACTGTTTATCTGCTCTGTTAGTGGATCTGTTTACTACAAAATGAGTGTATGAGAGTACATATGAGTCACCCATAATGCCAGATCTAATGCTCGTTTCAGTAACTGTAGTGATAGGTATTATGTACTGTCTACCCACCACAAGAAGGCAAGCGGGGTCTGAAGAGGGAGAGGAGCTTGAACTGTTTATCTGCTCTGTTAGTTGATCTGTTTACTACGAAATGAGTGTATGAGAGTACATATGAGTCACCCACAATGCCAGATGTAATGCTTGTTTCAGTAACTGCAGTGACAAATATTATACGTGGGCGTTATGTTACAACATTGTATTTTACATGAACCTAGCATCTTTAACATATCCGCAAGGTGAACATAAGCATAACAAAGGAGATTACGTTATACATTCCTCTGCTTTAGCTTCTTGTATTGGGCAGATATTAAATGAAACAAAATTATATGGCACAGGGATAAGACCTAGAAGGTTTACGGTGCGTCATACACAACGCCAAGGGGTATCCACTAACATATCTGTCGTGATATAACCAGTAGTTATTTTAAGATACAGGAGTGTGACCCAAAGTACCTCCGGGCTTAAAGTTTGAATGCACATACATAGGGCTATTGTATCAACCCGCCAACAAACACGTCTTGATGTTCCCTGTGGCCAGCTGTTAACGTCTGGCTTTTATCGCTACTGTCATATTTTTCACTGCAAACCAACTAATATATTTGGAAATTTACTTTACTCTGTTTTATAAATAAAGATACACGAGATATTTAAGGATGAATATGAGAAACAATGGCTAAAATCTGTTTATATATACTTGCCTCAAAAGATTTCCTTTCGCACTATCAATTATTTATGCATTATCCAGTATGAGAATATACATTACAGCAAAATATCTGTCTACACACAACAAAAGTTAATTAAATCGAAGTGACATGCTATGAACACAATTAAAATTTGTAATAAAACTTTCGAAACACTCACAAATTTCTTTCCGTGCGATGAGATATGACAGGTGCTGCCATCTATGTACAGCAAGATAATGTACTACTTTAAGCAAAAGTCCTCTCCTCCCGGACAATCAATTAATTAGAAAACCTCTTCTATAAAGTGTATGTTTATAAGAAGTACTATTAAATTCAACTTAAACTATTTCTTTACCGCAAACCTTACATCTACTAAAACTTTAATGTGAATGTATAGACTGAGCAAGATCGGGAAATTACTATAAACATTATTTTGTAACATTTCCAATGTCTTGAGTTTGGGCAAAGTTCTTTGCTTATGATTAAGAGTAAATTTTAGTTAATTGATGGAAATTAATCATTTCTCCACACTAGCCGTCTATAGGCTAAGATATTTGATGAATAGAGTCAACATGAAAAATTCAATGCCATGGCCGGGATTTGAACCACGGATCTCCTGGTTTCCGTCCAGTCGCTCTTAACCTTTGAGCTACCATGGCCAACGTGCCTTCCTGACATTGAATTCTCCAGTTGACTCTTTTTTTAAATATATTTATCAGTTCGGTCAGCAATAATATATGCTTTGCAGATCTGAGAGAACAGATACAAAATAATCACAGAGTAAAAGCTTTATAGAGGTAGGACAATTTGCCTCCTCTGAACTAAAACAAATGTGTTACTGCACTAATATAAATGTGGCAATGAACTAATAAAATGGTACACATACTTCCATTGTGAGAATTCACATAGTAGAACAGAATAATGGAAAAAAATAAACTGAAACAGTAGATTATTCAGAAGTGGAAGTGTTATCACCGTAAAGCAGGTCCTGTGGTAGTCGTCGCTTCAGTCGCGTTGGCCGGCGAATTCGGACGCCGATGTTATACGTCACAGCTCCTGGGACGTGGCGTAGATTGTAAAAGAAGCGTCTAGCAGTCTGTCGGATGAAATGGTGGAGAGGAAGAAGTCCCAGTTCGTGATGCAGCTGCTGGTTGCGGACAAACCAAGGAGCATTGGTGGCGATTCTCAAGAATCGACTCCGGATGACCTGTAGACGCCTCAGGTGACAAGTACTGGCAGTCCCCCAGAGGTTGAACCAGAGTTTTGTATAGGAGCAGTGAAGATTCTAAAGCAAGTGAAGTATGTTTGTGAAATACTGGAGACAGTTGTGAAAGACGAGCGGATGCCAGGGTAATGGTGCGGTCGATATGAGGCTTCCATGTAAGCCGAGTGTCCAATAACACTCCAAGGTACTTGACTGGTGTAGGTGAAGAGAGTCACGGCACATGATCAGTCAGAAGGAGTATAGGCGGAGGGGGATTATAGCTGCGTAAAGTAAAAATATTGGCTTCAGTTTTCTGGGTATTTAGGGAGATGCACCAATTTTGACACCATTGAACGAGGCGATCAAGAGAGAGGTGTAGGGTTCGTACAGTAGAATGTAGATCGGAGTGAGAGTAAAATAAAACAGTGTCGTCAGCATACAGGGCAATTGAGGTTGGGGCCATGTCTGGAATATCAGAGGTGTAAATACTAAACAGCGTTGGTCCCAGTATTGAACCTTGTGGAACGCTTGCTGTAATACGACGCTCAGTTGAAAGAGTGCCTCCTATGCGCACCGCAAAAGTGCGATAAGTGAGAAAACTGGTAATAATGTGGATTAAGTAGTCCGGGATACCAATGCGATAGAGTTTAAGTAGCAAGCCAGAATGCCATACCTTATCAAATGCCTGTGCTACATCAAGGAAAATAAGAGTAAATTCTGCTGACTGGCAAAATATGTACTTTGGACTGGTGAATCATACTGTGACTTTGTGGGCTCGTGAAATGAAAAGTCCAATTTCACCACTCAAAAATGTTCTTTATTTCCACCGACTTACAGTTAAACACTTGCCAATTACATAAAATTACGTAATGCACACAATTACGATTCACCAGTTCGTCCGTTACAATTACGTACGGTCTTCTCACTAGCACTGCGTCCTTACACCAAGAACTGACTGACTGTCTTTCTGAAACCCTTTTTATTGGAATGTCACTGTTCTTCTAGAAGTCTCTGGTTTCCCGCAAATCATCCGAACGTTCCAGACCACCGGAGAAGGGGAGAGAAACGTCGAGGGACAGGTGACACTTCCCTAACCACCCCTCAGTTAGTGACAGAGACTAATGGGAGGCGTGGCTCGGCGGCCTTTGGTTTCCTCACAGCTGTGGGCCTCATGCCTACCGCTAATTGGGTGACAATACATCCTGCTAGTCAAGGGAAACAATGCACAGGTGGCCAGTAACAGGCCTCAACTTGTTCTCCACGTCGTAAACAATGAATCACACATTCTGCTGATTTATACATGTCTTCAATTATGTAAACAACGATTACATAATACAATTTATTTTGCAATTTTATTTGCTCTGCTCATTTGAACGTATCAAATAAGCGATAATATGGGCAATGTACTAAGAAATATTTGCAAACGCGTTCATTACTTCATTCGCCCGAAAAGTTGTGCTACGGGTAATGTTGACTTCCGAAATCATTTTAAGCTCTGATAGGTTAACAATGTCACTATAATAGAACTATAGTGTGATCCACATAAACCTGAACCATTTTAAAAGACAATAACCTTTGAATCAATGATGGGACACACGTACAAATTTGGGAGAATATAATACACAATTGGGAGATTACCTTACACTATTTACATCTCAGAGAAAATGTTGGAAGTGTCCTCCACCAGCATCTATGGATCGTTGGTCCTGTTTTCTTTGATACGACTGTAGACACTGAAGTTTATATAGGTATCTTCAAGACATTTTTGTAGCTGCTGGATGATATCGAATTGAGAGAAGGTTATTTCCAGCAAGATGGGGTGACGTGACATACATCTAATGACACCATGGAACTTGTAACCAGTTTCTTTGAAAATAGAATAATCTCAAAAGGTCTGTGGCCCCCAGATCCCCTGACCTAAGCTCACCGGATTTTTTCTTGTGGGGGTATCTAAAAATAGAGTGTACAAGAATAGGCCACGAACATTTTCTCAGGGAATCCATTAGAACCGAAATAAGTAACATTGACGAGGATACTCTCCGTAAAACTTCAAAGAATATGGTGAGAAGAATACAAACAAGTATAGATGCTGGTGGAGGAAACATCCAACATTTTTTCTGAGATGTAAATAGTGTAATGTAATCTCCCAATTGTGTATTATATTCTCCCAAAGTTGTACGTGTGTCCTATTATTGGTTCAAAATTTATGGCGTATAGAAGTGGTTCAGCTTTATATGGATCGTGCTGTATTTTATATACGCGGGCTGTTCAATAAAGAATAATCATAATTCTTTTATTGTCATAATTTTTTGCACTAAAATTCAATCTTATTATATTATTTTAGCTTAATGAGAAACAAACACGCCGTAGTAGTTTCATTGTTGGTACTCCTGGTTCCCGCCTGTGAGAACCAGGCAAGTTCAGACATGTTCAGTATTGCCTACCGCTGCAATGGAGGTAACGTGCAGTTAAAGTTGATGTTAGAGGAAGATCCGGAGTTTCTTTCGAACGTAATCACTGCTGATGAAACTTGGCTACATCATTTTGATCCTGAGAGCAAACAGCAAAGCTCAGTGTGGAAATCTCATTCATCACCAACGCCACAAAAGTTAAGGTGGTTGATTCTGCTGGGAAAGTTATGGTCATCTCATTCTTTGATATTCATGGAATGGTTTATCAGCATGTTGTACCTGCACACACATCAGTAACTGGACAATACTACAGGGATGCCCTAAAAACATTGCAAGTCCATATCAGGCGCAAAAGACTACATTACCGTGAAGCAGGCTGGATGCTGCACCACGATAATGCGCGGCCGCATATTGCCAATGTTGTTTTGAATATCTTGCAAACATCAACGTGAAACACATCCCTTACCTTCCCTATAGTCCGGATTTAGCCCCATGTGACTTTCTTCTATTCCCTAACTTGAAGAAACGCCTTCGTGAGAGGCATTATCCATCTAAGGCTGAAGTACCGAGTGAGGTAATTCAGAAGGTATGCTTCCCTGGATCAGAGGAACAAGGCTGGGAAAAATAGCTACACCCCTCAAAGTTATCATTTAGCTTCATCTCACCTTTATTCCTGGTTGACTACTACAGTGTGGGTAAGTTTCGTTTTCAAGACTGGTGCGTCGATTTTTGTAATTCCTTGTTCTCCGCAACGGAGAAGCTCTCTCTAGGAGATGCGTAAAGCCCAGGGGTAGGGGAACTGGATGTTGTTACTTCAGATCTTGCACTCTGTCATTGTCCCTAATCAGGTTCAGACATCCATAGTATGCTTTCACCTCATCCTCTCTTCAAGGGACGCCAAAACGGAATCACTGGTAGAGAATGTTTCATTGGTCGAGTCCTAGGTGCTCTCTTCGAACCCTGATTTAGAGCCATAGTTAAAATATGACATTCCAGTAGAAAATATAAATAAAGCATTATAAAAAGAGCGAATAATTTGCATAAACTTGAAAAATGTCAAATATCTCAATTGCTATTCACTCACATTCCAGTACAAAGTTTTGAGAAATCTTGTTAATTAATTTTGAAAGAGATTCACTTTCATACTCTCAGTACGGTCATAAATTTTCGCATAAAATTCAATCTTTTTATATTCTGTTAGCTTAATGTGAAACAAACACGCCGTAGTACTTTCATTGTTGGTACTCCTGGTTCCCAACTGTAAGAATCAGGCAAGTTCGGACATTTTCAGTATCGCCTACCGCTACAATGGAGGTAGCTTGCAGTTAAAGTTGATGTTAGAGGAAGATCCGGAGTTTCTTTCAAACGTAATCACTGCTGATGAAACTTTGCTACATCATTTTGATCCTGAGAGCAAACAGCGAAGCTCAGTGTAGAAAAATCCTTCATTACCAACCTCCAAAAAAGTAAAAGTGGTTGCTTCTGCTGGGAAAGTTATGGTCATCTCATTCTTTGATATTCATGGAATGATTTGTCAGCATGTTCTACCTGTACATACATCAGTAACTGTACAGGGATGTCCTGAGAACATTGCAAGTCCATATCAGACGCAAAAGACCATATTTCCGTGAAGCAGGCTGGATGCTGTACCACAATAATGCGTGGCCGGATATTGACAATGTTGTTGCTGAATATCTTGCAAAAATCAACGTGAAGCACATCTCTCACCCTCCCTATAGTCCGGATTTAGCCCCATGTGA
This sequence comes from Mantis religiosa, assembly GCA_030765055.1. NCBI lineage: Eukaryota > Metazoa > Arthropoda > Insecta > Mantodea > Mantidae > Mantis > Mantis religiosa. Next base: position 195,883,985 of record CM060953.1, read on the forward strand.
CTTTTTTCTATTCCCTAACTTCGTGGGAGGCATTATCCATCATCAGAAGCAGTGGTGAAGGCTGCAGAGGCGATTTTGAAGGATATCTCAAAAATATTTTCGAGCATGTCTTTGGAGACTGGCAGAAACGCTGGGACTAGTGTTTCGCATTCAGGAGAGGCTATTTTGAAAAGGACCTTCAAAATTATGAGGATGAATAAACGTAATTGTCAAAAAATTATGATCATTTGTTCATTGAACAGCCCTTCACCAACAAAACAGCTGAAACCAAAAACCCTCTTTATTAACAATTGTGATATCGAAAGCCTACAGCTTTGACAGTGCCTTGTGATGTCGCAAGCTGCTACAGTGTTAGAAAGCTCTGTGAAAGAATGCGACTACTAGAGAACTACTTCCACAATCGTTAGGTGCATTCTGATTGAGCAGTTTCGAAAGCATTGCAGCTTCATTGCCCAAACCTCGAAAGTGGCACAAAAACGTCACTTTCTTCGGATCCGTAACCACGCCTATCAAAATATTTACTCTATACCTAGCACGTCGTCGGGGAAACCGTTATTTCCTCGGTAAGCATAAAACATTCACGGAAAGGTGTGATGTTTACAATCACACAACTTTCTCTACACTATGTAATATATTATCTTCATAGCTGGTTCAGAATCTATTCAGTTAGTGTTGTGTTTATTTTTTTCTACATTGTATCTAAAAGAGAGAGGAAATGTTGGATTCCATCAAAAAACTGAATTTCAAAATATCATTTGAGACTCCAGGAATTCGAAAAAAAACTCCGGAAATAAAAGGAAAACTCATGGAAAAAGTAGGTCGCTCACGGGAAACGAAACCTTGACTCCAAAATGTGGGAGCCAATCACGTTCCGTATGTAACCACTACTCATCTCTACAAGACCTGAAACACACACTTTGGTCTGCCCTTACAGCAGAATTACGTAACATACACAAATACAATCGACAAGGTCATTGACCACAAACAAAAGAGTCACTTTCAAAAAACAGCTGCACGATTTCGATTATCACTTCACATTACGACTCTCTTAGTGAGTCGCAGCTTCCTTATATACCTCTACTTATATTTCCTGACATTTCTCGAATGAAAGGGTAGAGCTAGACTGAAAAATTCAATGCTATAGCCAAGATATAAACCACGGATCTTCTGGTCTCCGTCCAGCCGCTCTAAACCATTGAGCTACTATGACCAACATGCCAATATGACATTAACTGACTCGTGTTTCTCCCGATAAACCACTAGGAGTTCTCATAAACCCATGAGACAACTACCTTAATGACGACTTACTATGCTGTAAGTACTTTAAGACCCGGGCTTTATAGTAAACTACTAGGAGTTCTCATAAACACATGAGACAACTACCTTAATGGCGACTTACTATGCTGTAAGTACTTTAAGGCCCGGGCTTTATAGTAAACCACTAGTAGTTCTCATAAACACATGAGACAACTACCTTAATGACGACTTACTATGCTGTAAGAACTTTAAGGCCCGGGGTTTATAGTAAACCACTAGGAGTTCTCATAAACACATGAGACAACTACCTTAATGACGACTTACTATGCTGTAAGTACTTTAAGACCCGGGCTTTATATTAAGCCACTAGGAGTTCTCATAAATACATGAGACAACTACCTTAATGACGACTTACTATGCTGTAAGTACTTTAAGACCCGGGCTTTATAGTAAACCACTAGGAGTTCTCATAAATACATGAGACAACTACCTTAATGACGACTTACTATGCTGTATGTACTTTAAGACCCGGGCTTTATAGTAAACCACTAGGAGTTCTCATAAACACATGAGACAACTACCTTAATGACGACTTACTATGCTGTAAGTACTTTAAGGCCCGGGCTTTGTAGTAAACCACTAGGAGTTCTCATAAACACATGAGACAACTACCTTAATGACGACTTACTATGCTGTAAGTACTTTAAGGCCCGGGCTTTATAGTAAACCACTAGGAGTTCTCATAAACACATGAGACAACTACCTTAATGACGACTTACTATGCTGTAAGAACTTTAAGACCCGGGCTTTATAGTAAACCACTAGGAGTTCTCATAAACACATGAGACAACTACCTTAATGACGACTTACTATGCTCTAAGTACTTTAAGGCCCGGGCTTTATAGTTCGTACCACTATTAGGCACAATTAATGGAAATTAATTGTTCTCTCACACTAGCCCCCCGTAGGTGGGGTTCAGTCTACTTCAACTGCCGTGGTGCGCACGCTGCAGACCCCTAGCACTGGTGGTACCTCAGTCGTTACTAGAGGAACCTTGGGCCGAACATTAGAGCCCCTCCCTGTATGGGAGCTGTTCGGATTGGGTTGGACTCGAGGGGACAGTGTGTTCCCGACACTCACGGGAAATTTGGTAAAGCCTGTTTACTTAACTGGTGTGCACGTCGGCCGCTGCATTTGACGAACCCTTATAATCGTTTTACGAACCCCGGACCTCCTTCTCCCAGATCTTTCTGCAAGGTTGCCACCTTTCTCGATACGTCATGGGTATCGTACGAGGTTTCGTCTAAATAAATTATCTCATGTCCATTACTGCAAAACTTCCTTACTTTTGATATATATATATATATCGCCAAGCTACAATTCTACTGGATTCCATCATAACCCTAAATTATTCAAAGTGCGGTATTTGAAACCCAGCTCCTTTAGGAGGCCGCGCAAAGTGCAGTGCCCGTAAGGAAAATCACAAATTTCTCACAAATGTGCAACCAAATCGTCTAAGGTGGACGCTCTCCCTTTTGCATAGAATCTACAAATTTCTCGACGAATTAAATCGCATGCGAAATTATCTGCTTTAGAGTAACGTTTCCTTTTGTTTTCACACTTGATCGGCGTCTTTGATATTCCTTTCGTCACAACATTTCTTACTGTATTTCTGTGAATACCCAGAATTTATCATCAGGTTCATTACACGACCCCTTACCAAGATTATTTGTCAGCACATATTTATATGTGTTCAAAACAAGCGCTTGAATTTGCTTAGAAACAGTTCCCGTTATTACTTTGTTTTTGAGGCTTTTCCAGTAATATAACTCGGCCCAGTTATTCACACTGTCTTCAATTTGATTATTTTCACTTGACTGAAAGCTATCTACTACTTGATTTGCATTTACCACTGTAATTCCCTCCCACGGTCTCCACATCGTGACACACAACGAATTTCTGCACGTAATGAAACAGATCAACTGGAAGTTGGAACTTTGGCAACCGAGACTCCACGTGGAGTAAACATGCGACTGTCATTTCGAGAAAATCAGGGTTGCTATTGGTCCTCAATGACAGTGTTCCATTTCTGAAGTGTGGAGATAGATTTATGACGGTCATTAGTGGGCGGGAGAGTAGTTTCCTTTGAGCGGTTATCTGCACTTCCGTTCACTTAGACAGACTTTACCACCGGCCAGGCTACGGCCGCCCGGAGGGGATAGAGGGTTGCCTAATATGTGCCGGGTACTAGCCTGCAGAGTTAGTAGAAGGTGTGCTAGATCACCAGGCGGCCCCACCGAGGTTTTCGGTAGTCTTACTTGCGAGGTTGACGCGCGTAAGTGGCGTATTCACTTCCACCCGTCTTGATTTTCGAGTCGATGCGGGGCTTTTTAGACTCCAGATATTGCGCTATGGAAAGAGCCCCGGAGTTTCGGCTCCCGGGTAGAAGAAGCCCCGGGTCCTTGGTCTTACGGGTCCAGGTAACCTCTGGCGTAACATTTCACACTAGCCGTGTGTAGGACGTACTATGAAAGGGTAAAGCCAGACTGAAAAATTTAATGCCATAGCCGGGATTGGAACCACGGGTCTTAAAGTACTTACAGCATAGTAAGTCGCCATTAAGGTAGTTGTCTCATGTGTTTATGAGAACTCCTAGTGGTTTACTATAAAGCCCGGGCCTTAAAGTACTTACAGCATAGTAAGTCGTCATTAAGGTGGCTGTCTCATGTGTTTATGAGAACTCCTAGTGGTTTACAATAAAGCCCGGGCCTTAAAGTACTTACAGCATAGTAAGTCGTCATTAAGGTAGTTGTCTCATGTGTTTATGAGAACTCCTAGTGGTTTACTATAAAGCCCGGGCCTTAAAGTACTTACAGCATACTAAGTCGTCATTAAGGTAGTTGTCTCCTGTGTTTATGAGAACTCCTAGTGGTTTACAATAAAGCCCGGGCCTTAAAGTACTTACAGCATAGTAAGTCGTCATTAAGGTAGTTGTCTCGTGCGTTTATGAGAACTCCTAGTGGTTTACTATAAAGTCCGGGCCTTAAAGTACTTACAGCATAGTAAGTCGTCATTAAGGTAGTTGTCTCGTGTGTTTATGAGAACTCCTAGTGGTTTACTATAAAGCCCGGGCCTTAAAGTACTTACAGCATAGTAAGTCGTCATTAAGGTAGTTGTCTCGTGTGTTTATGAGAACTCCTAGTGGTTTACTATAAAGTCCGGGCCTTAAAGTACTTACAGCATAGTAAGTCGTCATTAAGGTAGTTGTCTCGTGTGTTTATGAGAACTCCTAATGGTTTACTATAAAGCCCGGGCCTTAAAGTACTTACAGCATAGTAAGTCGTCATTAAGGTAGTTGTCTCATGTGCTTATGAGAACTCCTAGTGGTTTACTATAAAGCCCGGGCCTTAAAGTACTTACAGCATAGTAAGTCGTCATTAAGGTAGTTGTATCATGTGTTTATGAGAACTCCTAGTGGTTTACTATAAAGCCCGGGCCTTAAAGTACTTACAGCATAGTAAGTCGTCATTAAGGTAGTTGTATCATGTGTTTATGAGAACTCCTAGTGGTTTACTATAAAGCCCGGGTCTTAAAGTACTTACAGCATAGTAAGTCGTCATTAAGGTAGTTGTATCATGTGTTTATGAGAACTCCTAGTGGTTTACTATAAAGCCCGGGCCTTAAAGTACTTACAGCATAGTAAGTCGTCATTAAGGTAGTTGTATCATGTGTTTATGAGAACTCCTAGTGGTTTACTATAAAGCCCGGGCCTTAAAGTACTTACAGCATAGTAAGTCGTCATTAAGGTAGTTGTATCATTTGTTTATGAGAACTCCTAGTGGTTTACTATAAAGCCCGGGCCTTAAAGTACTTACAGCATAGTAAGTCGTCATTAAGGTAGTTGTATCATGTGTTTATGAGAACTCCTAGTGGTTTACTATAAAGCCTGGGCCTTAAAGTACTTACAGCATAGTAAGTCGTCATTAAGGTAGTTGTCTCCTGTGTTTATGAGAACTCCTAGTGGTTTACAATAAAGCCCGGGCCTTAAAGTACTTACAGCATAGTAAGTCGTCATTAAGGTAGTTGTCTCGTGCGTTTATGAGAACTCCTAGTGGTTTACTATAAAGTCCGGGCCTTAAAGTACTTACAGCATAGTAAGTCGTCATTAAGGTAGTTGTCTCGTGTGTTTATGAGAACTCCTAGTGGTTTACTATAAAGCCCGGGCCTTAAAGTACTTACAGCATAGTAAGTCGTCATTAAGGTAGTTGTCTCGTGTGTTTATGAGAACTCCTAGTGGTTTACTATAAAGTCCGGGCCTTAAAGTACTTACAGCATAGTAAGTCGTCATTAAGGTAGTTGTCTCGTGTGTTTATGAGAACTCCTAATGGTTTACTATAAAGCCCGGGCCTTAAAGTACTTACAGCATAGTAAGTCGTCATTAAGGTAGTTGTCTCATGTGCTTATGAGAACTCCTAGTGGTTTACTATAAAGCCCGGGCCTTAAAGTACTTACAGCATAGTAAGTCGTCATTAAGGTAGTTGTATCATGTGTTTATGAGAACTCCTAGTGGTTTACTATAAAGCCCGGGCCTTAAAGTACTTACAGCATAGTAAGTCGTCATTAAGGTAGTTGTATCATGTGTTTATGAGAACTCCTAGTGGTTTACTATAAAGCCCGGGTCTTAAAGTACTTACAGCATAGTAAGTCGTCATTAAGGTAGTTGTATCATGTGTTTATGAGAACTCCTAGTGGTTTACTATAAAGCCCGGGCCTTAAAGTACTTACAGCATAGTAAGTCGTCATTAAGGTAGTTGTATCATGTGTTTATGAGAACTCCTAGTGGTTTACTATAAAGCCCGGGCCTTAAAGTACTTACAGCATAGTAAGTCGTCATTAAGGTAGTTGTATCATTTGTTTATGAGAACTCCTAGTGGTTTACTATAAAGCCCGGGCCTTAAAGTACTTACAGCATAGTAAGTCGTCATTAAGGTAGTTGTATCATGTGTTTATGAGAACTCCTAGTGGTTTACTATAAAGCCTGGGCCTTAAAGTACTTACAGCATAGTAAGTCGTCATTAAGGTAGTTGTCTCATGTGTTTATGAGAACTCCTAGTGGTTTACTATAAAGCCCGGACCTTAAAGTACTTACAGCATAGTAAGTCGTCATTAAGGTAGTTGTCTCATGTGTTTATGAGAACTCCTAGTGGTTTACTATAAAGCCCGGGCCTTAAAGTACTTACAGCATAGTAAGTCGTCATTAAGGTAGTTGTCTCATGTGTTTATGAGAACTCCTAGTGGTTTACTATAAAGCCCGGGCCTTAAAGTACTTACAGCATAGTTAGTCGTCATTAAGGTAGTTGTATCATGTGTTTATGAGAACTCCTAGTGGTTTACCGGGAAAAACACGAGTCAGTTCGAGAATTTAATGTCATATCGGCACGTTGGCCATAGTAGCTCAATGGGTTAGAGTGACTGGACGGAGACCAGAAGATCCGTGGTTCAAATCCCGGCTATGGCATTGAATTTTTCAGTCTGGCTCTACCCTTTCATAGTGCGTCCTACACACGGCTAGTGTGAAAGAACAATTTATTTCCATTTCTGCAATGTTCTATAACAAACAAGAAATCGAACTTTCCAGTCAGCTGTTTCTTTATCTGTTTCGGCAAGCTTTTATTTCCGCGTTACACTATGCTTCTCCTTGTGCGTTTCGGCCGCGCCTCCTCGCAACAATGCGGTCGGCGACAATATTTATTTACCAAAGCCAACATCGTCAATACTGTCCACGATTTCCTCACAGAAGCTCATTCACACATCTGCAGATCTACTAACGTTAGACTTAACAATTGTTTAAATGCCAATGTCCTATGTCGGGTATCAGTCTGCAACCTTCAGAACGGAACGTCAGAGCAATTCCTGTCATTAAACTACGTCAAGGAACAATGCGAATATGCATAAGTACTTCGCACGTGCAAGAAACTCCTTCGCATACAATTAAATTGCCTTAATGGGATACGGTGCAAAAAAGGGCTTTTGAAAACAAGGTCACATAACGGAAAGACAGGACGGCTGTGTTTGTTGTTCATGGGTATAGCACACTTAGCCTGAGTTTATAATATCAAAGCTTAAAGAAATGATTAATCACATCTTTACCTTGCATTTATTTTACATTTGATTAGCAGTCATGCGAATAACAAAACAATCAAAATTAGATAATTTCTTCTGGAACACTTCTATAACAAATTCCGTGTGGAAGCACTTATTGTGCTTTAAAATACCCATTTATAAAAACAGTTATGGACATTTGAAGAGTTCCGTACTCTTGAGTCTCGGAATAAGCATGGCTTCCTTCGGAAACTTTCTTTTTTAAATTTATATTCTCCAACGTTGTCATATCGGAAAAAGAATAAAATGATGTTCCAATGAGTACTACCCAATAGTTCTTGGACTTACCAGACATTCATCTTTCAGGATAAGTGAAAACCTCCAACGTTAAGTCATATCGGACGATGAATGAAATGATGTTTAAATCAGTACAGGGTACATAGAGCTTAGAGTTACCAGACATTCATCTTTCAGGACAAGAGAAAACCTCTAATGTTAAGTCATATCGGACGATGAATGAAATGATGTTTAAATGAGTACAGGGTACATAGAGCTTAGAGTTACCAGACATTCATCTTTCAGGATAAGAGAATACCTCCAACGTTAAGTCATATCGGACGATGAATGAAATGATGTTTAAATTAGTACAGGGTACATAGAGCTTAGAGTTACCAGACATTCATCTTTCAGGATAAGGGAAAACCTCCAACGTTAAGTCATATCGGACGATGAATGAAATGATGTTCAAATAAGTAAGGGTACATAGAGCTTAGAGTTAGTAGACATTCATCTTTGAGGATAAGAGAAAACCTCCAACGTTAAGTCTATTCGGAAGAAAAATAAAATGATGTTCAAATGAGTACAGGGTACACAGAGCTTAGAGTTATCAGACATTCATCTTTCAGGATAAGAGGAAAGCTCCAACGTTAAGTCATATCGGACGATGAATGAAATGACGTTCAAATGAGTACAGGGTACATAGAGTTTAGAGTTACCAGACATTCATCTTTCAGGATAAGGTAAAACCTCCAACGTTAAGTCATATCGGACGATGAATGAAATGATGTTCAAATAAGTACAGGGTACATAGAGCTTAGAGTTACCAGACATTCATCTTTCAGGATAAGAGAAAACCTCCAACGTTAAGTCATATCGGACGATGAATGAAATGATGTTAAAATGAGTACAGGGTACATAGAGCTTAGAGTTAGCGGGCATTCATGTTTTACGATAAGGGAAAACGCCGGGAAAGGCTTACCTAACGAGGATTTAAACAGGCAGACACGCTAATGCGCTACAGAGGCGGAGAATAGTGTAAAGTGGATAATTCGGTGTCTTGGATTTCGAACAGGTAGGAGAACCTGAAGTTTGCTAAGGAGACATCTGAGCAAAATTTGGCTGTAACTATAGAAAAGGACACTGAGAAGAAAAGCAGTTAAAGATTGACCTTAAAATTTAATTATAATTAACATATACCCATCCGGGAAACCCCGTTTTAATGAAAAATCTTTTAGGGTTTAAAGTGTCTTTAAAATGTATTTTATTTAAGTTTAAATACTTAATTTCAATTAAAATATTAACCATTAAAGGAAGAGAGTAAAGCTGTCGTGTATGTATTTAGAGAAATGATTATTTATTAAAATTTTACCGTATATGAAGCAGGTGTTGGACGTGAGGCGGCCTCAGTTATACCAACTGATGCAATGAAACCTATTTTAAAGTATAGACCACTACCTAGCATGAGGGCAGAGAACATGTACAGCTTATACAACCTGGGGCATGGAGCACGCGCCTCAACAGTGTATGAACAATTTGCTCACTTGAATAACCACGCGTAGCTAAGGTCCACATCAACTGGTATGCTAGGATACACAAGTACATAAGTATGAAATATGGATTAAATGTAAGACTAAAGTACCGATTGAGGTAATTCAGAAGGTATGCTTCCCTGGGTCAGAGCAACAAGGGTGGGAAAAATAGTTACACCCTCAAATTTATCATTTTACTTCACCTCACCTATATTTCTGGTTGGCTACTTCAGTGTGGGAAAGTTTCGGTTTCCATGACTTGATTTTTGTAATTTCTTGTTCTCCGCAACGGATAATTCTCTCTAGGAGATGCGTAAGGCCCAGGGGCAGGGGAAGCGGCTGTTGTTACTTCAGATCTTGCCCCCTGTCATTGTCCCTAATCAGCTCCGGACATCCATAGTATGCTTTCACCTCATCCTCTTTCCAAGGGGCACCAAAACAGAATCACAGGTACAGAATGTTTCATTGGTCGAGTACTAGATCCCCTCTTCGAACCTTTATTTAGAGTCATAGTAAAACATTACATTCCAGTAGAAGTATATAGATATAACATTATAACATAAGCGAAAAATTTGCATAAAGTTGCCAAATGTGAAATATCTAAACTGCCATTTACTCCCAGTCCAGTACACATTTTTGAGAAATCTTGTTAATTAATTCTGAACGAGATTCACTTTCATACCCTCAGTACGGTCATAATTTTTCGCATTAAAATTCAATCTTATTATATTCTGTTATCTTAATGCGAAACAAACACGCCGTTGTAGTTTCATTGTTGGTACTCCTGGCTTCCGCCTGTGAGAACCAGGAAGTTCAGACATTTTCAGCATCGCCTACCACTGAAATGGAAGTAACATGCAGTTAAAGTTGATGTTAGAGGAAAATCCGGAGTGTCTTTCAAACTTAATCACTGTTGATGAAACTTGGCTACATTATTTTGATCCTGAGAGCAAACAGCAAAGCTCAGTGTGGAAATCTCCTTCATCACCAACCCCCCAAAAAAGTTAAAGTGGTTGCTTCTGCTGGGAAAGTTATGGTCATCTCATTCCTTGATATTCATGGAATGGTTTATCAGCATGTTGTACCTGCACACACATCAGTAACTGGACAATACTACAGGGATGTCCTGAGAACATTGCAAGTCCATATCAGGCGCAAAAGACCACATTTCCCTGAAAGACCACATTTTACTCCCCGTCCAGTACAAGGTTTTTAGAAATCTTGTTAATTAATTTTGAACGATATTCACTTTGATACCCTCAGTACGGTCATAATTTTTCGCATTAAAATTCAGTCTTTTTATATTCTGTTAGCTTAATATGAAACAAACACGCCGTAGTAGTTTCATTGTTGGTACTCCTGGCCCCCGTCTGTGAGAACCAGACAAGTTCAGACATATTCAGTATCGGTTACCGCTGTAATGGAGGTAACATGCAGTTGATGTTGATGTTAGAGGAAGATCCGGTGCTTCTTTCAAACGTAATCACTGCTGATGAAACTTGTCTACACCTTTTCGATCCTGAGAGCAAACAGTAAAGCTCAGTGTGGAAATCTCCTTCATCACCAACCCTCAAAAGAAGCAAAAGTGGTTGCTTCTGCTGGGAAAGTTGTGGTCATCTGGTTTTTTTTTATATTCATGGAATTGTTTATTAGCAATTTGTACCTGCACACACATCAGTAACTGGACAATACTACAGGGATGTCCTGAAAAAATTACAAGTCCATATCAGGCGCAAAAGACATTTCTGTGAAGCAGGCTGGATGCTGCACCACGATAATGCTTGGCCGCATATTGCCAATGTTGTTGCTGAATATCTTGCAAAAATCAACGTGAAGTGCATCCCTCATCCTCCCTATAGTCGAGTTTTAGTCCCATGTGACTTTTTTCTATTCCCTAACTTGAAGAAACGCCTCCGTGAGAGGTATTATCCATCATCAGAAACAGTAGTGAAGGCTGCGGAGGCGATTTTTAAGGATCTCTCAAAAATGGTTTCCAGCATGTCTTTGAAGACTGGCAGAAACGCTGGGACAAGTGCACCGCATTCAGGGGAGGCTATTTTGAGAAGGACCATCAAAATTATGAGGATGAGTAAAGGAACGTTGTCAAAAAAATTGTGATCATTCTTTATTGAACATTGTTTATACTGTGTGTATAAACATTTGTTTGGAAAAGGTCCAACAGTGTTTGTATGTGTGAGCAAATAATTGCTATGGTATTTAAATCCATGGTCTTCAAAAGCTACGGCACCAAGTTTTTCAAAAAAAAAATATATATATATACATAAAATGACCACTCATTCCAAAATATCCTTTACCTGGAAAAACGCTCGAAAATTCTCATGGTTTCAAGACTGTAATTAAAATTTCATATATTTAAAATATTTTCATGAAATGTGCCTCTTGACTTTTCTGATAATTGCACTTGAAATCCTCTTCATTTTGCATTAGTTTTACGTAAATTGTAATGAATATAGCCTAGAAAGCACATATAAGATCTCTTACGGTTTACCAAGTAGACAATTCATCCAGAATGAAAAGAATTTCTATGGATATTTCCAGAAAATAAAATACGAGGTCTGAGATTGATTTGTTTTCATAAATGTCTATTACTCCATTTCAATGCACTTTAATGCACTTTTTATAGAGTCTTTGCCAGTCCCTGAACACATGCTACAGACCATTCTTTGTCAGGTCCTTGAGAATCAACTCACTTTACTTGAGCACTGCTTCAGAGTTCTCAAATTGAATACCCCTAAACTTTGCCTTTAGTGATGGGAATAAAAAACGTCACAAGGTGTACGATCGGGGCTATAAGGGGGATGTGGCACATGGGTAATGTTGAATCGAGCCAGAAACTACATGACATGATTTGTCATTTGAGGCCATGCATTGTCACGTTGAAGTCGTCACGCAGTCCGAGAAAGCTCTGGTCGTTCCTTTGTTATGTGCCTCCTCAGTGTAGCTAATACTGACGTGTAGTATGCTGCTGTAACAGTAGTGTGAGGGGGAACTGCATGTGACGTGACATCGTGCATTGTCATGATGAAGTCGTCACCCAGTCCGAGAAAGCTCTGGTCGTTTCTTTGTAATGTGCTACCTCAGTGTAGCCAATACTGACGTGTAGTATGCTGCTGTAACAGTAGTGTGAGGGGGAACTGCATGTGACGTGAGGTCGTGCATTGTCATGATGAAGTCGTCACCCAGTCCGAGAAAGCTCTGGTCGTTTCTTTGCAATGTGCTTCCTCAGTGTAGCCAATACTGACGTGTAGTATGCTGCTGTAACAATAGTGTGAGGGGGAACTGCATGTGACGTGACATCGTGCATTGTCATGATGAAGTCGTCACCCAGTCCGAGAAAGCTCTGGTCGTTTCTTTGCAATGTGCTTCCTCAGTGTAGCCAATACTGATATGTAGTATGCTGTTGTAACAGTAGTGTGAGGGGGAACTGCATGTGACGTGAGGTCGTGCATTGTCATGATGAAGTCGTCACCCAGTCCGAGAAAGCTCTGGTCGTTTCTTTGCAATATACTTCCTCAGAGTAGCCAATACTGACGTGTAGTATGCTGCTGTAACAGTAGTGTGAAGGGGAACTGCATGTGACGTGAGGTCGTGCATTGTCATGATGAAGTCGTCACCCAGTCCGAGAAAGCTCTGGTCGTTTCTTTGTAATGTGCTTCCTCAGTGTAGCAAATACTGACGTGTAGTATGCTGCTGTAACAATAGTGTGAGGGGGAACTGCATGTGACGTGAGGTCGTGCATTGTCATGATGAAGTCGTCACCCAGTCCGAGAAAGCTCTGGTCGTTTCTTTGCAATATACTTCCTCAGAGTAGCCAATACTGACGTGTAGTATGCTGCTGTAACAATAGTGTGAGGGGGAACTGCATGTGACGTGAGGTCGTGCATTGTCATGATGAAGTCGTCACCCAGTCCGAGAAAGCTCTGGTCGTTTCTTTGTAATGTGCTTCCTCAGTGTAGCAAATACTGACGTGTAGTATGCTGCTGTAACAATAGTGTGAGGGGGAACTGCATGTGACGTGAGATCGTGCATTGTCATGATGAAGTCGTCACCCATTCCGAGAAAGCTCTGGTCGTTTCTTTGCTATGTGCTTCCTCAGTGTAGTTAATACTGACGTGTAGTATGCTGCTGTAACAGTAGTGTGAGGGGAACTGCATGTGACGTGAGGTCGTGCATTGTCATGATGAAGTCGTCACCCAGTCCGAGAAAGCTCTGGTCGTTTCTTTGTAATGTGCTTCCTCAGTGTAGCCAATACTGACGTGTAGTATGCTGCTGTAACAGTAGTGTGAGGGGGAACTGCATGTGACGTGAGGTCGTGCATTGTCATGATGAAGTCGTCACCCAGTCCGAGAAAGCTCTGGTCGTTTCTTTGTAATGTGCTTCCTCAGTGTAGCCAATACTGACGTGTAGTATGCTGCTGTAACAGTAGTGTGAGGAGGAACTGCATGTGACGTGAGATCGTGCATTGTCATGATGAAGTCGTCACCCAGTCCGAGAAAGCTCTGGTCTTTTCTTTGTAATGTGCTACCTCAGTGTAGCCAATACTGACGTGTAGTATGCTGCTGTAACAGTAGTGTGAGGGGGAACTGCATGTGACGTGAGGTCGTACATTGTCATGAAGAAGTCGTCACACAGTCCGAGAAAGCTTTGGTCGTTTCTTTGTAATGTGCTTCCTCAGTGTAGCCAATACTGACGTGTAGTATGCTGCTGTAACAGTAGTGTGAGGGGAACTGTATGCTGTATCACAGTGAAAAAAATATGAATACCATCACTTTCTCTGCACATGGAACTATTTCTGCTTTTTTGGTGTTGGAGAACCTGGCGATTTCCACACTGTACTCGCTTGTTTTCCTTCAGGATCAGAGTGATGCAGCCTGAGTCATCACTGGTGATAGCTGATTTCAAAACCGCATTCTCTCCATCAGCAAAGAGACGTGTCACTCCGTTGTGTGTTATGCGAAATGCATATAGCGTCTACAAAACAGAGCATTACTACCAACCTACCAATGCGAGAGTGCTGCCACCTACGGACATTATGCACAAAAATATGCTATTTTCAGTTATTTATGTTACAGATAATAAACAGTCTGACTTAGTTGAACAGCCCTCTTATGTACATTTAATTTGTCATTAAGATATCTTAATAAATAGACTGTAGACAACAATACATACAAAAGCTGTCTACACATACATTGTAGGTATAATTCTTCTATCTTAAACTACAATGAAAATATGAAAGTAAGGGTAAAGGAGATATAGAACTTAGGAATCCATTTTTGTTATCAGCTTTCGAAGGAAAGGAGTTTAAGACACCATTAACTATAGACTGGAAGAAGCTCTCAAGGCCAAAGGAAGGGAAAGGATTTTGAAAGGATAGTTTTGGTCAGGAAAAGCAGATAGTAGTCCTGGCATTGGAGTTCTATTACAAACATTCACCAAGAAGCGAAAGGTATACGGTATTGGAAATTTAAACCGCTTTGTCTTCGTGTACAGTCGAGCGGACGATGCTTTTGGTTTAATTTACTATTTTTATTTTCTCTGTGACATATATTAAGTTCAGTATCTTCTAACAATGTGACATAAAGTTAAACGAAAAAAGTATGCTTTACATAAAACATTTTTCAAACTTTTTATTTTATTAGAAATAAGTGTTTGCTAAGAAGGCATTTGGGTATTCAAGAGACCCCAGAACATAATTGACACGGCGGCGGTGTTTGCCTGCAGTGGCGAAAGAAAGAAGACGCTACTTCAGTTTAATTTCTACTTCTAAGTTAAACATTTTACAGGCAGATAGATTAAAACAGAGGAAGACAGCTTCGAGAGCTGACGTAGTTCAGCCGGGAGCAAGACCTGCAGTGCATGTGACGTCAGGCAATAGCCGTGTAGTACCAAGTTCCTATATAAATGGCGCTGTGAATACAAAATCTGAGGTTTCTGTCAGGTGTAGCACACTCGTGACAACAATGTACCTGCCACGTACCTAATGGAACTGTTAAATTTAGATTTCCGAGGATGTATTCACTTACCGCATGAACATTGTGTTTGTTTGGCTCGACATAGGAGTTGATAAACTCCCTTATGCTGCCTTCAAAGCACTACCACAATCTTGGATTCATCTACTAGTGCACCTCTTCAACAGTTTGCTGTTACTGGCCTACTTCCCAAAGGCATGGAAACCTGCAAGAATCATTACTCTACCTAAGCCAGGGAAAAACCCAAAAGACCTAAACAGTCATAGGCCTATTAGTCTCCTTTCGTCTATCAGCAAGCTCTTCGAGTAGGTGGTACAGCAGCGTCTCCAATGCATTCTGGACGAACATCAGGTGCTACGCCCTGAGCAGTTTGGTTTTCGGAGAAAACACTCTACTACTCACCAGGTCCTTCGTCTGGTGGATGAAGTGGTTAAAGGCTTTAACAACCGGCACTTTATCGCAGCGCTCTTTCTTGACATCTCCCGAGCCTTCGACTCTGTCTGGCACGAAGGCCTACTTCATCGCCTCATCCAATACAACATCCCATCTTACCTTGTACACCTCATACATCATTACCTACAAAACCGATCCTTTGTTGTCATGAAGGATGACATCCTGTCACAGCCCTATACCATAAATGCAGGTGTACCACAAGATAGTGTCCTTGGGCCCCTGCTTTTCCTGGCTTACATAAATACCCTTCCAACCCTAAGAGGCTGCAACCTGTACCTGTTTTCCGACGATACCGCTATAACAACTGCGTCCAAACGGCATGAAATTGCTGTGCAAAGAGTACAAACCTTTGCTAACATGTTGTACGTCTGGTTTGCGACCTGGCGGTTAAAGCTAAATGCCACAAAATCTCAGGCAATCACTTTCACGAGACGAGAGCTGCAGGACGTACCCAACCTAAGAATAGGTGGTACAGAAATACCATGGTCAACACAGGCAACATACTTAGGAGTGTTCCTAGATATGCGCATCATATGGAAGGACCATATAGCAACGGTGGCTAACAAAGTTAGCAAAAGGATGGCCATGTTATATCCACTATATAACCGGAAGTCGCCAATGGCTCCCCGCAACAAGTTCCTGCTCTACAAGCAGGTATTGAGGCCGGCAATGACATATGCCTGCCAGGTCTGGGGTGGAGCAGCCAAAACCCACCTCTCCAAACTCCAAGTCCTCCAAAATCGCTTCCTTCGGACTGCAGTTGCAGCTGAATGGTACATCCCAAATTAGAATATCCATCTAGACCTATCCTTTCCAAAAGTTTTCGATTACATCCTACAACTGTCCCACTCTTTCTACCCAAAATTACCAACCAGTTTCTACAGCCTCATCCGAGGACTTAGAGAGTACGACCTAAACCCTGGAGAGTCATACAAGAGGCCAAGACTTGTCCTAGGACCTCCTAAATACCGAATACCTCTTCAACAATTATTCAATCCCTGACTGTTTATCACCTATCCGAAATTAAATAACCACCAACACACCATAATTTCTTACAAACCCTCTTAATGCCAGTAAGGGACCTAGTCCCGGTATGGCACAAGTCGAAGGACCCTCCTTTGCGGTGGAGGATTCCCTTCAACGACACCTCTGTGCTGTGTGCATATGAGTGCGAACAATTTTCTTTCTGTTATGAAATTAGCAAAGTCCAAACCTCGAAGTATCCCGTCGGGTCACAATCTAACATGCAGCCTTCGATTACAGATTTCTCAGATATTACGTAATGACACTGATAAACTAGTTAAAGAAACGAAACAGAAAGTGTCGGGAAATGTGCACGTAGTTTTGTTCCGAATGGGTGTCGTCTAATTTGCAGAGAAAATTACTTTATGTTTTATTTTATTTACTTTATGACATGCCTGACGAGTTGAAGTTTTATATATTTTCTCGTAGCACAGAGCCAAAATGTAATTGTTTATAAACTGTGACCAATTGTATAATTAAAAGAGTCAGCATTAATATTACAACACTGAAAATGTAAGTTGTACATATTATTACCTGATACGTCTCCTCTCCTTCCTACGCTGTCGGAACCCCAACTCATCAAACTGTTTCCTTCTTGGGCAGCAGAAAGCATCGCGGTGACGTCATGCTAACTTCCCTTTCGTTCGGGAGCATATTTGGCGGTTAGAACTGAAGAAGCTGACGTCACACCACCACTATCTCTCTTCCCCTGGATTAAACATGAACAAGAAACATTTCTCTTTAATCTTCTCCAAGTTTATTTTAACTCCTTGGTGATTAAACCAATAATTAAAAGTAATTTAAGTTTTGCATTAATAGTTAATTGATATTTCTTCTTGCACTACTGTCTGTTTCCACATCAGGGAATCAGGACACTACAATACTCAAATATTTAATACGAAATAAGTATATATCATGCATTACGATACAAAAATCTTTTTAACCAACAGACAATGTACTTATAACTGTTTTGAATTTGACAAACCTATTTTAACCAGTTTCGACTTCCATACGTTAAAGTGACCATTGCTTTTTAAATTAATATGTGAATTTTAGTTTTATTTAACAGAGTGGGGTAACACCGATGGCTCCGAGGGTTATATTTGGGAGCTCCGGTTTTGAATTCTCTTTAAAATGGAAAGGTTGGCCTAGTTGGTTTTTTCCAAGTTAGGTTGTAATTCAATCAGCTTAGGACTAAAGAATGATCATAATTTTTATGGTCATAATTTTTCGCACTAAAATTCTAATTAATTAGAGCCAACTGAAAAATTCAATGCCATGGCTGGCATTTGAACCACGGATCTCCTGGCTTCCGTCCAGTCGCTCTAACCCCTTGAGCCACCATGGTCAACGTGCCGTCCTGATACTAAATTCTCCAATTGACACAGTATATTTCTCGGTAGACCACTTAGGATTCTCATATTTGAGACAACCACTTGTGGGGACTTACTATTGTAAGTACTTAATTACCAGGATTTTATCGCTGATTATTTTTAATGTAAATTTATATTGAGGAATTAATCCTTAAATAATTAATCCTTTTAAATACATTACTCCGGCATATGGGTGATTTCTGATTAATAAGAGCCAACTGAAAAATTCAATGCCATGGCAATATTCTGTTAGCTTAATGTGTAACAAACACGCCGTAGTAGTTTCATTGTTCGTACTCCTGGTTCCCGCCTGTGAGAACCAGGCAAGTTCAGACATGTTTAGTATCGCCTATCGCTGCAATGGAGGTAACACGCGAGGAACAATATACGGCTTTGTAATTTTACTTTCGTCTCAACAAATCTTCAGTTGAGGCCTATACAATGTTACAGGAGGCCTATGGAGAGTCTGTTCTTCCCTACAGCATAGCACGAAGGTGGTTTAAAATGTTTAAAGAGGGGAGACAATCAATTTCAAAGGAAGGTGCTCCAGTTACTGCTCTTACGGAAGAAAACATCAACACTGCTGCTGCCATTGTGAGAGGGGATCGATGAATTATCTTAAGTTCACTTTCTGAAATACTGAACATTTCATTGGGTGCCACGTTTCCGTGAAGCAGGCTGGATGCTGCACTACGATAATGCGCTGCCGCATATTGTCAATGTTGTTGCTGAATATCTTGCAAAAATCAACGTGAAGTACATCTCTCACCCTTCCTATAGTCCGGATTTAGCCCCATGTGACATTTTTTCTATTCCCTAACTTGAAGAAACGCCTTCGTGGGAGGCATTATCCATCATCAGAAGCAGGTGAAGGTGAAGGCCGCGTAGGCGATTTTGAAGGATCTCTCAAAAATGGTTTCCAGCATGTCTTTGAAGACTGGCAGAAACGCTGGGATAAGTGCATCGCATTCAGGGGAGACTATTTTTAGAAGGACCATCAAAATTATGAGAATGAGTAAAGGTATGTTGTCAAAATAAATTGTGATCATTCTTTATTGAACAGCCCTCGTACTGCCGAGAAATTTTCTTCCTTGTTTCATTTTGGAGATGTTTGGGCTGGAAACGTAAAGTACCCCGCTCGCCAGTTCCTGCGGTCGCCAGATCTGATTGCGTTTCTCCGCGTCCATTCTCTAAACTTTTATTTTTCAGTATCCTTATTTTTACACTACACTGAAAGCAAAAGTAATGGAAATATGGGCAGCGATTAGTGCGACTAGAGTGCTCCAAGGTGTGCACCTGTTTGGAAACACTATGAAACTCAAGTAATAGACAATACAAATAATAATTTAAGTTCGGTTAATTTTAGCGCAACCCATGTGTGCACGAAATAATATTCTATAATTTCTATCTCCTTTCACGTGGAACAGCTCACCACGTGAGTGTAGTCTAAGTAATTAAAATTCCTATGTACGCTATGCATTTGTTATTAAAGCGCTTTCCTAAAAGCCATTACTTGCCAAGTTAAACACCCACCGTTAGTTTATTGTTTGCTATTACAACATTCTTATTGCTTAAAGCACATGCGTGGTTACCGCCTTATCCAACACAAGATCAGCTACAGAGCGTGACCTTACCGTACACTTTACCGCAATATCAGCTCTCGATCTGCCTAGAGCATATCGGAAACTGGCCACAGCTAACTCGAGACTGCTGGATACAAAAGTGTCTGACCTTCTAGCGCCATTCATTTCAATTTCTCTACTGACTCTTAGACAAAAGAGTACTTCTGTATCAAATTCCTATATTCTTGAACAAAGAGAACCCCGGAAAATATGTATAAGTCTTGGTAGCTCAACACGCACTGACTTATAGATCGTGAGGTCACGTGATCGAACCCGACTTCTAAGAGTCCTAAAAGCGACAACTCCATATCAGTAGATCTGCTGGTATGTGGAAGAACTTCCGCAGGATGAAATTCCGAAATACTGGTGGTGCCGATATGACCCCGCTTGAATCAACCTACTCTTTTAGGTAAGATTTAGACTATCTCTTTCAGTAAAGTACTGCAAACGCTATTCAGATCATGCAAATATCTTACGCGTGCTATTTTAATCAAACTGATAAAGACGATTTTTTGGAAAATTAAAAATTATGAAAATAAATTCATGTAAAGAGTACTTTGGGGTGGGGAGATATTCCCGAAATTCTTTGCGATATTTTGCCAAAGTGCCAATGTTTTCCTCAGTAAATTTAACTCTTGGTTTTGTTTCACGAAATTTGTAGCTTACAAAAACTCAATCCCTTTAATGCAAATTACATTATATATTTCTTCTTTAAATTAGCATCGTGCAACTTAAATCATATCGGACGATATATTTAATGATGTTTAAATGAGTACAGGTTACATAGAGCTTAGAGTGACCAGACATTCATCTTTCAGGATAAGAGAAAACCTCCAACGTTAAGTCATATCGGACGATGAAAGAAATGCTGTTCAAATGAGTACAGAGTACATAGAGCTTAGAGTTACCAGACATTCATCTTTCAGGATAAGAGAAAACCTCCAACGTTAAGTCATATCGGACGATGAATGAAATGCTGTTCAAATGAGTACAGAGTACATAGAGCTTAGAGTTACCAGACATTCATCTTTCAGGATAAGAGAAAACCTCCAACGTTAAGTCATATCGGACGATGAATGAAATGATGTTCAAATGAGTACAGAGTACATAGAGCTTAGAGTAACCAGACATTCATTTTTCAGGATAAGAGAAAACCTTCAACGTTAAGTCATATCGGACGATGTATGAAATGATGTTCAAATGAGTACAGAGTACATAGAGCTTAGAGTTACCAGACATTCATCTTTCAGGATAAGAAACACAACCTTATCCAAACTCGCGCTGACCGACATTAAACCCAGACCTCTTGAACATGAGGGAGACACGCTATTATCTACGCCTCAAAGGCGGGCAATATTAATGTTTTCCATGAAGAACAGAAGATTCCAATAAGGCGCCGAGCTCAAGTGGACTGTGAAATGGGCCTTAGTTACGTAAAAGTCCATCCATTTTGGAACTGGTTTATTTTATTGTCCTTAAAACGTAAATGGGATGACGAAAGTTTTCAAGCAATTAGGTACTAACCGTTAGCCAATGAATGACTAGGTAGAAAGCAAGTTCATGCTTGGATGCATATGATGATGTCCGGGGCGGCCAGTGTAACGTTCGTTTCGTTCAACCACTGAAAGAAAATTTATTGTTGTCATCATTCAACAGAATATGTGTGTAATTATTAACCTTTTTTCTTAAAAAAAAATACAGTAAACCTCGTTTACCAGGAACAACTGGGACGAGGACAGATGCGAGTAAAAGAAAATCCGGGTGTCCTGAGAATGACGGAAAAATGATTAAAGTCCTGTACAGCATCAGCGAAATATTTAACTGAGTTTATAAATTACTATCGACACATTTTACCTAAAAACGCATACACTGGATATACTGTAATGGTCTATGTATTTGTACTGTACTACAAAGTGGTCGGTAGTGAAAGAGACAGTGATCTTCTACTGTCTCAGTTTAGTGTATCGCTTAGCTCACATCCACTTTGACATTAGACGTTCATTTGTCGTGATTCTTGAAATGAAGCACCAATTTCTCTATGTTTGCTACTACAGTGCGATCCACATAAACCTGAACCATTTCAATAGATCATAATTTCCCTTTGAAATCTCGTAGAATGTAGAAATTTGTTTAATGATCCCAGTGGCTCTAGGAGAATTGTCAACACTGACAATTGTTGACAGTTGACAGTCTCAAATGTGCATTCATAACAGCAGCTCACTACGAGAGCGTGTTTACATTTTTAAAACATATTGGAAGACAAATTCCTTGGTAACAACACAACGGGAATTTCGAAATGTTCCGTAAAAGACAACAATGTTATCGCTCGTAAGAAAGTTAAAGACAACTTGTATACTCATTAGTGAGAGTGGAAAACATAGACCGTCATCTGTTACAGATGTTCGCAGAAGGCTATTGAATTCTCCAAACAAATCGTTACGTCGATTAAGCCAGGAATCAGGGTATTCATATGGAACATGTCAAAGAGCTACGACCTTACAGAGTGCATATGGTGTAACAACTGAAAGAAACAGATTATGATAAACGAATCAGTTACTGTCGATGGTTTCAGGGTACTCTTATTCCACGCCCAGATATTCTCTCCATAACGTGATTTACAGATGAGACATGGTTTCATCTGTCAGGCGACATAAACACACAGAACACCAGATATTGGGCTTCTATAAACCCCCAAGTGATACACGAAACTCCACTGCATGATGGTGTGCGATGTCAGTTTCCAGGATCGTTGGTCCCATTTTCTTTGATACGACTATAGACACTGAAGTTTATATGAGTATCTTCAAGACATTTGTGGAGCAGCTGATTGATATAGAATTGAGAGAAGGTTATTTCCAGCAAGATGCAGCAACGTGCCAGATATCTAATGACACTACGAACTTGTAACCAGTTTCTTTGATAATCGAATAATGTCGAAAGGTCTGTGGCCTTCCAGATTCCCTGACCTAACCTCACCTGATTTTTTTCTTCTGGAGTTATCTAAAAAATGGAGTGTACGAGGATAGACCACGGACATTTGATGTTCTCAAGGAATCCATTCGAACCGAAACAAGTAACATTGGCGAGGATACTCTCCGTAAAACTTGAGAGAATATGGTGAGATGAGTACAAACATGTATAGATGCTGGTGGAGGACACTTCCAGCATTTTCTCTGAGATGTAAATAGTGTAATGTAATCTCCCAATTGTGTATAATATTCTCTCAAAGTTACACGTGTGTCCTATTATTAACAAATGTAGGCTTTCACGGCCGGCGTCTTGTTCAGTAGAAGATTCTGAGCTGTAAGGCCGTGCTGCACTGGGTTTCATATCTCTCCCAGACGTTTCGCTTACAGCTGCGGCAAGCATCATCGGAGGCGTAGAATAGTCCTCTTTGTACTCTTCGTAGTTATTGACTATAGTCAGGACTGCTTGCCGCAGTTGTAAGCGAAACGTCTGGGAGAGATATGAAACCCAGTGGACCCGGCCTTATAGTTCGGAATCTTCTACTGTCGTATTACTGGCTCAAAATTTATGGCCTGTTGAAATGGTTCAGATTTATATGGATCGCACTATTCTTGTGTGTAGGTCGTGGCTACAGCTGGATCATCAACACTGTCTCAATCAGAGTACTCTTCATTTTCATTTTCAGTAACACTGCATGATGCAATTATGTCTTCCTCTGCAATCGGTTAATAACCTCTGTCATTGTCAATGTCCTCTTCATCAGCATCGGGACAACCACTCATATTTTTAAAAATGTCTATAACATCTTCTTCCATACTTACTTTTTATTCTTCAATATTGTTTTCTGGAAATTCACACGCAGTATTACACAACTTTTTCTACGACTTTATCAAAATTTGTCTTCTAACGTGGTCCCAAGCAGGTGAGGTGAATGAAATGAATTCGCCCGCTCGCAAGAGAATTCAAGTAATGTACTTACTTTGTTAAACAAGTCGCCTTTTATTATAATTTAATACATAATTCTGTTTCTCAAAACTGGTTTAGTTTATAGGTCCGGGTTAACGAGGTTTTACTGTGTATTCAAATAATAAAAATATTAAATTTTTAAACGACATGCAGTTTTGTAGAAAGAAAATACCGTGAGAATATTAAGTAGATATAGGAGTATGTTTTTGTAAATATAGTTAAAAATGGGTAGACAAATCAGTGAATATAATACATGTAAACACGTTGTTCTTGCATCATATGTGAGAAAGAAGTTGCAAAGGTCTTTATATTCATAAACGCTTATCTGGTTAGGTATTTTCGAGTCTCTACTGTAACTTGGTATTGTTTTGGATTGTTAACATCGTATCACTTGTTACACGGCCTCTTAAACATTTGAAGTAAGTTATAGAAAGGCAATATATACGCCCTGGGCATGTTTCTTTATCCGGTACAGGATCAAGGCTTGACCTTACCATTCCTTAACATTCACTTTACCACAAACATAGCTTTGAGATCTACTAAACGATCGTTTGACCATATAGATTACAAGAGAGGTCACACAAATATCATATATTGCACTCACAGAGCTTTCTCTACCGTATACATAGCAGCTGAGGAAGTATACTGCATTCCACCAAAAGTTCTATAATACATTTTGAAGACGCTAGAAATACAAAAGTAGTAGACAGTGTTACTGTGTGAATAGCATAGATCCAAAACTCTGATGTGTTCCACTTACATGACTTTCTCTACTCTTGTACAGACTATTCTTACAGACACCTACGCCTCTATCTAGGTGTAAGGGGATATGGGAATACAGTAGACTTAGTGACAGTCAAATGTTTTAACAGCTGCTCGCTAAGCGATTACTATGAAATATCTTTCAGGTCTTATTTTACCATTCTTTTGTTTGGCCAAGAGATAAAACAATAAATAAGGACTTCGATTTAGTACAAACTACAAGTATGAGAAACTTTAGTCAGATAAAAACGAATACGTTAAAAATAATTCAATCCACAAAAATATATTGGACATAAATTTGTGTTTTAAGGAACTCTACCTTTCTGATACGTGGGGAAGCTGAAATGTCCCGGTCCACACAGTAAAAAGAGCAGTCTAATTCCTTTTTTATTTTTATTTCCCAACATAATTTTCGGAAAGGCTAATATATTTGTTATAACGGTGTTCTAATTTGATCAAACCATCTCTGTAGTGCAATAGCTGTTTACTGCAACAATGACCTACTCGTTGTTGTCAAATCTTCGTCCTCCAAGAACATTTTTGAGGTTCAGGAATAGGTGGTAGTCACTGGGCGCTAGATCTGGCGAATAGGCTGAATGGTAAAGCAATTTGAACTTAAATTCCCACTGCAATTAGTGAAGGATGGGCTGGAGCATTGTCGTGAAGAATGACGTCCAAATGACGTCTTTTTCTTTTCACCTCATCACTCAAAATTTGTAGTAAACTTGATTAGTAGTCACCAGTGATACTTTTACGCTTTTCCGAGTAATCAATAAAACCAGTTCCCTGTGCATCCCATTAAACACCCGCCATAACCTAGTGAGTTCACAAATTTGACTTTGCCTTCTTTTGGAGTTGGTTCACCTGGCGCAATTCACTGTTTTGACGTGATCTATTTTCTGGAGTGTAGTGATGTATCCAAGTTTCAACCATGGTAATAATCCGTCTCAAAAATTCATTGGGGTTTTTATAGCACAGCTCCAAATTCTTAACAGAAACAGTTTTTCTTTGCAACTTTTGATCAGGTGTCAACAAACACGACACCCATCTTTCACAGACCTTGTACGGTATAAGCCCAAAACATTACTTAAAATATTACCTGCACGTTCTTTTGATACGTTTACAGCCTCCGCTATCTCAGACAACTTTAATCTGTGGACTTCCAGTACTAAACGATGAATTTTTTCAGTAATCTCTGGAGTTGTGACTTCCACAGGACGCATCAGGACAGGACATTGACGCATCAATAGTAAAAGAAGCAGAAAAAAACAAGTGCAGGAAGTGTCTAAGGAAGCAACAATTAGGATGAGAGGTGAAGAGAGGACGAGAGAGGATGCTGAGACAGCTAGGTGTGAGAAATTTGGAACAGGAATGCTTTGAATTTTGGACATGTTACATAAAAGCACAACATTATCTTCTTTTGCCATTTACCTAACTTGCTTTTTTTTTAAACTTTACATACACTTTCCTAGAAAGCTACAGCAGATAGAGCATTGACTTTTTTGTGAATTTGCAGAATATACTGTTCTAAACAGTCAATGAAAGCTTCATATGTTACACTTTCATGAAATTCCTCAAAAAATATTTTCATGTATGAGCAGTTAAATAATAAAGAGTACATTATTATTGATTTTTCAAATTGTTATTATTGATTAAAATGACTTAATGATTCACCAACTATGTGTAATAGCATGTTTGTAAAGTGATTAAAAAGTTTGAAATGTGTTAGCAGTTTAGGAGAAAAGGGCACTTAAAGAAGAAAATGCGTGAAAACCTTTGACAATTTTGTGTTTATTAGAATATCAATGGATAAAAAGTTCCTTACTTTATTTATGATTTTTTTATGGTTTCGGAATAAGAAGAGACCTATATGTAAGTGGTAAAAGTTTCATTATGATAAATTGCATAGCTTTCAAGAAACTCTAACACAATTGCATTGAAATTCTACATGGAAATAGCTACTCTGACATTACCAACTGTCATATGTTTTACAGCCTACATTCAATAAACTTGGTACACGATCATTGTTACAGTTGAGTGATGTAAGGCAAGAGAACAAAAGGAAACGATTTTACGTGGTTCCACACAAGATAACGGAAAAAGTATTGTCATGCATTTTCCTTTACAGCGTATCCATTAGAGTCATACATCCAAGGAGAAAGTTTTATAGATTAGACACGATTTTAGATAACCTAAGTGTGTCGGTCAGTGAGTCCTGCACGACTAATAAAAATTTGCTTTAACTGGGAGAAAGCACTGCAGTCAACCTTGAAGTTTCGTACACTAGCAAATTGGCTATTAACGTAATCGATTTACAAACTATGTAATCGAAATGTTGCTTTCAGGGCAAAGTGTTTGAATAAAAAATGTATTATTATTAACAGTTGTACAACAATTAACGCTGTTTATTTTTTCTTTTTAAGGTATTCCAAATTTGTGCGCTGGTGTTGGCAGTGTTAGTAGCAGCAGTCACCGCTAGGCCGGACAGCGCTGGAATCGTGCCAATGGTGGATGGCTTTGCATATGGTAATGTTCTTAAGAAATTGTATTATTACAGAAAACGTTATTTAAGGACAAATGTTACTCCCTTGAATGTTTTGTTGACTAACTTACAGAGTACTTCACTAAATGTCATTGTCCAGATATGGAACCAGAAAGTATAGGTCAATTGGTGAGTTTTATGTCGCGTCGGCATGTTGGCCATGGTAGCTCAGGGGGTTAGAGCGGTAGGACGGAAACCAACAGATCCATGGTTCAAATTCCGGCTGTGGCATTGAATTTTTCAGTTGACTCTAATTACTTGCAAAGTATACGTGTTATAAATTTCACGTTAACAAAATTAGTGTAATGTTTTTGAAACCCATATAACTTAAACATGTTAGATAAGATATCTGCTGAATTATTAATGATACTCTTGTTTACTTAGTTTATAAAATGTATAAGTTTAAGATGCTGTCATAATAAAAGAATTGCATTTCTCATTTTCTTTAAAATGGTGGAGTTTCTGTTGTTTTGTTCTACAGTAATGTTTTTCTCAGGCATATCCATAAACCAAGGGAAGTGTTACGTAGTTCTAGTGTTAATATTTGATGGTACTGTTTCAGGAGGTATCCCGTACGGCAGTGTGACGGGGCAGGTGGCAGAATTCTACAAGCAGCGAGGCGGTGTAGGCGACCTGGAACTAGGAAGAACGTTGTACGACGATTTCCTCACCTTCGGCAACTTCATCATCGGCTGAACAAGAATGCATTGGGACCTCGCATAACAAAACTAGTCTGCAAAAGGAGAGTGGACGTAAAACCTGTTATTTAAGTGAAGTTGGCAGATGGTGATTTGTGGAAGTGAACGCACAACTCGTTCAAGGGCTAGGACCTGACAAGTGATGCCTTTAAAATCACCGCTGAGACCGTGTTTCATTTGTTAAAACAGTGTAGAGTCACTACAGCTGTTGATGTTTTCAAACTCAAAGACCTAGCCTCAGGGAAACACTAGTTCTAGAGCAAAGACAAAAGATTTTATATAGCTGAAGGTATTAACTCTCCCCGAAATAAATAACTTCAGAAAAGTTGACAACATAAAGAAATTACATCACCAAAGGTAAATTTCACTCAAAATGCTACCTAAACAGCATCCTTCCACACGAGACACAAGTGCACTAAAAGATACTCAAAATCCTCATAATAGGGACGACGTGGTGCATGAAAAATTATTAAAAACTGCAAAATTTTGTGTAGAGAAAAAAAAATCACAAGGAATGCATCCAGCACAACTCCAACAATATACCAAGACTCGCAGAAAAACAAATGCTCGAGCAGAAATTTAATAATGACTTACGTTATAATGGTCCTGATATAAAGGGAGGAATCTTCTAATTATATTACAATAAAAGTAATTTAGGAATTAGAGAATCAAGTGATCGAATACCTACGTCATTAATAATAAAAATAAAACCAGACTTGCCACTATGAACCAAACAGAAATAGTTCAAAATATATTCAGAAGTTCTAATTTCAAAATTTGTTTCATGTTTCATATTTCATTTACTTATTCTTATATGTAAGAAGGTAACAAACATTTCATTAAAATAGGTAGTCAACATGAAAAAATCAGTGCCACGGCCAGGATTTGAACCACGGATCACCTAGTTTCCGTCCAGCCAATCTTAAAATAATAAGAGATAAATGATGAAGCCTGGGACCTAAGTACTTACGATAGTAAGTCGCCACAAACGGTGTATCTCGAATGCGAGAGCCCCTAGTGGTCTACCGGGGAAATGTACGAGTCAATTGGAGAATTTAATATCATTATGGCAAGTTGGCCATGGTAGCTGAATGAGTTAGAGCGTCGGGACGGAAACCAGGAGAACCATAGTTCAAATCCCGGCCATGGCAATGAATTTTTCATGTTGACTCTATCAAAAACCTTAGCCTATATACGGCTAGTGTGAGGAAATGATTAATTTCCATCAATTAACTAAACTTTCATTAAAAATTTGAGTTCTTGTTTTGATAGCTTAAAATGTTTCCATCTCTTATTCAGTTGTTTTGAAAAGTTTCACTCATATTCTTAAAATTAAACAGTTGAAAGTATCACATCACAATCTGCTGCATTAGTTCTCCCTAAATTGATCTTGAACTAGAAATGAAATTTAGAATAATAAGCTTCTAAAATTACTTTGGACTGGAATTCCTGTAAGAATTGATTGTGTTCTAAATTACCAAGCAATCCTAAAACCAACTATTGTCATTTAAGGTGTTCAAATCGAATTTAATGGCCATATTTTAGCTGCGGAACGTTTGTTGTGTTTATTTAGTTTATATTTTCGTTAGAGCTGAAATACAATGCAAATATGTGCAGATGTCCTAATGGTTTTATGCCTATACATTATAATCACACGATTACTGTATGCAATGTTTAAGATAATCGTTGCACATTTGAGTAAGTTTTGACACCACAGTGTAAGAAACTATATATTTTCTAGAGTTCAGGTCCTGTAAGAGTGAATGATCACCCAATTTATCTACAATTTTGTTGGAATGAAACCTATATGTCAGTTTCAATACTAAATTCAAAACGGAAATTACGTTTACAGCTTTAATATTGTGTTAAACTTTCAATATGTTTATTTTGGAGTCTTATTTATAACATTACATTCACATACTATGCTTACCTCGCACATATATTTTCAGTTTCTAGGCAAGACATTGTAATTAAGAATCCCTATTCTAATTACACTGGGCAACAAAAGAATAACTTATAAATGTTTCGAGCGCTTCACGAGTCAATTCCTACTAATTTTGGGTTGAGAAAAACAAGTATGACAATGACAAAAATTTTATTAGCTCTAGTTTCTATGATATACACAACATGGAAGTATTACATATTAACGGATTGAGAGAAAAGGATTCATTTTAATTACACACATGCTAACAACAGTGAAAGTTCATTTGTCTTGTTTTAACTGATAATTACATGCTATGAGTTCTAAATTGCTTGACAAATACTTCGCAGATAGTCGTGTCAAAAGAGAATCATGTGGTGGCCTATTGACTTCGTCGTCTTTTAGCTTGCCTCTTGTGATGGAGTTCCGCAGAATCCCTATACAAAGACCAACAGTAATCCGCAAGCATTACTTCATTCCAACGGCCCTGATATCTTTGTTCCATAACAGAAATGTCCTGATGGAATCTCTCCCCATGTTCATCACTAACAGCTCCACAACTAGGAGGGAAAAAGTCTAGGAAGTGGAGAAAATGCATCTTAAGGGACATGCTGCATCCAAGGTTACGATATTTTTGTAGGATCACTGTCACCAAATGCTTGTAGTTTTCATCTCTTTTGTTGCCTAAAAATCCATGAACATCACCCTTGCAGGATTCCCAAGCTTCCTTTTCTGTTCCCTCAAAAATTTGGTCAAATGCAGGATCCTTTACAAGTTCTCTTATTTGTGGCCCGAAAAAATGCCTTCCTTAACTTTTACATCACTCAATTTCCAAAATTTCTCTCTGATTGTGTTTTGTTATTTGATAGGTGTGCCAATACCCAAAAAACTTCCATACATTTAAAATCTTCACTCTAAAAAATGAAAAACAAGAGCTAATCTATCATTTTTATGGTGACTTTTGAATTCAGCAGATGGAAAAAACACTTAAATTCACTATTTTTAAGCCCGAAACATTTTAATTGTTGCCCAGTGTTACCAAAGGACAGTGAAAATAGTTATTATGCTTAGTATTTTAAATTTATTGTAATGTTCCTTGTGAATCAATTTTGCCTACGATACAATGTAAGTTAAGAGCAAATAAACCATAGGGCAAACTCGCAGATTTGTGATGCATGCAATATATTATATAGTATTTCACTTGTTAAAATTGTATTTATACAACTTTATATAATATAAACTAGGAAAATATCTGTTAAAAATATTAAATTCTTTACTAAAATACTTGGTTTCTAATGTGCAATACTGTTGAAAACAGTATTTTCCACAAGTTATAGAAGGAATGGAGTGGTTACCATGACAACAACTTTCATTTTCTTGTCTTTAAATGTTTACGTGACAAATGTATATAAATAATTGACATACTATCAATATCTTCTCTTTGTGTATACAAATGTCTTCGGGTTTGAAACCATCAATAAATCTCAGTCATTGTATTATAACATTATTCATAAAGTTTAGCAAAATGGAAATGTTTAGTGTTACAAATCTGTAACAGAATCTTTCAAATATCATTTCAAACTTTAAATCTTGTAAATAAAAGCCTTGAGATGGGTTTGTAGTTTTGAATAGTATATGAAGTAAATTCAACATGTACAATTGTCCCCAGGATCCGATACAAATCGATATCCTTAGGGGTAGAGGGCATCCAACAGGTAATTCAAACTGTTACTTTATGATATTAGTCCTAGATTATTCAAATCTTAATAAAATACACATTAGATCATTTTGAAAAGAGTCTATATTACAATCTGCTTCCATTAAGGTCTTTTTATTTATGAATGTATAAACACAATTGTGGTGTACATTTCTCATAAGCTATCCCTCGATACTTACTAACAAAGCAGAAAATATTTGCTACATTCTATATCCAATATATTTTACTTTTACACAGATTACAAAAATTATTGCTTACTGCCCTAAGAATTTCAATTTAATTATAAACCTTTCCACATTTCGTTGTAGGTTTAATACACGAAACCCAATTGGCAGCCAGATGTTTAAAAGCAGTACACTATATGAAGTTCCATGACGTAATAAAAAACAAATAGAGTTGTACATCAATAAAATGACAAACGTATGGAAAAATATTTGATATAAATTTCGCATCTTAAAGCAGACTATACTTTTAGTGAAATTTGTTTTTGACTATCTCCTAGGGTTTACCCGTTGTAGAAGATTATAAACAATTCCTTTCAAATAAATATATCAGGAAACTTAAAGTAAAACACTTTAAATATTTGGGTTCAGCATACAAATATAATAATTTGTAATATAAAATTTCACTTATATTAAAAGAAAATGGCAATTTTCTTATTAGTTGATTAGGATCGTGTTTTTGTGAAATCTGCTTCACATCATCAGCTCAAACAACCTCGTTGTTACGATCACTAGATGTCACTATGTTTTTGCAGGTACTACGAAAATCTAAAAATGAAATAAACTTAGAAACAGAATCAACTGCTGGTATTTCAAAATTCATTATGCGATTCTTATTTTTTTAAATATTTTTATTGAAACCATTTAATCTACCGGACTATTTAATTATTTTAATAATTCAACTTCTGGATTTATTTCATGGTTAAATGACCAAAAATGATCTGCTACGGCGAATTTATCAGTTTGTTTATATTTAATGTAACGAAAATGTTCTTTTGTTCTGGTTTCCAAATTACGCTTTGTCTTTCCAATATAAACTTTATCACAATCGAAACAATTACATTGGTAGATACCAGATCGTCTATTATTAGGAATTTTATCTTTCTTAAAGAAATGCAGTAAATTTTGGAT
Source organism: Mantis religiosa (assembly GCA_030765055.1). Classification (NCBI taxonomy): domain Eukaryota; kingdom Metazoa; phylum Arthropoda; class Insecta; order Mantodea; family Mantidae; genus Mantis; species Mantis religiosa. Next base: position 195,916,319 of record CM060953.1, read on the forward strand.
ACTATATTTATTTTTAGGAACTAAAGTTATACCAAACTCTTTAAGAAAATTGAAAATGTTTAGTAACCCTAGAATGGCAAGTTATTTTTTTAAAATTATAATATTATTTTTAAGGGTATAAATATCATTAACAGTTTTTTTTGTATTTACATTTTTTATTTTTTTACGCATAAATTCTTTATTAAAACCATTAATTAAAGGAGTATTGATAATATGTTTATATTCTTTATTAAATTCCTCTTTATTTAGTGGTATATTTAATAACCTCTAAATCAAACTTCTAAAACAGCAAATTTATGTGAAAAAGGGTTAAAACTATTATTTTTATGTGATTATTGATATGAGTAGACTTCTTATAAATACCAAAGTTTAATTCATTATTATTTGTTATTATCTTTAGATCTAGAAAAGAAAAAAATCCATTAATTTCAGTCTCTAATATGAATTTTATGACGTTATCTTGTAAATTTAGTAATTTTAAGGCATCGTTTATGAGTGTATCAAGAACAGTAGCAAAAATGTTCATATTTTTCTTTTAAGATAAGTGAAGACTTATGTTGATTATTATATGTGTATAGTATTTGTTGCTTCACTGTAACTATCTTCATATTTTATGTATATAGGTACAGAATCAAAATCCTTATGTGAGTGGCACAGGAGGTAAATGTTGCTTCTGAACTTTTCATACAAAGATTATGTGAAAGTTGATATGATAAATCAGTTTCAAAATAGGTAACTTAATAGAATGGGTGGTAGTTTTAGGGCAAGCTATACAGGTCTTGAGCAAATGTCACCGGTTCAAATTTAATATAATATCTGTAAAGTTTATGTAGAAAAGCATACACAAAGTATATAAGGATTATTTAATTTATACTACCCTTAGACACAATCATGAATTTTAATGATAGAAAATTACCTTCAGTTCTTGCCGTTCAGAATGAACTATTACGTTTTTTTTTTTCTTCAAAATTTAGAAAGTTTGAACAACCTGCAAATTTCCTCAACCTCTAAGGGTCCTCAGGGTAGGATTGTATGCATGCTAAGAAAGGGGTGGAAACAAATATTTAATATTTCAATTAAAATACTTTGTTTTTATTATAAAACATTGGGTAAACTCTCTTCTACACCTGTGACAATGTTCAAAATATTCTTATAATTATGACGGTTTGAAGTTTGAAATATATTTGAGAGATTTTATTAGGTACTTTGTTCAAATTTATTTCATTTGGTTTCATCTGTATTATAAATTTTGTTGCAATTGTTCAGTGTTTAGAAGTTAAATTTGTAGAACAAAAGAATAAATGTATAAAAACTTTGAACAGTGTTCCTATATTCAGGCTGACAAACATAGGTTCCTAATGTTACTAATTGGACGTAAGTATAATGATGAAACTCTGCTTATTTAAGCACATTTTAACTTATTTATTTAATCCAAATGTTCTTTAAGCCCATGATAAGCCATTTAGCTCCAGCTTTACATTCTTATTTTTTATCTGCAGTTAAAGTTTTTCTTTGAAAGCTTCAGTAAGTTTTTCATTATGATTTCGACTTATTTATTCTGTTGATCATGATCTAAAACAAAAGGATGCATATAACGACATTCATATGTCTACTATAAAAATTGAGACGGTCAACCCCAGGTGTGTGAGCCAGCTAAAACCTTCTGAATGACCCGCCGATAACCTCCAATATGTAGCTTCCTCTTTCGAATATAAGGAAGCAATATCGACTTATTCATAAATTAATTTTGCATTTCAGTGTCTTGAGATATATAAATATTCCCCAAGCTTTCAAATGAAAATAATAGAAATAAAAAATAAGTTTAGAGCTTATTCTAATTTTAAAATACTCTGGAACTTCCACTTAATTTGATTAAATTCTGTAAATTGCTCCTTTAAGTTCGGGTTCCTTAAATTCATGACTTTCAGGCTCATGTGCAAACATGACACTATATATATTTGTTAAAAGTATTTCCAGTTACATTTTTGTTAAAACTAAATAATGTTAAACTATTACAGATTCGCATCTCGCTAATATATGTGTTCTTTGCAACAAGAGAAGTCATTGATACTGAGATAAAAGAAATACAATTTGAAACTTCATCAGGCCTTCACAATACAGGGAAATTCCCTCAGTAAATTCACAAATAAAAGGTATAGCTGTAAAACTTCAGTATGTTTGGCTTTATTATAAATAAATGAATGTCGTTTCGAAGGAAAAGTGAATAATAGGAACAAATGAATGACTTCTAAACAGCTACACTTACTTTAACGATATACAAATGTGTACCACAACAGTGAGAAACTTTGTGTATTTTTAGTAATCTCTGAAACAACTGAGCCAATTCTGTTATTCTCTTTTGGCGCACGTGGGGACTAAAAATACTTCAAATTTAATTTCATAAATCTTAAAGGATTAAAAAGTATTTAAAATTCCTTCTACTTTAATAGGAACTCGTTGGAATTATGGAAGAACATGCTCACAAAGAAATCCTTGACTTTATGTTGGCAATCACATGAAGTATGAAATAGTTTTTGTTAAGTGAATTTTATTATTATGACATTTTATAGTCTACTTTATAACATACTGCTACAAAATACTGTAATTTTCACTCTAATTGCTTTATTTCCATTTAAATATCACAGTGGCAGTGTACGTTACAATCTCTTGATGTCATCTGCAATATTTTGATGGAAATTGTTTCAAATGCCGTGGTATGTATGTTTATAGGGAAGTTTTATGTATGGCCAACCTGTTCAGTTACACATCACACTTGATTTTGCAGCACTCATTTGTTCTCCAGTGTTTACACTGGAAAATGCCTATATCACAAAGAATGTATTATAAATATCATGGAGGTGCATTAAGAAAATGTAAAACTACTCAAAAGGACAGTAATTCCTCATAAATAGGTAAAACATAACTCTAAGTGACACATGTAATGTAAGAGTGAGGTTAGATCAGACCCCTGGTATCACAAGCAACAGTATACAGCTCTGTGCCAGTACTTTAAGAAGAAAACTTTCTCCAATAATTTATATGAAAATAGAGAGGGTGATAGTGCAGAAAGTGCTTTGAGATAAGTTTAGAAAACACGTGAACACATTATTTTACGTAAGCCTTGAAAATTTGACATATATTTTTATTGTTTACCACATTTTGTTGCTACTGTCTCTTGTACAGTTTCTTTGATAATGGAATAATCTCAAAAGGTCTGTGGCCTCCAGATCCCCTTACCTAACCTCACCGGAGTTTTTCTTGTGGGGGTATCTAAAAACAGAGTGTATAAGAATAGACCACGGACAATTAATATTCTCAAAAAATCCATTATAACAGAAATAAGTAACATTGGAGACCATACTCTCCGTAAAACTTTAGATAATACGGTGATACGAGTACAAACATGTATAGATGCTGGTGGAGGACACTTCCGACATTTTCTCTGAGATGTAAATTGTGTAATGTAATCTCCAAATTGTGTATTATATTCTCCCAAAGTTACACGTGTGTTCTATTATTGGTTCAAAAGTTATGGCCTATTGAAATGGTTCAGATTTATATGGATCGCACTGTATTTGCAAGTCTCTCGGCGTCAACACGGTTTGTTAACATAAAACAAGTTGCCGAAATACAACCATTTTAAAACTTTTGTTAACAATGTAACAATTGTAATGTCAACATTTTTAATGTCTATTTTAACATCTGTGGGTGAAATCGTGCATAAGTGTATGTCAACTCATTTTTATGGTGATATGTAAATTAGTAAGCAGTGATTAAAAATAACCGGAGATAAATACAGGTATTTAAACATGTAGATACAATAAAATCTATACTTATTGCCATGAATAATTATATAAATATATAAATGCCGAAAGCAGTTCATTCAACTTTGGCTCTATCACTTTTGACGAACTCAATGTACGTACCTAAGTAACTGTGTGAAGGGTCATCTATTCCACAGGGGTTCTCACATAGATGGCAGTGTGCGACTGAACTGTGTCATATTTTCCCTTGAAGAGGACATAATATATACCCACTCAAGTAGCAAGTTTGAAAAACAATATTTTAACAGACATGGTGAATAAATAATCAAATATTTCAAATTCAGGTTCAGTATATTATTATTGCGTTTCGATTAAGTAGTGGAATAGAAGTATAAACGATAAGTTTAATCAGCAGCATATAGTTCGTATGCTTAGGATAGCTGAACAGTTTAGAGCGATCACCAGCGATGGCAATACGTGCATTGTATCTATGTAAGAACGCCTGAGAACTAGGTGACCCTTCGTGCACGTCTCATTAAAGACGGCCATTTACGTTTCTCGAAACAGAAACTGCAGACCAAGAACTGAAAAAAGCAGTCCATTACCAACTTTTAAATAATTTTTAATTAATTAATAAAAATATTGTATTAATCTGCATCTTCTACAACGGAAACAGTGATCAATTTTATCAACACTTTTTAAACAAAGCATATTAAGCATTTATAGATGCGAGGCGCATCGTCTTTATTTTCTCTTGTACTTAACTCTAGTTATTAGAGAAATTATTAAATTGATGCACAAAAATTAATACCTAAAATAGATGTGTTGAGGCCCACTGAACCCCTGAAAGTAGGTAGTAGCAAAGGTGTAGTGTATGTGTTACGATTAATTACGAAATATCATATTATATACAATATCTTCCAAAAGTATAACATGAATATCCACAGAACAATGCTCCCATGTTCTAATTATTTTGATCAAGCTACTATATTCAAATGTTTTCATGACAAATACCTTATGACTAGTTAACGGATTTATAGACATTAAAAATGTGTGAAATAGGCAGGCCTAAGGCACTAAAATGGGCAAAATGGGCACTTAAATAGGCACTAAAAATTTGCCAAGTAAGCACTTAGAAATTACACTTTTAGTAAAATGGTTCCTGAAATGCACTATAACAAAATGACAATCATAGCAACATATACTGCTACATATTCGCTAAACACATACTATTTTGCGATTCCCTAGGCGAAATAGTTCTTCATTTATTCCAAAATTTCATAAATGACTCCACAGCAAGTTAAAATAACTGATATTGTCGTATAATTAAAATACATATAAATCCACTTCACTAAGTAACAACCATAATGTACAGAAAGGTGTAAAGTAACTATGTCAAAAAAACAAAAAAAAAAAAAAAAAAAAAAAAAAAAAACATGGGTTTTGGCGGGGAGGCTTAAGGGTGAAAATTGAAATATTTAAAGCTTTTGTTATACTTGTTTCAAATTTATACCATTTATTTTTGTGATCGATCAAGAATGGAATAATACCAAGTTTAGCTTTCTACTTACAACAGTTTATATCTAAATTACAGGCGATTTTTAAATGTCCTACTTATTGTAATTTTAAAAATTAATGCTTGGGGTATAAGTTTCTGCACCCATTTTAACCTATTAATGTCCTGTACCTATGTGAAGTATTTGTCCTCGCCATATAAACAAAGGGAAAAAAATAATCATACCTATTTAACAATTTTTATTTCCTAAGCCTTTTCAGTAAGAAGTAAGCATTATACTCCTTTTTAATAAAAATAACAAAAACACAAGAAATGTAAATGGGTACACTTAATTTGCAGTTGTCCTTACATGCATGTTTAGAATTTCATACAGATTAATAGAAAACTGCATTCTGTGGAACATTTTGAAGTAGTGAAAATGTAGAAAATATGGAATCTGAGAAATCTGAGGTTAAAATTACGTAATAGCAGCTACAATACAGGTGTAGGGTTATTTAAATAGTCATGTGACGTTTTCTGTAGTGCCTCTGCAAAAATAGTTATATTATTGAAGTATATGTATATTAATTTTAAGACATAAATAAATTTGGTATTGTTGTAAGTTTTGGGCCAATTTGCACAGACGTGTCTCCTTAATAAACCCCTTTTTGTACATTCAATGTGCAGCAGGAAGAAATTTCACTTCCCCGAAAACAAAAGCTGTTGTTACAAATTACAAGCAGAAGAAATTGACTAAAAAGTGCAGTTTTAGGCACTAACAAGCAGAATAGGCACAAACGTATCAAATAGGCATTTATAGGCGCTATAAAACTAAGATATTAGGCTAATAATTGTAGGAAACGTGCTTATAACTTAAAAGCTTACGTTTCTGAACAAATGAATAAAATAGGCTAATAGGGAAAAATCCGCCCTCTACTTATAACACATAAAACTTCCCGTAATCTTTATTGCCCTGCAAAGAAACTAAACGTCAGAGCCAACTTATGGCAACAATATATAAAACATTGGACTATCACTTAAAGTCTACTGTATTCCCAAAACTGTAATAACATTTCTATAAAAGAATACGCGCTTGTTTGGCAAGACTAAACAGCAATCACATATTCTGCTTTTGAATGTGTGTTTCTCATTGATCTCACAAGAGTAGCGGACTAAAGGAAACCTGTTGCTCTGCTTGTTGCGACAGAATAACAAACGACAGAGTTAAAAATGACAGAAAGTGAAACGTTTGAAGTTGCCGACATCAGGCAAGTGTTTCTATAAGGAAAACCTGGAGAAATCCTCAATGGGTCGCTTCCTACACGAGGAATGAATGAATAATTAATGAGAAAGTGATTTTTTCTAAAGATGCTTACTTTGACAGGCAAGTTCCTCTTATTTACGCACACATGGATAGCGAATTGCCGCTTAAAAACTGCAAGGATTTAAAAATTCAGTTCTACAGCAAAGAATACCTTGGAATAATACATACCATTCAAATTTTATTTAAAACAACTCAGGTTCTTTAACGAAATCTAAGTTTTGTGTAGTGAAATTCTGTTTACAAATAATGATTCACCCTTTACAAAAACGTGTACATAAACTCCGAGGGCGGTCGAAACCTTTCCAACCTAATAAAGATAAAAGACATATTTTTCAGATATTTTTTTTCTGTTTATTTTTCAACAATGTCTCCTTGTAACTCTATACACTTCTCCCAGCGATGCTCCTATCTCTGTAACCCGTCCAAATAGTACTCGGCGTCTTTCAACATAGTCTCCTCTCAGCGATGTGCCTATCTCTGTAACCCGTCCAAATCGTACTCGGCGTTTTCCAACACAGTCTCCTTGTAACTCTACACACTTCTCCCAGCGATGCTCCCATCTCTGTAGCCCGTCCAAATAGTACTCGGTGTTTTTCAGCATAGTCTCCTTGTAACTCTACACACTTCTCCCAGCGATGCTCTCATCTCTGTAACCCCTCCAAATAGTACTCGGCGTTTTTCAACATAGTCTCCTTGTAACTCTACACACTTCTCCCAGCGATGCTCTCATCTCTATAACCCGTCCAGAAGTACTCGGCGTTTTTCAACATAGTCTCCTTGTAACTCTACACACTTCTCCCAGCGATGCTCCCAACTCTGTAACACGTCCAAATAGTACTCGGCGTTTTTCAACATAGTCTCTTTGTAACTCTACACACTTCTCCCAGCGATGCTCCCATATCTATAACCCGTCCAGAAGTACTCGGCGTTTTTTTAACATAGTCTCCTTGTAACTCTACACACTTCTCCCAGCGATGTTCCCATCTCTGTAACCGGTCCAAATAGTACTCGGCGTTTTTCAACATAGTCTCCTTGTAACTCTACACACTTCTCCCAGCGATGCTCCCATCTCTGTAACACGTCCAAATAGTACTCGCCGTTTTGCAACATAGTCTCCTTGTAACTCTACACACTTCTCCCAGCGATGCTCCCATCTCTGTAACACGTCCAAATAGTACTCGCCGTTTTGCAACATAGTCTCCTTGTAACTCTACACACTTCTCCCAGCGATGTTCTCATCTCTGTAACCCGTCCAAATAGTACTCGGCGTTTTTCAACATAGTCTCCTTGTAACTCTACACACTTCTCCCAGCGATGTTCTCATCTCTGTAACCCGTCCAAATAGTACTCGGCGTTTTCCACCATAGTCTCTTTGTAACTCTACACACTTCTCCCAGCGATGTTCCCATCTATGTAACCCGTCCAAATAGTACTCGGCGTTTATCAACATAGTCTCCTTGTAACTCTACACACTTCTCCCAGCGATGTTCCCATCTCTGTAACCCGTACAAACAGAACTCGACGTTTTTCTACATAGTCTCGTTGTGACTCTACATACTTCTCCCAGCGATGCTCCCATCTCTGTAACCCGTCCAAATAGTACTCGGGGTTTTATCAACATAGTCTCCTTGTAACTCTACACACTTCTCCCAGTGATGCTCCCATCTCTGTAACCCGTACAAACAGAACTCGACGTTTTTCTACATAGTCTCCTTGTGACTCTACACACTTCTCCCAGCGATGCTCCCATCTCTGTAACCCGTCCAAATAGTACTCGGGGTTTTTCTACATAGTCTCCTTGTGACTCTACACACTTCTCCCAGCGATGCTCCCATCTCTGTAACCCGTCCAAATAGTACTCGGGGTTTTTCTACATAGTCTCCTTGTGACTCTACACACTTCTCCCAGCGATGCTCCCATCTCTGTAACCCGTCCAAATAGTACTCGGGGTTTTTCAACATAGTCTCCTTGTAACTCTACACACTTCTCCCAGTGATGCTCCCATCTCTGTAACCCGTCCAAATAGTACTCGGGGTTGTTCTACATAGTCTCCTTGTAACTCTACACACTTCTCCCAGCGATGCTCCCATCTCTGTAACCCGTCCAAATAGTACTCGGGGTTGTTCTACATAGTCTCCTTGTAACTCTACACACTTCTCCCAGCGATGTTCCCATCTCTGTAACCCGTACAAACAGAACTCGACGTTTTTCTACATAGTCTCCTTGTGACTCTACACACTTCTCCCAGCGATGCTCCCATCTCTGTAACCCGTCCAAATAGTACTCGGGGTTTTTCAACATAGTCTCCTTGTAACTCTACACACTTCTTCCAGTGATGCTCCCATCTCTGTAACCCGTCCAAATAGGACTCGGGGTTGTTCTACATAGTCTCCTTGTAACTTTACACACTTCTCCCAGCGATGCTCCCATCTCTGTAACCCGTCCAAATAGTACTCGGGGTTTTTCAACATAGTCTCCTTGTAACTCTACACACTTCTCCCAGCGATGCTCCCATCTCTGTAACCCGTCCAAATAGTACTCGGCGTTTTTCAACATATTCTCCTTGTAACTCTACACACTTCTCCCAGCGATGCTCCCATCTCTGTAACCCGTCCAAATAGTACTCGGGGTTTTTCAACATAGTCTCCTTGTAACTCTACACACTTCTTCCAGCGATGCTCCCATCTCTGTAACACGTCCAAATAGTACTCGGCGTTTTGCAACATAGTCTCCTTGTAACTCTACACACTTCTCCCAGCGATGCTCCCATCTCTGTAACCCGTCCAAATAGTACTCGACGTTTTTCAACATAGTCTCCTTGTAACTCTACACACTTCTCCCAGCGATGCTCCCATCTCTGTAACACGTCCAAATAGTACTCGACGTTTTTCAACATAGTCTCCTTGTAACTCTACACACTTCTCCCAGCGATGCTCCCATCTCTGTAACACGTCCGAATAGTACTCGGCGTTTTCCAACATAGTCTCCTTGTAACTCTACACACTTCTCCCAGCGATGCTCCCATCTCTGTATCCCGTCCAAATAGTACTCGGCGTTTTTCAACATAGTCTCCTTGTAACTCTACACACTTCTCCCAGCGATGCTCTCATCTCTGTAACACGTCCAAATAGTACTCGGCGTTTATCAACATAGTCTCCTTGTAATTCTACACACTTCTCCCAGCCATACTCCCATCTCTGTAACCCGTCCAAATAGTACTCGGCGTTTATCAACATAGTCTGCTTGTCACTCTACATACTTCTCCCAGCGATGTTCTCGTCTCTATAACCCGTCCAAATCGTATTCGGCGTTTTCCACCATAGTCTCCTTGGAACTCTACACACTTCTCCCAGCGATGTTCCCATCTCTGTAACCCGTCCAAATAGTACTCGACGTTTTTCAACATAGTCCCCTTGTAACTGTACACACTTCCGCCAGCGATGCTCCCATCTCTGTAACCCTTCCAAATAGTACTCGGCGTTTTTCTCTGCAAAATAATTGTTCACGAAAGTGATTGCCGCTTCATTTGACGAAAATCCCTGTCTTCGAAGCGCAATTTTCAGATGACGGAACAAAAAGAAGTTGCTTGGGGCTAGATCTGGTGAGTCAAACACCTCAAACCGTAATTCTTGGATTTTTGCCATTGCAACCGCTGAGGAGTGAGACGGTGCGTTGTCTTGGTGAAACAGGATTTTCTTTTTCTATAAATGTGGACGTTTACCCGCAAGTTCTGCTTTTAGCTTGACATGTAATGATGCGTAGTATTCTGCTGTAATGGTTCTTCCTTTTTGAAGATAGTCCATCAATATAACTCCTTGACTATCCCAAAAAAACTGTGTCATCACTTTTCTAGCCGAGAAAAACGCTTTTGCTTATTTTGGAGCCGGTTCTCCCTTTGCAGTCCACTGTCTGGACTGTATATTTTTTTCCGGCGTATAATGGTATATCCAAGTTTCATCTACAGTAATTAATCGGTGCCAAAACTCGGGTTTATTGCGTCTAAACTGCGTCAACAAAGCATGGAAATGTTCATTGGAACACGTTTTTGGTTTAACCTGAGCAAACGTGGCACCCAACGCGCGGGCTGCTGTCTCATGGCTAAATGTTGATTTAATATATGACAAACACGTTCTTTTGAGATGTGCATAGCCTCTACTATCTCTCTCACTTTAATTCGGTGGTCGTTTAGCACCATTTGGCTTTTTTTGGCGGTGGTTGCAGTTTTTGGACGTCCCGAACGACATCGTTTAGCAAGAGCTTAGGGCTACGTTTAAATTCAGCTGCCCAAAATTTCACTGTGGTAAATGATGGTGCAGAGTCCCCATACACAGAATCCAACTTATCTTTGATTTGCGTAGGCGTATTGCCTTTCAAAAACAAATACTTAATGATAACTCGATACTCGATTTTGTTCATTTTCATAAAAAAAACTGACATCAACTCACTCAAACGACTGTTACATAACAACTGAGCGTCCAAGATGACTGAAACTTTATTGAGTAACTGTCAACACATCAATTAAGGAAAAGCACTGGCTTTTATTTACGAGTGCTGCCATCTTGATGTTGAGGTCGGTAACTTTACAGGTCACTCAGTTATACTAAGAGGTATCAGTATATACACTTCCTTTATCATAATAACATTTTAAAGTATGTAAAAAATTATAAAAAATAGTAAATTATATAAATTTCACTATTTATTGATAGTGTGAGGTTATGTTAGAATGCCATGGGATGAATCATACGCAAGGGACACGGTAGTGCTCCCAGTCTTGGTCTAGTGTACCTATGGACCCAAGTGGGGCATTCCCGGGAGATGAGGCGAGAGGAGACAGAGTGCAGAGGCCCTTCATGTTTGTTACCAGTTGGAAAATCCCTGGCAGTACGTAAAACCGGCATTCCACCCGCCGTGGCCCTACAATGGTCTACAAGTCGGTTCAGAGAGTGTCCTACCGAATACCGAAGTTTTAGCAGGAGAATATCATCCTGCCATACAGCGTGGTGGTGTGTGACGAGCGGCAAACTAATAAATCTCTAATAAATACTGTTCACGCTCAGACAAATATTCAGATTTTGCAAAAACTAACACATGAGGAAGGAGGGAGTAATGTATTTAACATAACCGTAAAACCCCATATTTTTAGCTCAAATAATTTTACTAATACAAATAAGTAAAGTAGATACTAATATATTAAAACAATGCATTGAGACGTAAGCACTGTAATGAACATCATTATTGGTTGTCATGTATGCGTGAACGTATATTTGAAATTAATCAGGACTGAAACGTAAGCATTTGACAAACGTGGTAAAAGAAATATGTACGTTGAATAAGCCAAGGTGTTTGTTAAATTCGATGACAGGAAGCAACACACTTTTTGCTAGTCTGGTAGAACGTTTCTGGTCATATTATATATTTGTTTATGAATGGTTAGTAATCTCTATTTACTCTAGAGAGTTCAAAGCAGTATTATTCAGTTACTCTTACATAAAAAAGTGTATCAGCTGGATCAATGAGACGCGATCCACCTCTACCCCCTTACTACTGCTAGAACAATTCAATAGAGTTAATGTGGGCTCAAATTATGTTGCAAACAGAAATAATATGTTTAAACTGACTGGCCTTCTATGACTTATTCACGAAGAAATTGACAAGGAACACAACAAGACTGGGAAAGCTTCGTGAGACATCAGATAAACTACAAGAAGACGACTTTTGGAAAGAAATAGCATGTAACGAGATTTTGGAACCTATCATCATAAATTTGCAGTACTCAGACGTTGAAGACAAATGACAATGACGAATTATCTCTTAAGGAACATTCACATACGGATGCACCGCTGGTATTTTCGTTGGATTAGAAAAATAAGTAATTCATAAACTATAATTAACTTCTTCTTCACACCAAGGGCTAGGCAATGCTGCTTGTTCCGGCTTGAAACATGTCTGACCATAGTTTTCGTGGTCTTCCCGAATGTCTCTTTCCTCTAGGATTATAGTTTATAACTCTTCTTGGGATCCTATCTCTCGGCATTCTCTCAATATGCTCTCTCCATTCATTTCTATAATTTATTATCTTTTCTTCCAAAGAACTTATTTCTAAATCTTCTCTTATTTTTTCATTTGGGATTTTATCTAAAAGAGTACATCCCTTTACTGCTCTTAATCATCACATTTCGGCAGCCTGTATCTTGTTTTTGTCTGTTTTTGTTAATGTCCATGTTTCAGAACCAAAGAGAAAAGCAGGCACAGCCATTACTTTATAAAATTTCATCCGTGTTTATTTTCTGGTTTTAGCTTTTAGGTTTCTATTTATTATTCCGCATATTTGTTGAAACATTGGTAATTTATTTTTAAAATCATTTTCATATTTATAGCTGACATATGTTCCCAAATATTTAAAACCCGTAACTTGCTCTAAGATAATATCATCAATTACTATTTTGGTTCTAATAGTGTCTTTACCTCAAAACGCCATTGTTTTTGTTTTATTTGTGGAAATTTTGAAATTATAATTCTTACGTAGCTTCTTTAAAATATATACTGCTCGTCTTCTGTTTTACCTATAATTATTTGGTCATCCGCAAATAGCATCGTCTTAAGAGTAAAATTTGGTGAAAGATGAATGCCTCCGTTAATCTTAAACATCCACTCTCTAATCAGATCATCTATATAAATTGTGAACAAGATAGGAGACAAACTGCAACCCTGTCTTACACCTTGATTTGTATCTATCCATTTACTATATATTCCCATTTCCAATATGTATACTGATTGTTGTATCCTTATATATAGATCTTAGAACTTTAATGAGATGATTTGGGTAGCCTCTTCGAGTCATGATTTCCCACAATTTTTTTCTATTTACATGATCAAACGCTTTTTCATAATCACTAAAAGCTATATGTGTTTCAAGATTAAATTCTCTTCTTTTTTCTATTATCTGCTTAACTGTAAAGGTAGCATCTGTACAGGATCATACTTTTCTAAAACCATTTTGTTTTTCTCAAAGTAGAACATCTGTAATGGTTTGTAACCTTTAACTTAAGATTGTTGCATATAATTTATATCCTGTGTTTAAATTAATTATTCCCCTATAATTCTCATATCTATTTCGAGTACCTTTCTTAAAAATAGATATAATTAGAGCATGTGTCCAGGATCTTGAGATTTGGCATCCATTTCACCATCTATTAATTAAATTCAAAATTCTTTGATTTATTATCGGTCCACCATATTTCAATAATTCTGCATACACAAGAGTGGGGATAACAAGGTGGCAACGGTGAAGGCTTCCCACGCATCTGATTCGCTACAGGCGAGAACTATTCCCATTTGGAACACATAACAATCCTAATCGCCCGCAATAGGATTGGTATAGTGGACGAATCGGAATGAGGCATTCAATTTGAGTACATAATGTAATCATGAGAACAAAATAACACATTTCTACACTTGTATATTCATATCTTTATATATCTCACACACATTTTCCACTTATAAATTGCTTCTTTCCTACAACACCAACCCACACAGATTTCTGGTAGCATTCTCCATTCTTCTGGGCTCCTTTGAACATCATTTCATTCACCGTCCGATATGACTTAACGTTGGAGGTTTTCTCTTATCCTGAAAGATGAATGTCTGGTAACTCTAAGCTCTATGTACCCTGTACTCCTTTGAACATCATTTCATTCATCGTCTGATATGACTTAACGTTGGAGGTTTTCTCTTATCCTAAAAGATGAATGTCTGGTAACTCTAAGCTCTATGTACCCTGTACTCCTTTGAACATAATTTCATTCATCGTCTGATATGACTTAACGTTGGAGGTTTTCTCTTATCCTGAAAGATGAATGTCTGGTAACTCTAAGCTCTATGTACCCTGTACTCCTTTGAACATCATTTCATTCATTGTCCGATATGACTTAACGTTGGAGGTTTTCTCTTATCCTAAAAGATGAATGTCTGGTAACTCTAAGCTCTATGTACCCTGTACTCATTTGAACATCATTTCATTCACCGTCCGATATGACTTAACATTGGAGGCTTTCTCTTATCCTGAAAGATGAATGTCTGGTAACTCTAAGCTCTATGTACCCTGTACTCCTTTGAACATCATTTCATTCATTGTCCGATATGACTTAACGTTGGAGGTTTTCTCTTATCCTGAAAGATGAATGTCTGGTAACTCTAAGCTCTATGTACCCTGTACTCCTTTGAACATCATTTCATTCATTGTCCGATATGACTTAACGTTGGAGGTTTTCTCTTATCCTGAAAGATGAATGTCTCGTAACCCTAAGCTCTATGTACCCTGTACTCATTTGAACATCATTTCATTCATCGTCTGATATGACTTAACGTTGGAGATTTTCTCTTATCCTAAAAGATGAATGTCTGGTAACTCTAAGCTCTATGTACCCTGTACTCATTTGAACATCATTTCATTCATCGTCTGATATGACTTAACGTTGGAGGTTTTCTCTTATCCTAAAAGATTAAGGTCTGGTAACTCTAAGCTCTATGTACCCTGTACTCATTTGAACATCATTTCATTCATCGTCCGATATGACTTAACGTTGGAGGTTTTCTCTTATCCTGAAAGACGAATGTCTGGTAACTCTAAGCTCTATGTACCCTGTACTTATTTGACCATCATTTCATTCATCGTCTGATATGACTTAACGTTGGAGGTTTTCTCTTATCCTGAAAGATGAATGTCTGGTAACTCTAAGCTCTATGTACCCTGTACTCATTTGAACATCATTTCATTCATCGTCCGATATGACTTAACGTTGGAGGTTTTCCCTTATCCTGAAAGATGAATGTCTGGTAACTCTAAGCTCTATGTACCCTGTACTCATTTGAACATCATTTCATTCATCGTCCGATATGACTTAACGTTGGAGGTTATCTCTTATCCTGAAAGATGAATGTCTGGTAACTCTAAGCTCTATGTACCCTGTACTTATTTGAACATCATTTCATTCATCGTCCGATATGACTTAACGTTGGAGGTTTTCCCTTATCCTGAAAGATGAATGTCTGGTAACTCTAAGCTCTATGTACCCTGTACTTATTTGAACATCATTTCATTCATCGTCCGAAATGACTTAACGTTGGAGGTTTTCCCTTATCCTGAAAGATGAATGTCTGGTAACTCTAAGCTCTATGTACCCTGTACTCATTTGAACATCATTTCATTCATCGTCTGATATGACTTAACGTTGGAGGTTTTCTCTTATCCTGAAAGATGAATGTCTGGTAACTCTAAGCTCTATGTACCCTGTACTCATTTGACCATCATTTCATTCATCGTCTGATATGACTTAACGTTGGAGATTTTCTCTTATCCTGAAAGATGAATGTCTGGTAACTCTAAGCTCTATGTACCCTGTACTCATTTGACCATCATTTCATTCATCGTCTGATATGACTTAACGTTGGAGGACGTAAATTAAAAAAAATTAGTGCTTTATCTTAACTTAATCCACTTCACCCGTTGTACTGGTGTTTACGTTTGCCCGTTGGTGGCACTGCTTAAGTAACTATCTTAACAACAAGGAGGATTACGGATGTAAGAAGGTCTTTATTTTCTTATTGTACAAGTTTCTGGAGCAATTTCAATGTATAGTTGTTAGAAATTTATCTTAAACGAAGTTAAAAAATAACAAAATACCAGAAATGGCGCATTGACATATCTCGCTTCCATAAAAGAAGCTCGATTTCTCACTTAGACAAAACATAATCGTATTACACAGTCAACTGTCTCAGGTAGTTAACTTCTTAATCCCCGAAACAATACACTACCGTCCCCTAGGGAACAGATTTTGAAAAGCTAATCGGAAACACTCACGCTTACCTCGATAGATTTCGCGTAGTTCTCCACAAATAAGAGGACGTAAGAGCTATTCCCGGGCAATTTTAGATATGCATTTCACTTGTTATTACGTATGGCAACATTGGTAGATAAATCTTTGCCGATATGCAAATGTTTCATGAAGCAGCTTGAAATGGGAAGAGCTCTTCTAAATATTCATGTGAGATCCTTAGAAACTAGATTAAGCCACAATTTGATTAGTATTTAATGTATTTTTCGTTTTTATTCTAAGCTTTCATAGACGGGAAGATACAGACACATAGGTATTTTTATAAAAAAAAAAAATTTCTGTCGCCTCAAAAATATATTTTTGGTAATATCCTAGTATTATAGTTTTGTGTACATATTACCCTTTTTGTGTACGGACATTGTAGATAAACTAATACGATTTTATACCGAGCGGCATGGCTCAGGCGGTTTCTCTGTGGAACGCATTCCGGAGGCCCAGGTTCGATTCCCAAGGCTGACCTACCAGACCTGGGTTTTTTCGGGGGTTTCGCGGGACGCTAGGCGAATGCTGTGTAGGTTAACTACATCCCTCGTATTACCTATCCCTCCATTTCATCTCCATTATCGTTTCATATCATCTCTCATTTGGTGGTCTCTTTCAGGATAGATGTGTCGGCAGGAGTCTCGGCGCTGCATGGCAGGATGATATGGTTTGAGGTAAACTACTTTATCCTACGGTAGGTCAGTTGCCGGTCTTAGCTCCTCTGCTGGGACCATTTCGGTAAGGGACCCTTGGGGCACGGACCGCCAGCTAGGGACCTTTGCGGCTCAGACCGCCAGCCAAGGACCTTTGGGACTCGGACCGCCAGCCTGGGACCTTTGGGGCTCGGACCGCCAGTCGGAGGACCTTTGGGGCTCGGATTGCCAGCCAGGGACCTTTGTGGCTCGGATTGCCAGCCAGGTACCTTTGGGACTCGAATCGCCGGCCAGGAACCTTTGCGGCACGGACCGCCAGCCAGGGACCTTTAGGATTCGGATCGCCAGCCAGGGACCTTTGTGGCTCGGATTGCCAGCCAGGGACCTTTGGGACTCGAATCGCCGGGCAGGAACCTTTGTGGCACGGACCGCCAGCCAGGGACATTTAGGATTCGGACCGCCAGCCAGGGACCTTTTTGGCTCGGATTGCCAGCCAGGGACCTTTGGGACTCAAATCGCCGGCCAGGAACCTTTGTGGCACGGACCGCCAGCCAGGGACATTTAGGATTCGGACCGCCAGCCAGGGACCTTTGTGGCTCGGATTGCCAGCCAGGGACCTTTGGGACTCGAATCGCCGGCCAGGAACCTTTGTGGCACGGACCGCCAGCCAGGGACATTTAGGATTCGGACCGCCAGCCAGGGACCTTTTTGGCTCGGATTGCCAGCCAGGGACCTTTGGGACTCGAATCGCCGGCCAGGAACCTTTGTGGCTCGGACCGCCAGCCAGGGACCTTTGGTGCTCGAATCGCCGGCCAGGAACCTTTGTGACACGGATTGCCAGCCAGGGACCTTTGGTGCTCGAATCGCCGGCCAGGGACATTTAGGATTCGGACCGCCAGCCAGGGACCTTTGGTGCTCGAATCGCCGGCCAGGAACCTTTGTGACACGGATTGCCAGCCAGGGACCTTTGAGGCTCGGACCGCCAGCCAGGGACATTTAGGATTCGGACCGCCAGCCAGGGACCTTTGTGGCTCGGATTGCCAGCCAGGGACCTTTGGGACTCGAATCGCCGGCCAGGAACCTTTGTGGCTCGGACCGCCAGCCAGGGACATTTAGGATTCGGATCGCCAGCCAGGGACCTTTGTGGCTCGGATTGCCAGCCAGGGACCTTTGGTGCTCGAATCGCCGGCCAGGAACCTTTGTGGCTCGAATCGCCAGCCAGGGACCTTTGTGGCTCGGACCGCCAGCCAGGGACCTTTGGTGCTCGAATCGCCGGCCAGGAACCCTTGTGACACGGATTGCCAGCCAGGGACCTTTGGTGCTCGAATCGCCGGCCAGGAACCTTTGCGGCACGGATTGCCAGCCAGGTACCTTTGTGGCTCGGACCGCCAGCCAGGGACATTTAGGATTCGGACCGCCAGCCAGGGACCTTTGTGGCTCGGATTGCCAGCCAGGGACCTTTGGGACTCGAATCGCCGGCCAGGAACCTTTGTGGCTCGGACCGCCAGCCAGGGACATTTAGGATTCGGATCGCCAGCCAGGGACCTTTGTGGCTCGGACCGCCAGCCAGGGACCTTTGGTGCTCGAATCGCCGGCCAGGAACCTTTGTGACACGGATTGCCAGCCAGGGACCTTTGGTGCTCGAATCGCCGGCCAGGAACCTTTGTGACACGGATTGCCAGCCAGGGACCTTTGTGGCTCGGACCGCCAGCCAGGGACATTTAGGATTCGGACCGCCAGCCAGGGACCTTTGTGGCTCGGATTGCCAGCCAGGGACCTTTGGGACTCGAATCGCCGGCCAGGAACCTTTGTGGCTCGGACCGCCAGCCAGGGACATTTAGGATTCGCATCGCCAGCCAGGGACCTTTGTGGCTCGGACCGCCAGCCAGGTACCTTTGGTGCTCGAATCGCCGGCCAGGAACCTTTGTGACACGGATTGCCAGCCAGGGACCTTTGGTGCTCGAATCGCCGGCCAGGAACCTTTGTGGCACGGACCGCCAGCCAGGGACATTTAGGATTCGGACCGCCAGCCAGGGACCTTTGTGGCTCGGATTGCCAGCCAGGGACCTTTGGGACTCGAATCGCCGGCCAGGAACCTTTGTGACACGGATTGCCAGCCAGGGACCTTTGGGACTCGAATCGCCGGCCAGGAACCTTTGTGACACGGATTGCCAGCCAGGGACCTTTGTGACACGGATTGCCAGCCAGGGACCTTTGGTGCTTGAATCGCCGGCCAGGAACCTTTGTGACACGGATTGCCAGCCAGGGACCTTTGGTGCTTGAATCGCCGGCCAGGAACCTTTGCGGCACGGATTGCCAGCCAGGGACCTTTGTGGCTCGGACCGCCAGCCAGGGACATTTAGGATTCGGACCGCCAGCCAGGGACCTTTTTGGCTCGGATTGCCAGCCAGGGACCTTTGGTGCTCGAATCGCCAGCCAGGGACCTTTGTGGCTCGGACCGCCAGCCAGGGACCTTTGGTGCTCGAATCGCCGGCCAGGAACCTTTTTGGCACGGATTGCCAGCCAGGGACCTTTGTGGCTCGGACCGCCAGCCAGGGACATTTAGGATTCGGACCGCCAGCCAGGGACCTTTGTGGCTCGGATTGCCAGCCAGGGACCTTTAGGACTCGAATCGCCGGCCAGGAACCTTTGTGGCTCGGACCGCCAGCCAGGGACATTTAGGATTCGCATCGCCAGCCAGGGACCTTTGTGGCTCGGATTGCCAGCCAGGGACCTTTGGGACTCGAATCGCCGGCCAGGAACCTTTGTGGCACGGACCGCCAGCCAGGGACATTTAGGATTCGGACCGCCAGCCAGGGACCTTTTTGGCTCGGATTGCCAGCCAGGGACCTTTGGGACTCGAATCGCCGGCCAGGAACCTTTGTGGCTCGGACCGCCAGCCAGGGACCTTTGGTGCTCGAATCGCCGGCAAGGAACCTTTGTGACACGGATTGCCAGCCAGGGACCTTTGGTGCTCGAATCGCCGGCCAGGGACATTTAGGATTCGGACCGCCAGCCAGGGACCTTTGGTGCTCGAATCGCCGGCCAGGAACCTTTGTGACACGGATTGCCAGCCAGGGACCTTTGTGGCTCGGACCGCCAGCCAGGGACATTTAGGATTCGGACCGCCAGCCAGGGACCTTTGTGGCTCGGATTGCCAGCCAGGGACCTTTGGGACTCGAATCGCCGGCCAGGAACCTTTGTGGCTCGGACCGCCAGCCAGGGACATTTAGGATTCGGATCGCCAGCCAGGGACCTTTGTGGCTCGGATTGCCAGCCAGGGACCTTTGGTGCTCGAATCGCCGGCCAGGAACCTTTGTGGCTCGAATCGCCAGCCAGGGACCTTTGTGGCTCGGACCGCCAGCCAGGGACCTTTGGTGCTCGAATCGCCGGCCAGGAACCCTTGTGACACGGATTGCCAGCCAGGGACCTTTGGTGCTCGAATCGCCGGCCAGGAACCTTTGCGGCACGGATTGCCAGCCAGGTACCTTTGTGGCTCGGACCGCCAGCCAGGGACATTTAGGATTCGGACCGCCAGCCAGGGACCTTTGTGGCTCGGATTGCCAGCCAGGGACCTTTGGGACTCGAATCGCCGGCCAGGAACCTTTGTGGCTCGGACCGCCAGCCAGGGACATTTAGGATTCGGATCGCCAGCCAGGGACCTTTGTGGCTCGGACCGCCAGCCAGGGACCTTTGGTGCTCGAATCGCCGGCCAGGAACCTTTGTGACACGGATTGCCAGCCAGGGACCTTTGGTGCTCGAATCGCCGGCCAGGAACCTTTGTGACACGGATTGCCAGCCAGGGACCTTTGTGGCTCGGACCGCCAGCCAGGGACATTTAGGATTCGGACCGCCAGCCAGGGACCTTTGTGGCTCGGATTGCCAGCCAGGGACCTTTGGGACTCGAATCGCCGGCCAGGAACCTTTGTGGCTCGGACCGCCAGCCAGGGACATTTAGGATTCGCATCGCCAGCCAGGGACCTTTGTGGCTCGGACCGCCAGCCAGGTACCTTTGGTGCTCGAATCGCCGGCCAGGAACCTTTGTGACACGGATTGCCAGCCAGGGACCTTTGGTGCTCGAATCGCCGGCCAGGAACCTTTGTGGCACGGACCGCCAGCCAGGGACATTTAGGATTCGGACCGCCAGCCAGGGACCTTTGTGGCTCGGATTGCCAGCCAGGGACCTTTGGGACTCGAATCGCCGGCCAGGAACCTTTGTGACACGGATTGCCAGCCAGGAACCTTTGTGACACGGATTGCCAGCCAGGGACCTTTAGTGCTCGAATCGCCGGCCAGGAACCTTTGTGGCACGGACCGCCAGCCAGGGACATTTAGGATTCGGACCGCCAGCCAGGGACCTTTGTGGCTCGGATTGCCAGCCAGGGACCTTTGGGACCCGAATCGCCGGCCAGGAACCTTTGTGACACGGATTGCCAGCCAGGGACCTTTGGTGCTCGAATCGCCGGCCAGGAACCTTTGTGACACGGATTGCCAGCCAGGGACCTTTGTGGCTCGGACCGCCAGCCAGGGACATTTATAATTCGGACCGCCAGCCAGGGACCTTTGTGGCTCGGACCGCCAGCCAGGGACCTTTGGTGCTCGAATCGCCGGCCAGGAACCTTTGTGGCACGGACCGCCAGCCAGGGACATTTAGGATTCGGACCGCCAGCCAGGGACCTTTGTGGCTCGGACTGCCAGCCAGGGACCTTTGGGACTCGAATCGCCGGCCAGGAACCTTTGTGACACGGATTGCCAGCCAGGGACCTTTGGTGCTCGAATCGCCGGCCAGGAACCTTTGTGACACGGATTGCCAGCCAGGGACCTTTGTGGCTCGGACCGCCAGCCAGGGACATTTAGGATTCGGACCGCCAGCCAGGGACCATTGTGGCTCGGATTGCCAGCCAGGGACCTTTGGTGCTCGAATCGCCAGCCAGGGACCTTTGTGGCTCGGACCGCCAGCCAGGGACCTTTGGTGCTCGAATCGCCGGCCAGGAACCTTTGTGACACGGATTGCCAGCCAGGGACCTTTGGTGCTCGAATCGCCGGCCAGGAACCTTTGTGACACGGATTGCCAGCCAGGGACCTTTGTGGCTCGGACCGCCAGCCAGGGACATTTAGGATTCGGACCGCCAGCCAGGGACCTTTGTGGCTCGGAGACCCAGCCAGGGACCTTTGGGACTCGAATCGCCGGCCAGGGACATTTAGGATTCGGATCGCCAGCCAGGGATTTTTGTGGCTCGGACCGCCAGCCAGGGACCTTTGGTGCTCGAATCGCAAGCCAGGAACCTTTGTGACACGGATTGCCAGCCAGGGACCTTTGTGGCTCGGACCGCCAGCCAGGGACATTTAGGATTAGGACCGCCAGCCAGGGACCTTTGTGGCTCGGATTGCCAGCCAGGGACCTTTGTGGCTCGAATCGCCGGCCAGGAACCTTTGTGACACGGATTGCCAGCCAGGGACCTTTAGTGCTCGAATCGCCGGCCAGGAACCTTTGTGGCACGGACCGCCAGCCAGGGACATTTAGGATTCGGACCGCCAGCCAGGGACCTTTGTGGCTCGGATTGCCAGCCAGGGACCTTTGGGACCCGAATCGCCGGCCAGGAACCTTTGTGACACGGATTGCCAGCCAGGGACCTTTGGTGCTCGAATCGCCGGCCAGGAACCTTTGTGACACGGATTGCCAGCCAGGGACCTTTGTGGCTCGGACCGCCAGCCAGGGACATTTATAATTCGGACCGCCAGCCAGGGACCTTTGTGGCTCGGATTGCCAGCCAGGGACCTTTGGTGCTCGAATCGCCAGCCAGGGACCTTTGTGGCTCGGACCGCCAGCCAGGGACCTTTGGTGCTCGAATCGCCGGCCAGGAACCTTTGTGACACGGATTGCCAACCAGGGACCTTTGGTGCTCGAATCGCCGGCCAGGAACCTTTGTGACACGGATTGCCAGCCAGGGACCTTTGTGGCTCGGACCGCCAATCAGGGACATTTAGGATTCGGACCGCCAGCCAGGGACCTTTGTGGCTCGGATTGCCAGCCAGGGACCTTTGGGACTCGAATCGCCGGCCAGGGACATTTAGGATTCGGATCGCCAGCCAGGGACCTTTGTGGCTCGGACCGCCAGCCAGGGACCTTTGGTGCTCGAATCGCCGGCCAGGAACCTTTGTGACACGGATTGCCAGCCAGGGACCTTTGTGGCTCGGACCGCCAGCCAGGGACATTTAGGATTCGGACCGCCAGCCAGGGACCTTTGTGGCTCGGATTGCCAGCCAGGGACCTTTGGGACTCGAATCGCCGCCCAGGGACATTTAGGATTCGGATCGCCAGCCAGGGACCTTTGTGGCTCGGACCGCCAGCCAGGGACCTTTGGTGCTCGAATCGCCGGCCAGGAACCTTTGTGACACGGATTGCCAGCCAGGGACCTTTGTGGCTCGGACCGCCAGCCAGGGACATTTAGGATTCGGACCGCCAGCCAGGGACCTTTGTGGCTCGGATTGCCAGCCAGGGACCTTTGTGGCTCAGACCACCAGCCAGGGACATTTAGGATTCGGATCGCCAGCCAGGGACCTTTGTGGCTCGGACCGCCAGCCAGGGACCTTTGGTGCTCGAATCGCCGGCCAGGAACCTTTGTGACACGGATTGCCAGCCAGGGACCTTTGTGGCTCGGACCGCCAGCCAGGGACATTTAGGATTCGGACCGCCAGCCAGGGACCTTTGTGGCTCGGATTGCCAGCCAGGGACCTTTGTGGCTCAGACCACCAGCCAGGGACATTTAGGATTCGGATCGCCAGCCAGGGACCTTTTTTGGCTCGGACCGCCAGCCAGGGACCTTTGGTGCTCGAATCGCCGGCCAGGAACCTTTGTGACACGTATTGCCAGCCAAGGACCTTTGGTGCTCGAATCGCCGGCCAGGAACCTTTGCGGCACGGATTGCCAGCCAGGGACCTTTGTGGCTCGGACCGCCAGCCAGGGACCTTTGGTGCTCGAATCGCCGGCCAGGAACCTTTGCGGCACGGATTGCCAGCCAGGTACCTTTGTGGCTCGGACCGCCAGCCAGGGACCTTTGGTGCTCGAATCGCCGGCCAGGAACCTTTGCGGCACGGATTGCCAGCCAGGGACCTTTGGTGCTCGAATCGCCGGCCAGGAACCTTTGTGACACGTATTGCCAGCCAGGGACCTTTGGTGCTCGAATCGCCGGCCAGGAACCTTTGTGACACGTATTGCCAGCCAGGGACCTTTGGTGCTCGAATCGCCGGCCAGGAACCTTTGTGACACGTATTGCCAGCCAGGGACCTTTGGTGCTCGAATCGCCGGCCAGGAACCTTTGCGGCACGGATTGCCAGCCAGGGACCTTTGGTGCTCGAATCGCCGGCCAGGAACCTTTGTGACGCGTATTGCCAGCCAGGGACCTTTGGTGCTCGAATCGCCGGCCAGGAACCTTTGCGGCACGGATTGCCAGCCAGGGACCTTTGTGGCTCGGACCGCCAGCCAGGGACCTTTGGTGCTCGAATCGCCGGCCAGGAACCTTTGCGGCACGGATTGCCAGCCAGGTACCTTTGTGGCTCGGACCGCCAGCCAGGGACATTTAGGATTCGGACCGCCAGCTAGGGACCTTTGTGGCTCGGATTGCCAGCCAGGGACCTTTGGGACTCGAATCGCCGGCCAGGAACCTTTGCGGCACGGACCGCCAGCGAGGGACCTTTTGGGCTCGACTGCTGGGCTCGTTGTCGTACCGCAGTAGGGGAGTGAGTCGTCCTGGCCTATCGGGAGAGTTCTATATCCAAGTAAACAGTAGATGTCCTGCCCTCTGTACTGTCGTGGCTCCTCAGGTCGGCCACTCTCTGTCTCCTTCACCTCATACCTTCTCACGGGGGTGCCCCACTTGGGGGCATAAGAACAATGAGCCCAGCATGGTGACCTACTTACCGAACCCCCCCCCCCCCCCACCCGTAATGACATCCTAATCCCAAAACGATTTTATAGGGATGTTTTGTGAAACCTATATGCATAAATGTGATTTTTTTAAAATAAAATATACATATAGGAAGTGGAATGGGTGTAACACATCAAAAACCGGTGTATGTATTATGTTTATCCTCCAGAACTCGCTGTACTGAGGCTATTATTGTAATAAGCTGTTTTGTTCATATGTCACGCGAATGTCCAACCTGCTGGAACTCTTCGCTTTCACCTGTTGTCAGCGAAACCTTTCCTGTCTTTATGGAACCGCACAAGACAAAACAACCTTGTCAGCTTTACGATACAGTCATTACAACTGCAATGCAACTCTGTCATATTTTAACTTAACCACCTAGATTTAACCCTAACCGGAAGTTTACATCTACCTAAGACATTGATCTTATCCGTAGCCTCTTTGACAGTTGCCTGCTTGATCAGCGGCAGCATTCTTGCTACGCTTTATTACTATCAATGGTAAAACCAATAGTTTTTAAGCCTAAAGCTTCATTCACGTAGAAAATTCCTATACATATATGTATATATATATATATATATATATATATATATATATATATATATATATATATAAATCCTTGGAAGCAATAGGCAAGCTTTGTAAAGAATGGGGTTTGAAGAGGGCTGTTCAATAAAGAATGATCATAATTTTTTTACCGTCATAATTTTTTGCACTAAAATTAAATCTTATTATATTCTGTTAACTTAATCTGAAACAAACACGCCGTAGTAGTTTCATTGTTGGCACTCCTGTTTCCCGCCTGTGAGAACCAGGTAAATTCAGATATGTTCAGTATCGCCTACCACTACAATGAAGGTAACACGTGAGGAACAATATGTGGCTTTGTAATTCTGTTTTCGTCTCAACAAATCTTCAGGTGGGGCCTATAGAATGTTACAGGAGGCCTACGGAGAGTTTGTTCTTCCCTACAGCACAGCTCGAAGGTGGTTTAAGATGTTTAAAGAGCGGAGACAGTCAATTTCAAAGGAAGGTGGACCCGGTGCTACACTTACTGCTCTTACGGAAGAAAACATCAACAATGCAGCCGCCATTGTGAGAGAGGATCGACAAATTACCTTAAGATCACTTTCTGAAATACTGAACATTTCATTGTGTGCCATATTCCCGTGAAGCACTCTGGATGGTGCACCACTATAATGCGCGGCCGCATATTGCCAATGCTTTTGCTCAATATCTTGCAAAAATCAACGTGAGATGCATCGCTCACCCTCCCTATAGTCCGGGTTTAGCCCCATGTGACTCTTTTCTATTCCCTGACTTGAAGAAACGCCTTCGTAGGAGGCATTATCCGTCATCAGAAGCAGTGGTGAAGGCTGCGGAGGTGTTTAATCTGAAACAAACACGCCGTAGTAGTTTCATTGTTGGTACTCCTGGTTCCCGCCTGTGAGAACCAGGCAAATTAAGACATGTTCAGTATCGCCTACAGCTGTAATGGAGGTAACACGCGAGGAACAATATGCGGCTTTGAAATTCTGCTTTCGTCTCAACAAATCTTCAGGTGAGGCCTATACAATGTTACAGGAGGCCTATGGAGAGTCTGTCCTTCCCTACAGCACAGCTCGAAGGTGATTTAAGATGTTTAAAGAGCGGAGACTATCAATTTCAAAGAAAGGTGGACCCGGTGCAGCAGTTACTGCTCTCACGGAAGAAAACATCAACAATGCAGCCGCCATTGTGAGAGAGGATCGACGAATTACCTTAAGATCACTTTCTGAAATACTGAACATTTCATTGGGTGCCATATTCCCGTGAAGCACTCTGGACGGTGCACCACGATAATGCGCGGCCGCATATTGCCAATGTTGTTGCTCAATATCTTGCAAAAATTAACATGAGGTGCATCGCTCACCCTCCCTATAGTACGGATTTAGCTCCATGTGACTTTTTTCTATTCCCTAACCTGAAGAAACGCCTTCGTAGGAGGCATTATCCGTCATCAGAAGCAGTGGTGAAGGCTGCGGAGGTGTTTTGGAAGGATATCTTTAAAATGGTTTCCGGCATGTCTTTGAAGACTGGCAGAAATACTGGGACAAGTGCATCGCATTCAGGGGAGACTATTTTGAGAAGAACCATCAAAATTATGAGGTTGAGTAAAGGTACATTGTCAAAATAAATTGTGATCTTTCTTTATTGAACAGCCCTCGTAAACCTAAGATCGTGGTTGCAACAGAAGGTTTCAAACTAAAAAGAGAAGAAAAGTGATGGTGGGAAGTTTCAGAAATTGTGGTGAATAAGAACATTGACTACCTAGGAGTAAGAGTAATGGAGTCACCAGAAAAGGAAAGCACTGGTAGATGGCTATAAGTGTTATTAGATCATATATTAACAAAATGCCAAATATGCAAGTAAAATGGTTAGAAAGAGTGCTTGGTTCAATTGTAGACAGCAGAATGCTATATGAAATAGAAATATGGAGGGCAGATGAAGGATGAAAAGCGATAAATAGACTATTTGTAGACTTGTTTTAGGAATACCTCAATCTTCACCAAATGAGGCGGCTTTATTGGAATTAGGTTACAAAAGCAACGTGATGGGAAGAACACTGAAATATTGGCTCAGATTATGGAACTTAGATGAGGAAAATATTGTTAAACAGTGTTTGGTAGCACAAACAAAAACAAACGGGAGCGGGACTTGGAGATATAAAATTCAAAAGCTTTTACAGGAAACAAATATGGGTTCATTATGCTTAGATAGTAGCAGAATAGAAAAAGGATTCTGGATGGAAGTGAAAACAAGAATTATGAACTAATCTTAATAAAAAATATCTCTGAAATTATATTAAAAATTTAAAAATGATTGGAGCAGTGAAAAATATATTGACATGTGTGATAAACCAGGAAGAGAACAGTTGGTATGGTTTATAACAAAAGTAATATACTTAAGGGGTCTGAGGAATAGATATCTTAAGCGAAAAGGTCCAATGTGTGAAAAAGAAGACAGTAGCTCTTAACCTCCATGCCTCCTTATTACTTAATTAGCCCCTTTCCTCCCCTTAACTTCCTTTCTTATATTCTTTACCTTTCTTGTCCATATTTCTTTTACCTTCTGTAAGAACTTACCAATACTTCTTACCTTCTTTTCCTGCTTTCCTGTTAACATCTTTATAGCTATAACTTTAGGCTACATTTATTTGTCTTTACCTTGTTGCTACCTTGTCTTACATGACATCCAGGTCTTCTGCTCTGTCAGGTAGCTCTTAACCTCCATACCTCCTTGTTACTTAATTAGTCCCTTTCCTCCCCTCATCTTCCTTTCTGATATTCTTTACATTTATTTGTCTTTACCTTGTTGCTACCTTGTCTTACATGACACCCTGGTCTTTTGCTCTGTCAGGTAGCTCTTAACCTCCATACCTCCTTGTTACTTAATTAGCCCCTTTCCTCTCCTTCATCTTCCTTTCTGATATTCTTTACATGTATTTGTGTTTACCTTGTTGCTACCTTGTCTTACATGACACCCTGGTCTTCTGCTCTGTCAGGTAGCTCTTAACCTCCATACCTCCTTGTTACTTAATTAGTCCCTTTCCTCCCCTCATCTTCCTTTCTGATATTCTTTACATTTATTTGTCTTTACCTTGTTGCTACCTTGTCTTACATGACACCCTGGTCTTCTGCTCTGTCAGGTAGCTCTTAACCTCCACACCTCCTTGTTACTTAATTAGTCCCTTTCCTCCCCTCATCTTCCTTTCTGATATTCTTTACATTTATTTGTCTTTACCTTGTTGCTACCTTGTCTTACATGACACCCTGGTCTTCTGCTCTGTCAGGTAGCTCTTAACCTCCATACCTCCTTGTTACTTAATTAGTCCCTTTCCTCCCCTCATCTTCCTTTCTGATATTCTTTACATTTATTTGTCTTTACCTTGTTGCTACCTTGTCTTACATGACACCCTGGTCTTCTGCTCTGTCAGGTAGCTCTTAACCTCCATGTCTCCTTGTTACTTAATTAGACCCTTTCCTCCCCCTCATCTTCCTTTCTTATATTCTTTACATTTATTTGTCTTTACCTTGTTGTTACCTTGTCTTACATGACACTCTGGTCTTCTGCTCTGCCAGATAGCTCTTAACATCCATGTCTCCTTGTTACTTAATTAGCCCATTTCCTCTCCTTCATCTTCCTTTCTGATATTCTTTACATGTATTTGTGTTTACCTTGTTGTTACCTTGTCTTACATGACACTCTGGTCTTCTGCTCTGCCAGATAGCTCTTAACCTCCATGTCTCCTTGTTACTTAATTAGCCCCTTTCCTCTCCTTCATCTTCCTTTCTGATATTCTTTACATGTATTTGTGTTTACCTTGTTGTTACCTTGTCTTACATGACACCCTGGTCTTCTGCTCTGTCAGATAGCTCTTAACCTCCATGTCTCCTTGTTACTTAATTAGCCCCTTTCTTCCCCCCATCTTCCTTTCTGATATTCTTTACTTTTATTTGTCTTTACCTTGTTGCTACCTTGTCTTACATGACACCCTGGTCTTCTGCTCTGTCAGGTAGCCCTTAACCTCCATGTCTCCTTGTTACTTAATTAGTCCCTTTCTTCCCCTCATCTTCCTTTCTTATATTCTTTACATTTATTTGTCTTTACCTTGTTGCTACCTTGTCTTACATGACACCCTGGTCTTCTGCTCTGTCAGGTAGCTCTTAACCTCCAAGCCTCCTTGTTACTTAATTAGTCCCTTTACTCCCCATTATCTTCCTTTTTTATAATCTTTACATTTATTTGTGTTTACCTTGTTGCTACCTTGGCTTACATGACAGACTGGTCTTCTGCTCTGTCAGGTAGCTCTTAACCTCCATGTCTCCTTGTTACTTAATTAGCCCTTTCTTCCCCTCATCTTCCTTTCTTATATTCTTTACATTTATTTGTCTTTACCTTGTTGCTACCTTGGCTTACATGACAGACTGGTCTTCTGCTCTGTTAGGTATCTCTTAACCTACATGTCTCCTTGTTACTTAATTAGACCCTTTCTTCCCCTCATCTTCCTTTCTTATACTCTTTACCTTTGTCTTTACCTTGTTGCTACCTTGTCTTACATGACACCCTAGTCTTCTGCTCTGTCAGGTAGCTCTTAACCTCCATGTCTCCTTGTTACTTAATTAGCCCTTTCTTCCCCTCATCTTCCTTTCTTATATTCTTTACATTTATTTGTCTTTACCTTGTTGCTACCTTGTCTTACATGACGGCCTGGTCTTCTGCTCTGTCAGGTAGCTCTTAACCTCCATGCCTCCTTGTTACTTAATTAGTCCCTTTACTCCCCATCATCTTCCTTTCTTATAATCTTTACATTTATTTGTGTTTACCTTGTTGCTACCTTGGCTTACATGACAGACTGGTCTTCTGCTCTGTTAGGTATCTCTTAACCTCCATGTCTCCTGGTTACTTAATTAGACACTTTCTTCCCCTCATCTTCCTTTCTTATATTCTTTACATTTATTTGTCTTTACCTTGTTGCTACCTTGTCTTACATGACACCCTGGTCTTCTGCTCTGTCAGGTAGATCTTAACCTCCATGTCTCCTTGTTACTTAATTAGTCCCTTTCTTCCCCGTCATCTTCCTTTCTTATATTCTTTACATTTATTTGTCTTTACCTTGTTGCTACCTTGTCTTACATGACACCCTGGTCTTCTGCTCTGTCAGATAGCTCTTAACCTCCATGTCTCCTTGTTATTTAATTAGCCCCTTTCCTCCCACTCATCTTCCTTTCTTATATTCTTTATATTTATTTGTTTTTACCTTGTTGCCATCTTGTCTTACATGACACCCTGGTCTTCTGCTCTGTCAGGTAGCTCTTAAACTCCATACCTCCTTGTTACTTAATTAGCCCCTTTCTTCCCCCTCATCTTCCTTTCTTATATTCTTTACATTTATTTGTCTTTACCTTGTTGCTACCTTAGCTTACATGACACCCTGGTCTTCTGCTCTGTCAGGTAGCTCTTAACCTCCATGCCTCCTCGTTACTTAATTAGCCCCTTTCCTCCCCCTCATCTTCCTTTCTGATATTCTTTACATTTATTTGTCTTTACCTTGTTGCTACCTGGTCTTACATGACACCCTGGTCTTCTGCTCTGTCAGGTAGCTCTTAACCTCCATACCTCCTTGTTACTTAATTAGTCCCTTTCCTCCCCTCATCTTCCTTTCTTATATTCTTTACATTTATTAGTCTGTACCTTGTTGCTACCTTGTCTTA
This sequence comes from Mantis religiosa, assembly GCA_030765055.1. Taxonomy (NCBI): domain Eukaryota; kingdom Metazoa; phylum Arthropoda; class Insecta; order Mantodea; family Mantidae; genus Mantis; species Mantis religiosa. The sequence continues at coordinate 195,947,612 of CM060953.1, forward strand.
TATGACATCCTGGTCTTCTGCTCTGTCAGGTAGCTCTTAACCTCCATACCTCCTTGATTACTTAATTAGCCCCTTTCCTCCCCCTCTTCTTCCTTTCTTATATTCTTTACATTTCTTTCCCAGTTTTGTTTTATTTTCTTTAAGAACTCACCAATACTTCTTACCTTCTTTTCCTCATTTCCTGTTAACATTTTTATAGCTACTATATTCTTCTTTACTTTCTCCCATTTTTCCTCCCAAACCTATTCTCTCCACATTGCAACCTCTCACATTGTGTTACATATTGTTCTATGCTTTCTTTTCCCCCACACAATTTTCACAAATTCCCTTTACCCTACCTCTTATCCCTCTTAGAAGTATTATTCCTGTTGTCATCCATGCTAACCAATACGAGGCAAAAGAACCTTGAATTTAAGATCAGAAGAAAACATAATAAAACCGTGAAAATTTATTGGCAAGGCAAGACAAAAATGGCTTTGGAAAATAGGGCAGACTAATGAGAACAACTAGGAAAGGTAGTAGAAAGGATAAAGGGAAACAAAAATATAGATCCCATGATTTAAAATGCTCCATTATATACACATAACCTGGGTTAATTATAATGGGGCATGGGAATTTGCAACTGCAATATGAGGAGAATGTAAGATATTGTATTTATGGTATATTAATTATGTTATACATGTATGAAGTTTTATATTTTAGAAATTGTAATAACAAACAGGAAATAAGCTAACAAGTAGTGTAAAAGTTGTCGCAAACGCAACGCCAACACTAAAGTTTATTGCCAAGTTAGTAAATAAACGAAAGAGTAAGACAGAAAATAACACTATCGCACTGCATAGGAAAAGAAAAGAAGAGTTACAGAGTCATTTAACAAAAATTTGGTTATTCTATTTCAAAACTGTCGTTTTCTTTATGAGAAAAAATAAAAATCATACCAAGATAATTTCAGGAAGGAAAATATAGATATTGTTTCATACCTTTTTTTAAGAAAAACAATTATTTGAAATGTGCTCTGACAAGCAAGTAACTAATTGATAGTCAACATGAAAAATTCAATGCCATGGTCAGGATTTGAACCACGGATCTCCTGGTTTCCGTCCAGTAGCTCTAACCCATTGAGCTACCATGGCCAACGTGCTGTCCTGATATCAAATACTCCGGTTGACTCATATATTTCCCCGGTAGACCACTAGGGGCTCTCACATCCGAGATACACCGTTTGTGGCGACTTACTATCGTAAGTACTTGAGTCCCAGGATTTATCATTTAACTCTTATTATTTTAGTTAATTGATGGAAATTAATCATTTTTTCACACTAACCGTACATAGGCTAAGGTGTTTTATAGATAGAGTCAACATGAAAGCTTCAATGCCACGGCCGGGATTTGAACGACGGATCACCTTGTCAGTCCACTCCCTCTTACCCATTGAGCTACCATGGCCAGCTTGCCATAATGAAATTAAATTCTCCGGTTGACTCATATATTTCCCCGGTAAACAACTAGGAGCTCTCGTATTCGAGATACACTGTTTGTGGCGACATACGAGGGTGAGCAAATGAAAACTTTAATTTGTAATAACAAAACAAAATTTCGTGTGCCCGGAATCCATGGAGCTTAGAGTTAGCTGAAATTCGTCTTTTAGGATAAGGCAAAACCCTGAAAAAGCCTTATCCAGGTAACTCACCCTGACCGGTATTCAAACTTGGGACCTCTTGAATGTGAGACAGACAGACTAAAATCTACTTTACCAAGGTGGACATCGTGCGCGTTGTGTCAGATTTACAGCACATAAAAGAACCTCAAATCTGATGAGACCTTTGTGCAAAATTAAGTTTTAATTAAGTTTAATTTTGTTTCATCCAAAATTCCCTCGGCGTCGCCATCTGCCATTACACAGTACAAATAAGGGTGGAGTCCGTCTCCCCTTGTGAGGTTATACAACATAACACGTTCCGTTATGTATTTTACCTTACTACGGAATCTACCTTGAGATTGTTGTTTCAAGCTGGACAAACAAATACAATGTCCAGCAAATATGGAATGCTTGACAAAAGACAAGCGTTGTTACGTAACGATAGTTCAAGGAAGTACACGCTGCTTTGGAGGCTGAGCTAATACGCCACTCATCAAACCCGCAATTTTGGTTCGCTTTTCCTTTCTGCTTTGCTGAACTTGTCTTCAAGGGAAGTACGGACACGGGTCATTATGAGTCGTGTATGCAAACACGGCGGAAACGGAAGCGAATTGTCGTGAAAACAAAGGAATATCACCTTAACCCCAAAACCAAGCAGAGGGTAAAAATGTCGCCTTTTAGATGGTACGCTAACCGAAAAAGGTTACATCACTTTCTTCGGACATCCGGATGTATAAAATAGATATTTGCAGTGTATGTCTTGCCAGTGCAAGACTAAACACACATGTGACACGTTGTTGCGTCAGAATGGGCAAAATGCAGGTAAGGTAACGTCAGCTAATTAGGTCTCCATGTTCATATCGTATTTGGTTTATAAAGATGTCTTAAATAAACTGAGACATCTTCATACTTCAATAGATACTCTTTTCGTTATTTTATTTAAAAGAAACATTATTAAAATGGCAAATGTAACAATACTGCCTCCAAAATTTATAATTCTAAGTAATGTTCTGAAAATCTAGATGCAAAGGGTCTTTCAAAAAGAGTATCTTATATTAAAAATTAAATAAAACACGTATATCTATATAAATGACAGAGGCTTCTTTCTTTATTCTTTTATTTTAGAACATAATGTCGTTACCTATGGAAGAGAACATCAGTTAAGTGTTCAAGTCCTTCTCGGGAAGCAAGCCGGTAGAAAAGACGATTAGAAATGAAATTATGCTGGATTTTGCCCGCCTCGGTAGCGTGGTGGTAGCGCGTTTGCCTCACGTTCAAGAAGTCCCGAGTTCGAACCTCGGTCAGGGCGAGTTACCTGGATAAGGTTTATTTCCGAGGTTTTCCCTTATCCTTCAAGACGAATTGCGGGTAACTCCATGCTCTATGGACCCTGGGCTTATTTGAGTTGAGCGTCATTCCACCCATTCCATTCATTGTCAGATATGACTTAATGTTGGAGAACGTAAATTACAAAAAAGTGCTGGAATCCAGTTCAGTTCCTCTTGGGAACCGGCCTTAAAACTGGAAATACGTCGAGTTAAGGATTACAGATCTACACAGCTTGATCATTAAGTAGTTACGTTTCTTTGACCCAATTAATTTTCTATACTTACGCCATCTCCAGACCTGGCATTTAATTTACTGAAAGCAGTCTTTTGTTTAGTGATGCGAGTATTGATATTGTTTTTTCTTTGTTGATATTCGTGTTAAATCCAGTGATTCATTCGTGGTTATAGCATTTATTAAAGTATTCTGATGATGGGAGAGATGCAGGCTCCCGAAACTTCAATTTCTAATCGTCTTTACACCTGGCTTGCTTCCTCGCATAACTTGAACATACTTGTCGCCAAAAAAGCTTCAGGTCTTATTTTCTCAGTTAAGTGACCACTGCGACTTCGTTGGGTTGTGAATACACGATTGACCCAATTTTCAATGACAGAAGAACGTAACTTACGTCCAGTTCACGAATCACACGCGTGATGCTATTCATAACATCATTTACTGTTTCTAGTTTGTTGACATAAACTCGAGATTTCACTTAACTCCACGCGAAGTAATCTAACAGCGATAAATCACATGAACTTGGGGGCCAGTTAACATCACCACTACGAGAAACGGTGACACCTCTGAACTTCTTCTTCAAAATATCAATTTTTTCAAGAGTGATATGACATGTAGCACCATCCTGCTGGAAGCATATGTTTCTGACATCTATACCATCCAATTGAGGCCAGAAATAGTCATTAATAAGAGCCCAGTTTCTTTCCCCATTGACAGTTTGGTTAACAGATGTCCATTTTGATAACAAGTTTTCACAAACTCTACGCGTTGCACAATGACAATGACTATTTGTCAAGAACAACTGTAACTACATAAAAAAGAAGACTGCTGTAACTCAAAATCAATGGCAGCTATCATTTGTTAAAGATAGGACATTCGTGTTGAAAGCTCGATAACAATTTTGGGAAGAACACCAGACCAGAAATGTACAATATGCCAATACACCTTTATTCTCTATGCTACGTACTTAAAACACAGTAGAGATTATTCTATTCGTATCCAAGTTTCATTTAAAATACACTTTTGGAGGCACCTGAATTGATAAACACCATTTCTAAAAGAAAGTCTATACGTTTTTGAATGTATATATCCGAATATGTGCTTGTGTATCAGAAAACAGAATAAAAATGGGTAAATGTCAAATTTGAAACATTTGTTTAGTGCTTTCAAAGGCTGTCAAAAAATATTGAAAAGCAACTTACATACCTAACATACGAAACTTTGTTGAAAACCTATATTTTTTGGGAAACAAATGACGGCCATCTCCTTATTGGCGCTTTTCTTACGATATTTTAACTTGGAGTTAAATACAGATAATATATTTCTCAGAACAGTACTAATGCTAGGCCAGTATTCCGTTTTGAGATAAATAGAATATTTAATGCATTACATAAGATCGCTTAACAGAAAAGTATAAAAATAATATGACTATTTCACAGTGGCTTCGGAATATATTCCAACCTATACAATACTAGCCTAAGCTCGCCTTGGTAGTGTACGAGGTAGCGAGTCCGCCTTAAGCTCCAGGGGTCCAGAGTTCGAATCCCGGTGCATAGGTTGTTTCCCAGTCTTTCCCCTTATCTTGAAAAATAAATGTCTAGTAACTGCAAATTCTATGTATCCTGTACTTATTTGAACATCATTTCATTCATCGTCCGATATGACTTAACGCTGGAGGTTTTATCTTATCCTGAAAGATGAATGTCTGGTAACTCTAAGCTCTATGTCCCCTGTACTCATTTGAACATCATTTCATTCATCGTCCGATATGACTTAACGTTGGAGGTTTTCCCTTATCCTGAAAGATGAATGTGTGGTAACTCTAAGCTCTATGTACCCTGTACTCATTTGAACATCATTTCATTCATCGTCCGATATGACTTAACGTTGGAGGTTTTTCCTTATACTGAAAGATGAATGTCTGGTAACTCTAAGCTCTATGTACCCTGTACTCATTTGAACATAATTTCATTCATCGTCCGATATGACTTAACGTTGGAGGTTTTCCCTTATCCTGAAAGATGAATGTCTGGTAACTCTAAGCTCTATGTACTCTGTACTGATTTGGATATTATTTCATTCATCGTCCGATATGACTTAACGTTGGAGGTTTTTCCTTATACTGAAAGATGAATGTCTGGTAACTCTAAGCTCTATGTACCCTGTACTCATTTGAACATCATTTCATTCATCGTCCGATATGACTTAACGTTGGAGGTTTTTCCTTATACTGAAAGATGAATGTCTGGTAACTCTAAGCTCTATGTACCCTGTACTCATTTGAACATAATTTCATTCATCGTCCGATATGACTTAACGTTGGAGGTTTTCCCTTATCCTGAAAGATGAATGTCTGGTAACTCTAAGCTCTATGTCCCCTGTACTGATTTGGATATTATTTCATTCATCGTCCGATATGACTTAACGTTGGAGGTTTTCTCTTATCCTGAAAGATGAATGTCTGGTAACTCTAAGCTCTATGTACCTTGTACTCATTTTAACATCATTTCATTCATCGTCCGATATGACTTAACGTTGGAGGTTTTCTCTTATCCTGAAAGATGAATGTCTGATAACTCTATGCTCTATGTACCCTGTACTCATTTTAACATCATTTTATTCATCGTCCGATATGACTTAACGTTGGAGGTTTTCTCTTATCCTGTAAGATGAATGTGTGGTAGCTCTAAGCTCTATGTACCCTGTACTCATCTTATTCATCGTCATCCATGTTGTGCTGTGCTTGCAAGGATCAAGAAGGAATCATTTTAGATGGCCTTGAAGGATGCATGCTTGGAAAATCCAGGACTGGATAACCAGGAATGCTAAAGACTAATCAGCATTGTTTTTCTTAGGAAGCTAGAAAGTCTTTGAAAATTATAAACAGCAAGGTTTCCCTTGAACCGCAGAACTAGCAGTTATTTCTTGTTTATTTAACAATGCTTTAACAGAAGTGTTTGTTTGCTTTATCTTTACAGATATCTAGATTGATTATTTGTTCGTGTGTTGTGCTAAGCCTTTCTTTGGCACAGCAGAACTCCAAAGGCTCACCCGCTAGAAACAATGGCATAGGTAAGAAATGGTTTTCACTTACTGCATTTACAAAGCAATTTCATCTCTTGCTACTTAATGTGAAGCACCCCTGCATTTGGATAAGCTATTTAAATGTAATTTTTGCATTTTACTACAATAATACGCCATACTTTCATTTGGCACCTTCATTTTTTAAAACAGACAATATTGTTTACTCTGTGAGTTTTTACACTCCTGTAATGCACATTGAAGTTTACATTTCAGAAACATTCTTTGACTGTTGAATGCTTCATCTGTCAAAATTTTTGACCCAGTAATTTCTAATTTTAAGCAAAATTTAACAAACGATTACTTAAATGCCTCATGTAGCTATTTTTGAAATTTTATAGTTACATTATCTTTCCTAAATATTTTCATTGCCTCAACACGGAAATTAACAAAATGACAAAACGCTAAGGGTTGTACTTGTTTTAAAACAGTTTCATTTGTGTTGTTTACAAGGAATTGTTTCACACGTGGGGTACTTTTAAAGAACACAATTAAATCCTATAAAGAAGGAAATGCATACATCTTATCAAATTCTTGTACGTGATTGTTATATTACGTTAAAATGCTGCATGATATAAGTGTTAGGTCTATCAAATGAAAATGTGTATTTCTATACTTTTCACGAAAGATTTACTTGAAAAGACACATGAATACCTTTATCTATTTATTTCATGGTTTCTTTATTTCTTTCTTTATAGATCTCTTTCTTTCTTTTTCTTTCCTTCTTACTTTTTTCTTCCTTGATTCCATTCTTCCTTTCTTCCTTTCTTTCTTTCCTTCTAGGTTTCCTTCATTCTTAGTTTCCTTCCTCCTAAGTTTTATTCTTTCTTTCTTTCGGATGGTTTTCGTTCCTTCTTTTTTCTTTATTTTTTCTCTCTTTCTAGTTTTCCTACTTACTTTCTTTCAAGATGTTTTCTATTTCCTTTCTTTCTCTTTCTGTCTGTCTTTCTTTCTAGCTTCATTCTTTCTTTTTTTCTCTCTTTATTTCTTCCTTGGTTACATTCTTTTTTTCTAGGTATCCTTCCTACTTATATTCTTTCTTTTTTCGTTCTTTCTTTGTTTCTTTCTTTCTAGATTTCCCTATCTCTCTCTCTCTTTCTTTCTTTCTAAGCTTCATTCTATCCTTCTTAATTGCCTTCTCTCTTCCTTTCTTCCTTGGTTCCATTCCTTCTTTCTAGGTTTCTTTCTTTCTTTCTTTTCCTGTTTGGTTCAACGTTGTTTTTCCTCCTTTTTTCTTTCTTTCTAGGTCTCTTTTTTCTATGATATTTTCCCTCTTTCTTTCCATCTTCCTAGGGTTCTCTTTGTTTCTTTGTTTCTAGATTTCCTTCTTTCGTTCTTTCTTTCTTTCGTTCTCTCTTTCTTCCTTCCTTTATTTCTTTCTTCCCTTCTTTCTAAGTTTCTTTCTTTATTTCTTCCTTGGTTGTTTTCTTTCCTTTTTCTTTCTTTCTTTCTTTCTTTCTTTCTTTCTTTCTTTCTTTCTTTCTTTCTTTCTTTCTTTCTTTCTTTCTTTCTTTCTTTCTTCCTACGCTTCTTTCTTTCAAGGTTTTTTCTTTATTTCCTTGTTTCTTTCTTTCTTTCCTTACTTCCTTCTTTCTTTTTTCCTTTCTTTCTTCTTTTTTCTTTGTTTCTTTCATTTTGTCTTTCTTTCTTTCCTTTTTGCCTTGTTTCCTTCTCTCTTTTTTCTTTCTTTCTTTATCAATTTATTAATGTATTCATTTCTGTCTTTCTCTTTCCTTCATTCATTCATTCTTTTTTCTTTCCTTCTTTCATTCTCTCTCTCTTTCATTCTTTCTTTATTAATTTATTAATGTATTCATTTCTGTCTTTTTCTTTCATTCATTCATTCTTTCTTTCCTGCCTTCTTTCTTTCTCTCTTTCTTTCACTCTATATCTTTTTCTTTCTTTCTTTCTTTCTTTCTTTCTTTGTTTATTTCTTTGTTCTTTGGTTCTATTCTTTCTTTCTTTCTTTCTTTCTTTCTTTCTTTCTTTCTTTCTTTCTTTCTTTCTTTCTTTCTTTCTTTCTTTCTTTCTTTCTTTCTAGGGTTTCTTTTTTCTTCAATTTTATTTTCTCTCTTTCTTCTTTCTTTCTTTCTTTCTTTCTTTTTTTTCTTTCTTTCTTTCTTTCTTTCTTTCTTCCTAGGTTTCCTTCTTACATTGTTTTTTCTAGATTACCTTTTTTCTTTTAAAGTTGTTTTCTTTCGTTCTTTTTGTCTTTCTTTCTTTCTTTCTTTCTTTCTTTCTTTCTTTCGTTCTTTCTTTCTGGGTTTCTTTCTTTCTTTCTAAAATCTTAGATTTTGCATGAAAGTTTTCTCACTCTACGAAAATGAATCGTATTTTTGACAACCTGTGAAAATTTCCTTTATGTCCTCCTTAACTGCCCCCCCCAAAAAAAAACTTTTGCTACGCTCTAGCTTATAAAAAAGTGGCTCTTTTTTTAAAAAAGAAGTATAGGCATATACGCTCTTATAAAAAAAGTGGCCAGAGCGTAGCAACTTTGATTCCCGGCCACGGAATGTTTCCATGTTTCATACTACTCATATAGTCATGAGCTTGTAAGACCGGGTATTCTTCCAGTTTTAAATTCAGAAGATGACGGTAGAACAAAATATCTTTAGGCCAAGGTGCTAACGCAGTTGAGTACTGTCTAATCGCACTACCACCACATATAAGTATATATTTTATATAACATTTGCACAAATTGCTTCATTTTATACTTCCTCTATACATAATAATTTAAGCGACTGTCAACTTTTTATCAGCTGGTCGCTCTGCGATGACATTTAAATTTCCGTCTCTTTGGATGGACAAGGGGAAAAGAAGAAAAGAAAGAGTGAAATAAAGAAAAAACTAAAGGTTTCTCATCTGAAATTGTATTTTCAAATTCAAAAAAAATAACAAAGAATATTTCGGAAATATCTCGGCTTACCAGGAACTAAATCATTCGGATTTAAGAGTATTTCAGGTTTATAAAAGGTCAAAATATACCCTTCATTTGCCATGAAAATATGTCAAAAGTTGTTGACTTCATTGAAATTGTTAGGGTTATTTTGAAGAATAATAACAAGCTTTGAACAATGAAAAATATGCCGGGATTTCGTTTGAAACTTTTCATGCTGCAACTTTGGAAGGCAAAGAACTTAAATACCTTGTTTGGAATTATTCGAAACCTCGCTTTTGAGCCATGTTCTTAATGACAGAAAGACATACAGATTTTTTCTAAAAGTTCTATTCTTCTTTGGATTCAGGAAGCTTATTTTGCGGTGAATATTTGCTACGTCATTTTGTGTGCAATACAAAACAAGAATCTTGATTAGCTTTGTTCTTTATCGGTCATTGAAATCACCATTATATGATATGATATATTTATCGTGCATATTCCAGAATTGTACAATTTACAAATTTACGCTACATTTATTTGTCTTTACCTAGTTGCTACCTTGTCTTACATGACACCCTGGTCTTCTGTTCTATCAGGTAGCTCTTAACCTCCATGTCTCCTTGTTAATTAATTAGTCCCTTTCCTCCCCCTCATCTTCCTTTCTGACATTCTTTACATTTATTTGTGTTTACCTAGTTGCTACCTTGTCTTACATGACACCCTGGTCTTCTGCACTGTCAGGCAGGTCTTAACCTCCATGTCTCCTTGTTACTTAATTAGCCCCTTTCCTCCCCCTCATCTTCCTTTCTGACATTCTTTACATTTATTTGTGTTTACCTAGTTGCTACCTTGTCTTACATGACACCCTGGTCTTCTGCACTGTCAGGCAGGTCTTAAACTCCATGTCTCCTTGTTACTTAATTAGCCCCTTTCCTCCCCCTCATCTTCCTTCCTGACATTCTTTACATTTATTTGTGTTTACCTTGTTGCTACCTTGTATTACATGACACCCTGGTCTACTGCTGTGTCAGGTAACTCTTAACCTCCATGTCTTCTTGTTACTTAATTAATCCCTTCCCTCCCCCTCATCTTCCTTTCTTATATTCTTTACATTGTTTGTGTTTACCTTGTTGCTACCTTGTCTTACATGACACCCTGGTCTTCTGCTCTGCCAGTTAGCTCTTAACCTCCATGTCTCCTTGTTACTTAATTAATCCCTTCCCTCCCCCTCATCTTCCTTTCTTATATTCTTTACATTGTTTGTGTTTACCTTGTTGCTACCTTGTCTTACATGACACCCTGGTCTTCTGCTCTGCCAGTTAGCTCTTAACCTCCATGTCTTCTTGTTACTTAATTAATCCCTTCCCTCCCCCTCATCTTCCTTTCTTATATTCTTTACATTTATTTGTCTTTACCTTGTTGCTACCTTGTCTTACATGACACCCTGGTCTTCTGCTCTGCCAGTTAGTTCTTAACCTCCTAACCTCCTTGTTACTTAATTAGCCCCTTTCCTCCCACTCATCTTCCTTTCTTATATTCTTTACATTTATTTGTCTTTACCTTGTTGCTACCTTGTCTTACATGACACCCTGGTCTTCTGCTCTGTCAGGTAGCTCTTAACCTCCATGCCTCCTTGTTACTTAATTAGTCGCTTTCTTCTCTCTCATCTTCCTTTCTTATATTCTTTACATTTCTTGTCCATTTTTTCTTTTACCTTCTGCAAGAACTCGCCAATATTTCTTACCTTGTTTTCCTCCCTGCCCGTAGAGCTTACACTATTCAAAACCTGGAATGGACTGTCAATGGTCACTTTGTCGTACAGGAAGCCAGAGGATAGTTCCGACACAGCTACAAAGTCCATTCCCGAGAGGTACCGCAGTGACGACGGACAACCAGTCAGCAACAGCGGAACTGACTGAGCAGAAGCAGACCCAGGGTTCTCCAGGTGAAGCACCACAGATACAAACAATACCAGGGTTTGGACCTCAGCAGCAGTTCCCGAGTTACGCCAGACCTGGCCCGCCTTACTTTGGATTTAACTTCGGAACTTCTCCACAACAACCAGGGGCAGCCGGACAACTCGGATCTCCACAACAACAGGTATAATGATAGCAACCTTAATAAAGTGAAGTAAGGCACTGTATACCAAGGAATAATTAGGACTATTGTAAATAATATTTGTTCAGTAGTTGTCAACCGCTTAGGACCTCGTAGTGCTGTTTCTTATGGCCCCAAAATCAACTGCCCTGCCGACATGCTTCTCATAGGAGAGGGTACAGGGTTGTGCTGTAGCAGCCACGGTGGGGACGTAAATTTGATTTCCTTTCATGACGTTTTAATTGGGTTGAACTCGGCAGTATAGGGCCACGCCGTGGCTCAGTGGTTAGACCATTTGGCTCTCATCAGCGCGGCGGCCCGGGTTCGATCCCAGGCGACCGCAAAGTAAGTTTTGTCGTGGTCAACACGGCGCTGGGGCGGCTTTTCTCCGATATCTCCGGTTTGCCCCGCCATCTCATTCCACCGGTGCTCCATCTTCATCTCATGTACCATCAGTTTCATCGCCTGCAGTGCCGTATGTAGTAAAAGCGGGCGTTAAACACTACATATTTGGTTTCATTTTGGCAGTCTAGTAGTTCACGATACCAATGGGAGATTGGGTGTCCCTAGACAGTCATATCCAGTGGGATTATAAAACACCTTACTGTCCTAGGCGTGCTAATACGCAGTCGATTCTACGAAAGCTTTCAATAGTCTTCCGGTATATTCACTTCCGTCCCGAAGCAGACGTACGAGGACTTGTAGACTCCAGGAAGTGATCTAATATAAAGCCTCACGTAAAAAGAGATGTTTTTCGTAGATTTTCACGGTGAGCACAGAGTATCAACTGCAATGCTTCCTCATTCTCTTGCAGACACTCTGAGAATTGTACCACTTCTCTCAAAACTTCAACCAGAGCCCAACTCATACTAAAGAAAAACACAGATCTGAACTCAAGTTCCACGCAAACCTTGTTCTGTTCAGTTCATTCCGTACAGCTTCAACGTTGAAAATGTTGCAATATGCCTGTGTTATATAAACATTGCATTCTGAAGTAAGGTTAACATCACTACAGTAACACTGAACCGTCACCGAATGTTCCCATTGGCCCCACTAACTAAAAAGACGTCTCTAACCCTTCGTGTATATCGGACCAAAATAACTTACTGTAGAGAAGTGATTTCAATACTACAAAGTCATGCAAGTGTCTAAACACCTTATGAAGGTTTCAGTTTCATTATATTTAATGACAGTACCACAATCCTTATGGAATATTGATTTTATGGTGCAATCAAGCTTAAATAAAACTTCACGTACTTCAGTTACACATATTGCCTCGAAAAAATTAATTTAATTAAACAATGCATGCTACGGTGATCTAGTCGTTCTTTCCCCTTTGTTCTGTTCGTTTGGTTCCATCACTAAGCGCTCTAGGGAAAAGAACACGTCATACAGAAACCCTTACCAAATCTGACGAAATGTTCTTAAATTTTATATCAAAAATTTAGGTTAGTGGCCCAAACCCATGGGTTACCATTGACAACGTCCTCAACAAACAAAATATTCACACAGAAAAATTGTTATTTTAAATCTTCCTTATTCTCAAACCTGAATGTCTGGTAACTCTAAGCTCTATGTACCCTGTACTTATTTGAACATCATTTCATTCATCGTCCGATATGACTTAACTTTGGAGGTTTTCTCTTCTCCTGAAAGATGAATGTCTGGTAACTCTAAGCTCTATGTACCCTGTACTTATTTGAACATCATTTCATTCATCGTCCGATATGACTTAACTTTGGAGGTTTTCTCTTCTCCTGAAAGATGAATGTCTGGTAACTCTAAGCTCTATGTACCCTGTACTCATTTGAACATCATTTCATTCATCGTCCGATGTGACTTAACGTTGGAGGTTTTCTCTTAACCTGAAAGATGAATGTCTGGTAACTCTAAGCTCTATGTACCCTGTACTCATTTGAACATCATTTCATTCATCGTCCCATATGACTTAACGTTGGACGTTTTCTCTAATCCTGAAAGATGAATGTCTGGTAACTCTAAGCTCTATGTACCCTGTACTCATTTGAACATCATCTCATTCATCATCCGATATGACTTAACGTTGGAGGTTCTCTCTTATCCTGAAAGATGAATGTCTGGTAACTCTAAGCTCTATGCACCCTGTACTCATTTGAACATCATCTCATTCATCGTCCGATATGACTTAACGTTGGAGGTTTTCTCTTATCCTGAAAGATGAATGTCTGGTAACTCTAAGCTCGATGTAACCTGTACTCATTTGAACATCATTTCATTCATCGTCCGATATGACTTAACGTTGGAGGTTCTCTCTTATCCTGAAAGATGAATGTCTGGTACCTCTAAGCTCTATGTACCCTGTACTCATTTGAACATCATTTCATTCATCGTCCGATATGACTTAACTTTGGAGGTTTTCCGTTATCCTGAAAGATGAATGTCTGGTAACTCTAAGCTCGATGTACCCTGTACTCATTTGAACATCATGTCATTCATCGTCCGATATGACTTAACGTTGGAGGTTCTCTCTTATCCTGAAAGGTGAATGTCTGGTAACTCTAAGCTCTATGTACCCTGTACTCATTTGAACATCATTTCATTCATCGTCCGATATGACTTAACGTTGGAGATTTTCTCTTATCCTGAAAGATGAATGTCTGGTAACTCTAAGCTCTATGTACCCTCTACTCATTTGAACATCATTTCATTCATCGTCCGATATGACTTAACGTTGGAGGTTCTCTCTTATCCTGAAAGATGAATGTCTGGTAACTCTAAGCTCTATGTACCCTGTACTCATTTGAACATCATTTCATTCATCGTCCGATATGACTTAACGTTGGAGATTTTCTCTTATCCTGAAAGATGAATGTCTGGTAACTCTAAGCTCTATGTACCCTCTACTCATTTGAACATCATTTCATTCATCGTCCGATATGACTTAACGTTGGAGATTTTCTCTTATCCTGAAAGATGAATGTCTGGTAACTCTAAGCTCTATGTACCCTGTACTCATTTGTACATCATTTCATTCATCGTCCGATATTACTTAACGTTGGAGGTTTTCTCTTATCCTGAAAGATGAATGTCTGTTAACTCTAAGCTCTATGTACCCTGTACTCATTTGAACATCATTTCATTCATCGTCCGAATCGACTTCACGTTCGTGGACGTAAATGAGCTAAATGTGGTAACTGTTTAGAATTTCTGGGTGTTTTTTTGTATGATAAAGTCACGAAACTAACTTTGATAGATCGTAAAAATGCAGATAGCCATCCCTAATACTTATATTACGATCGCAGTGCCCATTCTGCAGTTTCAGTATTTATGAAAGGGCATGAGTTCATGTTAAAATTTCAATTTTTTTTTTTTTTTTTTCAGATTCAGCCAAGAGCTACCCCATTCTACCCGAACGGTTACACAGGCTTCAACTTCCAAACAACAGCTGACCTCTTCAGCAGATTCAATCCCTCTTCCGGAACTGCAGGTGTTTCCAGTCCTACCACATCCTCTGCCGGTTCCGAAACAAGCGTGAGCTCTGGCAATGCTACACCTTCGGCACAGAGTCAGAACTTCGGTACTAATTTTGGTGGAACATTTCCCTTTGCTTCCGGCATTGGTCAAGGTTTTCCACAGAACCCATTTCCGTCCTCTGGGTTTGGAGGCATAGGACAAGGAAGCCCATCCACAAGCGCAGTAGATGACGGGTCTCAGAGATCTGTTGTAGGATTCTATGGCAGCGGTGCTCCGAATATAGGAAGCTACAGTTTTACCGGCAGTTCGCAGCAGGAGCAACAATTCCAACCCCAATTTCAGGTGAGTTTGACAAAAGCGCATCTAGCTATATCGACGTTTATTGTGTTTTCTGTCTGACGAATGCGTACAGTGGTTACGAGAGGTTGCTCCGTTTAGAGAGATCAGAGAAGACGGGAATATAGTACAGTACAGTCTGACCATCAAAACATCAGAACATCGTACGTAACACGACGTATATTGTATTACCTGTCTGACGAATGAGTACAGTTGTTATGGAAGGTCACTGCTCGGTTTAGAGAGATCAGAGAAGACGGGAATACAGTACAGTACAGTCTGACCATCAAAACATCAGAACATCCTACGTAACACGACGTATATTGTATTACCTGTCTGACGAATGAGTACAGTTGTTATGGAAGGTCACTGCTCGGTTTAGAGAGATCAGAGAAGACGGGAATATAGTACAGTACAGTCTGACCATCAAAACATCAGAACATCAGAACATCGTACGTAACACGACGTATATTGTATTAACTGTCTGACGAATGAGTACAGTTGTTATGGAAGGTCACTGCTCGGTTTAGAGAGATCAGAGAAGACGGGAATACAGTACAGTACAGTCTGACCATCAAAACATCAGAACATCCTACGTAACACGACGTATATTGTATTACCTGTCTGACGAATGAGTACAGTTGTTATGGAAGGTCACTGCTCGGTTTAGAGAGATCAGAGAAGACGGGAATATAGTACAGTACAGTCTGACCATCAAAACATCAGAACATCCTACGTAACACGACGTATATTGTATTACCTGTCTGACGAATGAGTACAGTTGTTACGAGAGGTTGCTCCGTTTAGAGAGATCAGAGAGGACGGGAATAGAGTACAGTACAGTCTGACCATCAAAACATCAGAACATCGTACGTAACACGAGGTATATTGTATTACCTGTCTGACGAATGAGTACAGTTGTTATGGGAGGTCACTGCTTGGTTTAGAGAGATCAGAGAAGACGGGAATATAGTACAGTACAGCCTGACCATAAAAACATCGGAACATCGTACGTAACACGAGGTATATTGTATTACCTGTCTGACGAATGAGTACAGTTGTTATGGGAGGTCACTGCTTGGTTTAGAGAGATCAGAGAAGACGGGAATATAGTACAGTACAGCCTGACCATAAAAACATCGGAACATCGTACGTAACACGACGTATATTGTATTACCTGTCTGACGAATGAGTACAGTTGTTATGGGAGGTCGCAGCTCGGTTTAGAGAGATCAGAGAAGACGGGAATATAGTACAGTACAGTCTGACCATCAAAACATCAGAACATCCTACGTAACACGACGTATATTGTATTACCTGTCTGACGAATGAGTACAGTTGTTATGGGAGGTCACTGCTCGGTTTAGAGAGATCAGAGAAGACGGGAATATAGTACAGTACAGTTTGACCATCAAAACATCAGAACATCGTACGTAACACGACGTATATTGTATTACCTGTCTGACGAATGAGTACAGTTGTTACGAGAGGTCGCTGCTCGGTTTAGAGAGATCAGAGAAGACGGGAATATAGTACAGCACAGTCTGACCATCAAAACATCAGAACATCGTACGTAACACGACGTATATTGTATTACCTGTCTGACGAATGAGTGCAGTTGTTATGGGAGGTCACTGCTTGGTTTAGAGAGATCAGAGAAGACGGGAATACAGTACAGTACAGTTTGACCATCAAAACATCAGATCATCGTACGTAACACGAGGTATATTGTATTACCTGTCTGACGAATGAGTACAGTTTTTATGGGAGGTCAGTAATCGGTTTAGAGAGATCAGAGAAGACGGGAATATAGTACAGTACAGTCTGACCATAAAAACATCGGAACATCGTACGTAACACGACGTATATTGTATTACCTGTCTGACGAATGAGTACAGTTGTTATGGGAGCTCGCTGCTCGGTTTATTGAGATCAGAGAAGACGGGAATATAGTACAGTACACTCTGACCATCAAAACATCAGAACATCGTACGTAACACGACGTATATTCTATTATCTGTCTGACGAATGAGTACAGTTGTTATGGGAGGTCGCTGCTCGGTTTAGAGAGATCAGAGAAGACGGGAATATAGTACAGTACACTCTGACCATCAAAACATCAGAACATCGTACGTAACACGACGTATATTGTATTACCTGTGTGACGAATGAGTACAGTTGTTATGGGAGGTCGCTGCTCGGTTTAGAGAGATCAGAGAAGACGGGAATATAGTACAGTACACTCTGACCATCAAAACATCAGAACATCGTACGTAACACGACGTATATTGTATTACCTGTCTGACGAATGAGTACAGTTGTTATGGGAGGTCGCTGCTCGGTTTAGAGAGATCAGAGAAGACTTAAATATAGTACAGTACAGTCTGACAATCAAAACATCAGAACATCGTACGTAACATGACGTATATTGTATAACCTGTCTGAGGAATGAGTACAGTTGTTATGGGAGGTCGCTGCTCGGTTTGGAGAGATCAGAGAAGACGGGAATATAGTACAGTACAGTCTGACCATCAAAACAACAGAAGATCATACGTAACACGACGTATATTGTATTACCTGTCTGAGGAATGAGTACAGTTGTTATAGGAGGTCGCTGCTCGGTTTAGAGAGATCAGAGAAGACGTAAATATAGTACAGTACAGTCTGACCACCAAAACATCAGAACATCGGACGTAACACGACGTATATTGTATTATCTGTCTGACGAATGAGTACAGTTGTTATGGGAGGTCACTGCTCGGTTTAGAGAGATCAGAGAAGACGGGAATATAGTACAGTATAGTCTGACCATCAAAACATCAAAACATCGTACGTAACAGGAGTGGTCGCATACAGAACTTTCCAGGCTTCATTTTTAGGCGTTGAAGTTCTAGTTGGCAGCAGATTTTTGGTATACGTGATTTATGTACAGCAGAATGGCTTAAAACAATCTTTGGAAGCAGTATATAATTACTGTAAAGAATGGAGTTTAAAAGTAATGCAGGATAAGATACAGACTATAGTGTTTTAAAATGGAGAGAAATTAAGTAAATATGAAAAATTGAATGAATGAAAAAAATATGGGGTTGTTATGTATTACATTTACTTAGGAATTGAAATAGACAACAGAGGGAATTCGGAGAAGCAAAATAAATTTGCCTTAGCAAAAGAAAAAGGAGCTTTATCAGCCATCAAGTGCTGCAAGTACAAAGTACGGGATATAAATATCAAATGGTTAGAGAAAATTTATAGTACGGTGGTAGAGGCAAAACTGTTATATGGGATAGAAGTATGGGGAGTAGAAGGAGGATGGGAAGTTATAGATGAGATACATAGGAGATGCTCTAAAGAAATGGTTGGGTTTCCAAATGCAACTGTTAGGCAGTTACACAAATAGAGATGGGTAGAGTTGCCAGTAAAGGGAATTGAAACTCTGGTACAGAATATTGAATCCGCAAGAAAGGAATTTGTTAAAAAATGTTTAATTTAGCAAGAGTTACAGATTATTGAATCTGCAAGTAAGGAATTTGTTAAAAAATGTTTAATTTAGCAAGAGTTAGAGAATACTGAATCTGCAAGAAAGGAATTTGTTAAAACAATGTTTAATTTAGCAATAGTTACAGAATATTGAATCTGCAAGAAAGGAATTTGTTAAAACAATGTTTAATTTAGCAATAGTTACAGAATGTTGAATCTGCAAGAAAGGAATTTGTTAAAAAATGTTTAATTTAGCAAGAGTTACAGAATACTGAATCTGCAAGAAAGGAATTTGTTAAAAAAATGTTTAATTTAGCAAGAGTTACAGAATATTGAATCTGCAAGAAAGGAATTTGTTAAAACGATGTTTAATTTAGCAAGAGTTACAGAATATTGAATCTGCAAGTAAGGAATTTGTTAAAACAATGTTTAATTTAGCAAGAGTTACAGAATATTGAATCTGCAAGAAGGGAATTTGTTAAAACGATGTTTAATTTAGCAATAGTTACAGAATATTGAATCTGCAAGAAAGGAATTTGTTAAAACAATGTTTAATTTAGCAAGAGTTACAGAATATTGAATCTGCAAGAAAGGAATTTGTTAAAACAATGTTTAATTTAGCAAGAGTTACAGAATATTGAATCTGCAAGAAAGGAATTTGTTAAAACAATGTTTAATTTAGCAAGAGTTACAGAATATTGAATCTGCAAGAATGGAATTTGTTAAAACAATGTTTAATTTAGCAAGAGTCAAGTTTAAAGAACTAGGGATGTGTCAAATGTCGTAGAAATAACTAGAGAGCGATGGATTAGGGCAAATGTGGAGAAAAGGGAAAGCAATGTAAAAAATTTCTGTAAATATGCATCAAAAATATTCAAAGACATAGAAGTGCAGAAAATATTTAGTGAAATAGCTGAGAAGAGGTCTTTAGTTGTTTTATATACCAATGAAGGGGGCTTGGGGAAGGGAAAAGTACATAGACGTGACGAATAAGGATGAGAGAGAAGGTATTGCATGGGTGAGAGCAGGAGTATGTCAACTAAAAGGTATAAGAAAGGCTACTGTCCCATATGTGGTGGAAATGAGAACTTAGAACATATATTTTTTGAGTTTAAAGTGTCAGAAATTTAGAGGAAAGAGTTTATTAATAAGAAATGCTTTAAGATAGACAGGAATATAGCTATAGCTGAAATGTTAAAGATAGTAAGAAGATCGTTTCTTGGACAAATATAAAAAGAGTGGTTATGGACAGTGAACAGAGCTAATAATAAACCTGCATTGTTATAATTAATTGTTTAGAAATAAGATCTACTGTAAAAGTGGGTATGACTGGTACAGAGCCAGGGCTGAACACCAGGCACGCTCAATTGTACTGGTTAGTTAAAATAAAGAAATAAATAAACAGAAACAAACAAATAGACATTATAGCATCAAATTAATAATTTTCTATTTTGCAGTTATTCTTTAATAGACTTAGAAACAGATACAAAGAAAATGGAGAAAACTTATTCTGATCATTTTGGTTGCTTAAATGAAAGAAACTTCCATGCAAACTAAACCTGTAATAAAACCTGAAAATACAATATACACAATGGTTTATGCATGTGAGAAGCATTCAAACGCACAAGCTGCAATCAGACTTGTGTCTGTTTACGTTGACAATAAGATATTCGCATTTTTTGTTATAATTTGTAAACAAATATACAAATGTTCTTAAGTTTTTGTAGATAGTCTCTCCTTAAATCTCTTAAATACCATCCCTCAAGAGTAATCACACGCAGATACGTTTGTGTAATTAAAAATACCAAATTTTAAACTTGTTTATGTACTTTTTGTTTTCAGAACTCTTTCCAGCCGAGCTCTGGCTTTGGACCAACCGCAGGATTTGGCCAGTTTCCGTCAGCGACGGGCTTCGATAGCTTTGGACAGTTTGGCTTTGGACCATCTGGTGGCCTGACAGGAGCATCAGGATTTGGCAGTGGCGATATTCAAAACACTCAAACGGCACAACAAATCCTGAACCAGAGTTAAAACAAGAGAAAATGAAATAATATTTAATTATATTTTATACTTCCTAAATTTGTATTCTTTACACTTTCGTGCCAAAATGTGGACATTTCAATAAAACAATTAATAAAAATAGTAAAATTATTTTAAATTTATCCCTTGGAATACCGTAATTACTGTTTTTATTAAACATAATCCACTGACAGAACTTCATCGACTATCTCTTTCCTGATAGTAGTAGTAGAAGTAGTAGTGGCTTTAAAGTGGTGCAGAGCTGCAGAGGTCCCAACATACATTTACAGTCAGATACAATGTCAACAACAATACATCCATAAGCAATCTCAAAGAGAAGTACTGAAATTACAAAAGTAGCTGTACTTAATCAAAAATACAAAAATCAAACTAAAGTAACCTCACAGATTAAAGTAAATAATCTATGGTTGTTATCACCTCCGAAGATTAAACACCTTTTCAGACCGGTGATAGACAAACTTGATTTCCAAGTTCCGGGAGTGTACCGCATTCCCTGTGAATGTGGGACACCGTATATAGGACAAAGCGGAAGGACCATCGCTACTAGAATAATCAAACGTGAATGGAGCATTCGTTTAATGCAACCTGAGAAGTCTGGACTGGCAGAGCATTGTTTTGATAACGACCATAGAGCCAACTTTCGGGAGTGTACCACATTCCCTGTGAATGTGAGACATCGTAAATAGGACAAACCGGAAGGACCATCGCTACTAGAATAATCAAACATGAACGGAGCATTCGTTTAATGCAACCTGAGAAGTCTGGACTGGCAGAGCATTGTTTTGATAACGACCATAGAGCCAATTTTCGGGAGTGTACCACATTCCCTGTGAATGTGAGACATCGTAAATAGGACAAACCGGAAGGACCATCGCTACTAGAATAATCAAACATGAACGGAGCATTCGTTTAATGCAACCTGAGAAGTCTGGACTGGCAGAACATTGTTTTGATAACGACCATAGAGCCAACTTTCGGGAGTGTACCGCATTCCCTGTGAATGTGAGACATCGTATATAGGACAAACCGGAAGGACCATCGCTACCAGAATAATCGAACATGAACGGAGCATTCGTCTAATACAATCTGAAAATTATGGGCTGGCAGAGCATTGTTTTGATAACGACCATAGAGCCAACTTTCGGGAGACGACCATCTTGGCAAAATGCAACAGCTACTGGAAGCGGAGAGTTAAGGGGGCTTTGGACATTTCCTCCGAGAGGAGCATGCTTAATCGTGATGTTGGATTTCAGTTCAGTTCCTCTTGAAAACCGAATTTAAAATGGAAATCCGCCCTCTTAATAAGGACAGATCTATACAGTTTGATAATCAAGTTAAGTAGTTACGTTTTTTGACACAATTTTCTATACTCCCGCCATCTCCTGACCTAGCATTTAATTTACTTAAAAATTCTTCTGCTCAGTAATGCGAATTTTGATAGTATTTTGTCTTTGTTTATAGTTGTGTTATATCAATATTTCCAACCGTCTTTTCACCTGGCTTGCTTCCCGAGAAAACTTGAAAATATACGTCGCCAGCGAAGCTTCAGGTCTTATTTAACTTAATATTTATTCAGATAAACATAATTATATGGTTGGTACAAGGTACTATAGTAGACTTTAATTGATAGATATTTAGTATTACACTTATCACGTAAATAAACTGCAACTTACATCATCTACATCCCTCTAATCAGAGCTGTACACTGATCTATTCTTGTCGGAATTCTAACCTCACCAACTGTACATTTTTCTTTACTCAAGTCGTAAATACTTGAAACTGACTAATTGGTAAACTCTGGATGTTAATTTTACCACTTCATCAATAGCAAGTCTGGATATTTGCCATAGAACTTGTTAAACACGTTCAATTACTGTCTCTTCACCACTGCGTAACTTATGTTTAGAGCCAGGAAGTTCGTACCGATTTCCTTGAGCAGTGTAGAGCGGCCAGGCATGGTTATACAACACAGCGCTACTAGCAAGGACAAGGTTCATCGTAGAATGCAACTCATTACTACAAAACAGTTGTAACTGCATGACACAGAGCTAGGAAGTTCGTACCGATTTCCTTGAGCAGTGTAAGAGCAGCCAGGCATGGCTATACCACGCAGCGCTACTAGCAAGGACAAGGTTCATCGTAGAATGCAACTCATTACTACAAAACAGGTGTAACTGCATGACACAGAGCTAGGAAGTTCGTACCGATTTCCTTGAGCAGTGTAAGAGCAGTCAGGCATGGCTATACCACGCAGCGCTACTAGCAATGACAATGTTCATCGTAGAATGCAACTCATTACTACAAAACAGTTGTAACTGCATGACACAGAGCTAGGAAGTTCGTACCGATTTCCTTGAGCAGTGTAAGAGCGGCCAGGCATGGCTATACAACACAGCGCTACTAGCAAGGGCAAGGTTCATCGTAGAATACAACTCATTACTACAAAACAGATGTAACTGTATGGCACAGAGCTAGGAAGTCCGTACCGATTTCCTTGAGCAGTATAAGAGCGGCCAGGCATGGCTATACAACGCTACTAGTTATGACAAGGTTCATCGTAGAATAATACTAATTACTAAGAAACAGGTGTAACTGCATGACACAGAGCTAGGAAGTTCGTACCGATTTCCTTGAGCAGTGTAAGAGCGGCCAGACATGGCTATACAACACAGCGCTACTAGCATGAACAAAGGTTCATGGTAGAATACAACTCATTACTACAAAACAGATGTAACTGTATAGCACAGAGCTAGGAAGTCCGTACCGATTTCCTTGAGCAGTGTAAGAGCGGCCAGGCATGGCTATACAACACAGCGCTACTAGCAAGGGCAAGGTTCATCGTAGAATACAACTAATTACTACGAAACAGGTGTAACTGCATGACACAGAGCTAGGAAGTTCGTACCGATTTCCTTGAGCAGTGTAAGAGCGGCCAGACATGGCTATACAACACAGCGCTACTAGCATGAACAAAGGTTCATGGTAGAATACAACTCATTACTACAAAACAGATGTAACTGTATAGCACAGAGCTAGGAAGTCCGTACCGATTTCCTTGAGCAGTGTAAGAGCGGCCAGGCATGGCTATACCACACAGCGCTACTAGCAAGGGCAAGGTTCATCGTAGAATACAACTCATTACTACAAAACAGGTGTAACTGCATGACACAGAGCTAGGAAGTTCGTACCGATTTCCTTGAGCAGTGTAGAGCGGCCAGGCATGGCTATACAACGCAGCGCTAATAGCAAGGACAAGGTTCATCGTAGAATACAACTCATTACTACAAAACAGTTGTAACTACATGACACAGAGCTAGGAAGTTGGCACCGATTTCCTTGAGCAGTGTACGAGCGGCCAGGTAGGGCTATACAACACAGCACTACTAGCAAGGACAAGGTTCATCGTAGAATACAACTCATTACTACAAAACAGTTGTAACTGCATGACACAGAGCTAGGAAGTTGGCACCGATTTCCTTGAGCAGTGTACGAGCGGCCAGGTAGAGCTATAAACCACAGCGCTACTAGCAAGGACAAGGTTCATCGTAGAATACAACTCATTACTACAAAACAGGTGTAACTGCATGACACAGAGCTAGGAAGTTCGTACCGATTTCCTTGAGCAGTGTAAGAGCGACCAGGCAGGGCTATACAACACAGCACTACTAGCAAGGACAAGGTTCATCGTAGAATACAACTCATTACTACAAAACAGTTGTAACTACATGACACAGAGCTAGGAAGTTCGTACCGATTTCCTTGAGCAGTGTACGAGCGGCCAGGTAGGGCTATAAACCACAGCGCTACTAGCAAGGACAAGGTTCATCGTAGAATACAACTCATTACTACAAAACAGGTGTAACTGCATGACACAGAGCTAGGAAGTTCGTACCGATTTCCTTGAGCAGTGTAAGAGCGACCAGGCAGGGCTATACAACACAGCACTACTAGCAAGGACAAGGTTCATCGTAGAATACAACTCATTACTACGAAACAGGTGTAACTGCATGACACAGAGCTAGGAAGTTCGTACCGATTTCCTTGAGCAGTGTAAGAGCAGCCAGGCATGGCTATACAACGCAGCGCTACTAGCAATGACCAGGTGCATCGTAGAATACAACTCATTACTATAAAACAGGTGTAACTGCATGACACAGAGCTAGGAAGTTCGTACCGATTTCCTTGAGCAGTGTGAGAGCGGCCAGGCATGGATATACCACGCAGCGCTACTAGCAATGACAAGGTTCATCGTAGAATACAACTCATTACTACAAAACAGGTGTAACTGCATGACACAGAGCTAGGAAGTTCGTACCAATTTCCTTGAGCAGTGTAAGAGCGGCCAGGCATGGATATACCACGCAGAGCTACTAGCAAGGGCAAGTTTCATCGTAGAATACAACTCATTACTACAAAACAGGTGTAACTGCATGGCACAGAGCTAGGAATTTCGTACCGATTTCCTTGAGCAGTGTAAGAGCGGCCAGGCATGGCTATACAACGCAACGCTACTAGCAAGGGCATGGTTCATCGTAGAATACAACTTATTACTACAAAACAGTTGTAACTGCACGACACAGAGCTAGGAAGTTCGTACCGATTTCCTTGAGCAGTGTAAGAGCGGCTAGACATGGCTATACAACACAGCGCTACTAGCAAGGGCAAGGTTCATCGTAGAATACAACTCATTACTACAAAACAGATGTAACTGTATGGCACAGAGCTAGGAAGTCCGTACCGATTTCCTTGAGCAGTGTAAGAGCGGCCAGGCATGGCTATACCACACAGCGCTACTAGCAAGGGCAAGGTTCATCGTAGAATACAACTCATTACTACAAAACAGGTGTAACTGCATGACACAGAGCTAGGAAGTTCGTACCGATTTCCTTGAGCAGTGTAGAGCGGCCAGGCATGGCTATACAACGCAGCGCTAATAGCAAGGACAAGGTTCATCGTAGAATACAACTCATTACTACAAAACAGATGTAACTGTATGACACAGAGCTAGGAAGTTCGTAACGATTTCCTTTTGCAGTGTAAGAGCGGCCAGGCATGGCTATACCACGCAGGGCTACTAGCAGGGACAAGGTTCATCGTAGAATACAGCTCATTACTACAAAACAGGTGTAACTGCATGACACAGAGCTAGGAAGTTCGCACCGATTTCCTTGAGCAGTGTAGGAGCGGCCAGGCATGGCTATACCACGCAGCGCTACTAGCAAGGGCAAGGTTCATCGTAGAATAAAACTCATTACTACAAAACAGCTGTAACTGTATGACATAGAGCTAGGAAGTTCGTACCGATTTCCTTGAGCAGTGTAGGAGTGGCCAGGCATGGCTATACCACACAGCGCTACTAGCAAGGGCAAGGTTCATCGTAGAATACAACTCATTACTACAAAACAGGAGTAACTGTATGGCACAGAGCTAGGAAGTTCGTAACGATTTCCTTTTGCAGTGTAAGAGCGGCCAGGCATGGCTATACCACGCAGGGCTACTAGCAGGGACAAGGTTCATCGTAGAATATAGCTCATTATTACAAAACAGGTGTAACTGCATGACACAGAGCTAGGAAGTTCGTACCAATATGCTTGAGCAGTGTAAGAGCGGTCAGGCATGGCTATACAACGCAGCACTACTAGCAAGGGCAAGGTTCATCGTAGAATACAGCTCATTGCTACAAAACAGGTGTAACTGCATGACACAGAGCTAGGAAGTTCGCACCGATTTCCTTGAGCAGTGTAGGAGCGGCCAGGCATGGCTATACCACGCAGCGCTACTAGCAAGGGCAAGGTTCATCGTAGAATACAACTCATTACTACAAAACAGCTGTAACTGTATGACATAGAGCTAGGAAGTTCGTACCGATTTCCTTGAGCAGTGTAGGAGTGGCCAGGCATGGCTATACCACACAGCGCTACTAGCAAGGGCAAGGTTCATCGTAGAATACAACTCATTACTACAAAACAGGTGTAACTGTATGGCACAGAGCTAGGAAGTTCGTGCCGATTTCGTTGAGCAGTGTAAGAGCGGCCAGGCATGGCTATACCACACAGCGCTACTAGCAAGGACAAGGTTCATCGTAGAATACAACTCATTACTACAAAACAGGTGTAACTGTATGACACATAGCACGTTGTTAGGAAGGAAGACATTCGAATAACATCTTTGTTTTACTTCAAAGATAAGCAACTAAATTTGCTGTACAGCCATTGTATGTTTTCTGAAAGTGTACTTATTCATGTCTTATTTACTTCATTATTTACATTTACATTTCAGTGGGATACTTCAGCAAATATAGAAAAAAGAAAAGCCAGATTGAGAAACTAAATAATTAACGAATTTGCAACGGATTATCAATGAACTAAATCTTGTTTTACGTGACAGAATGAGTTTTTCATTTGAAAGGCTTAAGAGATACAGTATTGTTTTTAGTAATATGGCCGCAGATGAGTAAATATATAGTAAAATTCCTGCTTTGGCATTTTGTCTAGAAAGTGTCTTCAGATATTTAAGAAATTAATTTTATTATTTGGATATTATTTTAGATTAGATCAGGAAATGTTACAATCCGCGTTATAATTGCTTTGGTGTTGCCACAATGTGCCTATTTAAATAATGAGATCAGCCAGAAACAAACCCGTATGTACTATATAAGTATTTGTATGTTGTACGTAATGATCTAAGTAGATGTGCATCTACGAATGGCTCGTAAGTCATTTTTCTTACTCTGGGCAACCGGTTTCAATGCCTCTCCGCCGTGAATTTCTTATCTATGACTTGTTTGGTTGCCGGGAGAAGGTCAGTTGCAACCTGTACGGCGAGAGTACGAACTTCCTAGCCCTGGTTATGTTTAACAACACTCGTTAGTTCCGATACTGTTTTGTTTTTTCCTTGCTGTCCCCTCTCCCAGTTACGTCGATAAGCTAGGTTAATTACGAATTAACTTAATGTATATTTCTAGACGTTCTCTGTCATCGAGCCAGGCATAGTGATGTAGAGCCATCGACGTATATTTTAGTATATAGTTTTATAATTGAGCTATACTTGGCACTAAATAGTTTGAACAGACGCGAGCATATGTATTCCGATACGGGCAAGACTGACCTACGGGAGGGAGGCGGGTTTCTTATCAGTTGGTTGTGCCAGGACACTTCAGTTTCCGTATATCTGACCATTGAGTTCGGCGCACAGGTATTTAAGCCTCAAAAGAAAATAAACACAATTTTGCCACATAAAACGTAAGTTGTTTTATAGAACTCTCCAGTATCAACTTAGGTATTTATCGATCCTTTTCTTATTGACGTCATTTTCTCTCTCGCTCACACATACCTGAACCATTTTAATGTTCCTTTTTTCTTTTTAAATGCATTTTCAGTACTCAAGCTTGTAGTTTTATCTGGAACGAGATACTTCTTCCTTTCATAGGTTAGCAATAATTAATATAATATTAAACTGCGCGGTATATAAAATTAAATGTATCTTGTATCGAAAATAAGTACATTATTTCCTCTGTTACAGTTCTCAAGAACAGATTATATGGACATACTACTACAATTAATATAGCCACCAAGTTACCAAATGACTTAACGACCAACGAAATAAATAGAATAAATATTTTGTTTGATAATGAAATACAAAATCACGTTAGCGTCACCGGCATGTTGGAGGTTTCACGAAGGAATTTTTTAAAAGTCAGTAAAACTGATATGATGCATTTCACTTTTAGCCTCACGAAGAGACCATTGAACTAGACTGGGTCTGAACTTTCAACCTTGGGATCAGAATGTCGGTACCTGAGTCATGCCGGCCACTTTCAGTAGCAGTATCATCATCATCGTCATCATCATCATCATTATCATAATCATATTTATTCACAGAAAAGCTTTAGAGCGAAATATATAGTTTGTAAATCAGGTTTTCTTCAGTGAATTATTTATTTGAAATATATATTGAACACTATCAGTTATACCAATAAATGTGCAATATATGTATAGATTTATATCTGAGAAATAAATAAATATGTGTTAGTTTCAGTTTAAGTATTAGATTGATTCCGATCACAGTATAAAGTTTTGTGATAAGAATTGTAATGGATTTGGTGTAAAAAGAAATAAACAAAAGACTGATGTCTTATAGACATTCAAATTAAAAATCTTAATGATTTCTTCACTCGTTACCAACCTTGTAACTTAGAGTTTACATTGCTCGTAAGTAAGAATATAACAGAAGAATATTAAAAGCTAGCCGAGGCATAATTAAGCATTTTCCTGATAACTTCGGGGAGCATCTTCTTCATCAAGTCATAATACTTTGGACGAAGGTAAGATCGACGAAGTAAGACCAACGACGGGAAACGAGATACCAGCACGAATCTTGATATATATGCTGCCACAACTTTGGGGCATCGAAACCCACAACAACGGAGGAATCCTGCTACATATGTCGTAACTTCGGGGCATCGAAACCCACAACAACGAAGGAATCCTGCTACATATGTCGTAACTTCGGGGCATCGAAACCCACAACAACGAAGGAATCCTGCTACATATGTCGTAACTTCGGGGCATCGAAACCCACAACAACGAAGGAATCCTGCTACATATGTCGTAACTTCGGGGCATCGAAACCCACAACAACGAAGGAATCTGCTACATATGTCGTAACTTCGGGGCATCGAAACCCACAACAACGAAGGAATCCTGCTACATATGTCGTAACTTCGGGGCATCGAAACCCACAACAACGAAGGAATCCTGCTACATATGTCGTAACTTTGGGGCATCGAAATCCACAACAACGAAGGAATCCTGCTACATATGTCGTAACTTCGGGGCATCGAAACCCACAACAACGAAGGAATCCTGCTACATATGTCGTAACTTTGGGGCATCGAAATCCACAACAACGAAGGAATCCTGCTACATATGTCGTAACTTTGGGGCATCGAAATCCACAACAACGAAGGAATCCTGCTACATATGTCGTAACTTCGGGGCATCGAAACCCACGACAACGAAGGAATCCTGCTACATATGTCGTAACTTTGGGGCATCGAAATCCACAACAACGAAGGAATCCTGCTACATATGTCGTAACTTTGGAGCATCGAAACCCACAACAACGAAGGAATCCTGCTACATATGTCGTAACTTTGGGGCATCGAAATCCACAACAACGAAGGAATCCTGCTACATATGTCGTAACTTCGGGGCATCGAAATCCACAACAACGAAGGAATCCTGCTACATATGTCGTAACTTTGGGGCATCGAAATCCACAACAACGAAGGAATCCTGCTACATATGTCGTAACTTTGGAGCATCGAAACCCACAACAACGAAGGAATCCTGCTACATATGTCGTAACTTTGAGGCATCGAAACCCACAACAACGAAGGAATCCTGCTACATATGTCGTAACTTTGGGGCATCGAAACACACAACAACGGAGGAATCCTGCTACATATGTCGTAACTTTGGGGCATCGAAACCCACAACAACGAAGGAATCCTGCTACATATGTCGTAACTTTGGGGCATCGAAACCCACAACAACGAAGGAATCCTGATACATATGTCGTAACTTTGGGGCATCGAAACCCACAACAACGAAGGAATCCTGATACATATGTCGTAACTTTGGGGCATCGAAACCCACAACAACGAAGGAATCCTGATACATATATATATATATATATATATATATATATATACAATAAAAATACATGTCTAGATATACAACATTAACAAACTATAAACCAGAGTGTATCTATGGAGCAGAAACATTAATTTTAAACAGACAAGCAGATAGAAAGAACATATAGAAAAAAACAACAAAGATTATTAGAAAAAAATTATTTCCTCAAGTGGTAGGTGAGAAACACAGAGTTACAAGTAAAACGGAAAAAATATACAGACATCCATAGCGATATTAGGCAACCAGGGTTACAACTCTATTGATATATTAATCCATTAACTTCAAATAGGTTCACAAAACAAATTATGTAATTTTACAAAAATAGACGTAAAGCACAAGTAGAGATTATGAAATAGATTGGTAAAGTAGAAAATGATTTAAAATTGGCAGAGATCACTCAAGACAATATCCTAGACAGGGACGTATTTAGAATGAAGGTACATAAGTGGCAAGTTGACCAAGAGGACAAACCGAACAACGTGGACACACGAGAGAAAGAAAGTTCACAGCTGAAGAATGAGAAAACTTGGGATACATAGAATAGCTAAGAAATATCACTAAGTCCTACGCGGGTTTATTATTCTATAATTCGTTAGTTTTATCTGCACTATGTTTGCATAGATCTAGTATTGTCTTGCACTCAAAAATACTCTACCAATGTATTACGTTTTTAGATTCCTGAACCCTAAGGAATAATTTTAATAAAAATGTCTCTGAACAGTGGAACCTTTGTAAAATAAAAAAGTAGGTGTGTAATTAAGAATATTTCAAAGATACGATAGGAGCATTACTCAAGAAAGTTACACATCAGCAAACGATATTTTGTGTAGAGTATTTTCCTTTACGTCTTATATACCCAAAAGTGGCTCTAACGCTTTCGACTGACGTACATAAGTCTTTTATTGTTTTGCAGTATATATACGAGGGCTGTTTTGACAAAGTACCTTTACTCATCCTCCTAATTTTGATGGTCCTTCTCAAAATAGTCTCCTCTGAATGCGATGCACTTGTCCCAGCGTTTCTACCAGTCTTCAAAGACATGTTGGAAACCATTTTTGAGAGATCCTTCAAATACGCCTCCATAGCCTACACCACTGCTTCTGATGATGGATAATGCCTACCACGAAGGCATTTCTTCAAGTTAGGGAATAGAAAAATGTCACATGGGCCTAAATCCGGACTATAGGGAGGGTGAGGGATACACTTTACGTTAATTTTTGCAATATATTCAGCGACAACATTGGCAATATACGGCCGCGCATTATCGTGGTGCAGCATCCAGCCTGCTTCACGGAAATGTGGTCTTTTGCGCTTGGCATGGACTGGCAATGTTTTCAGGACATCCCTGTAGTATTGTCCAGTAACTGATGTGTGTGCAGGTATAACATGCTAATAAACCATTCCACGAATATCAAAGAATGAGATGACCATAACTTTTCCAGCAGAAGCAACCACTTTTGCTTTTTTGTGGGTTGCTGATGAAGGAGATTTCCACATTGAGCTTTGCTGTTTGCTCTCAGGATCAAAAGGATGTAGAAAAGTTTCATCAGCAGTAATTACGTTTGAAAGAAACCCCGTATCTTCCTCTAACATCAACTTTAACTGCATGCAGACCTGCATGTGAATGTTCTTTTGTTTGGGAATCAACAGTCTTGGAACCCATCGCGCACAAACACGTCTCATGTGTAATGTTTCTGTCACCAACGTGTGGGTGGCACCCAATGAAATGTTCAGTATTTTAGAAAGTAATCTTAAGGTAATTCGTCGATCCTCTCTCACAATGGCAGCAGCAGTGTTGATGTTTTCTTCCGTAAGAGCAGTAACTGGAGCACCGGGTCCACCTTCCTTTGAAATTGACTGTCTCCGCTCTTTAAACATTTTAAACCACCTACGAGCTGTGCTGTAGGGAAGAACAGACTCTCCATAGGCCTCCTGTAACATTGTATAGGCCTCAACTGAAGATTTGTTGAGACAAAAGCAGAATTTCAAAGCCGTATATTGTTCCTCGCGTGTTACTTCCATTACAGCGGTAGGTGATACTGAACATATCTGAACTTGCCTGGTTCTCACAGGCGGGAACCAGGAGTACCAACAATGAAACTACTACGGCGTGTTTGTTTCAGATTAAGCTAACAGAATATAATAAGATTGAATTTTATTTTACTATGACCGTAAAAAATTATGATCATTCTTTATAGAACAGTACTTGTATTTTCAAGATCTTCTCGGGAAACGAGCCAGGTGAAAATACAATTAGAAATAAAGCTTCGGGAGCGTCCATCTCTCCCATCATCAGGATATTTTAATAAATATTATAATCACAAATTTATCACTGGATACAACTAAAATATAAACAAAGACAAAGCACTGTCAATACTTGCACAATACCAACTCCAATACTCAGACCATAATACAGATTCCAAGATGGCGCCCGTCGAAGCCCAGCGACTCTGGTTACGCAGAATAGGAAACTATACACAATGGACATAATATAATCCATATTACGGAGCAGCGAGGTAACTCCTAAGCATTTATCACTTTATACTTTCAACTAAAATGTGCAATGACATAAATAAAGAGCATCATGACAAATTCTAAGAGCTTATCACATTATATAGTAGCACGACCAGTACTATGCATTTTCCACCTTATACTTCCAATCAAAATTTAATTTATAAGACATGACAACTCATAAGCATTAAACACAGCAAACTTTATCTTATTGGACTGTATCATCCTATCGTCTGTAGCAAGTACTAAATTTTCTTTTATATTGTTTACATGGTAACCTTTTCTGGCAAGGACATACTGCTTATACTATAATATTTAAGAGAACTCAGCAGATTGTCCAGTTTACTCCAATTGTCACGTTTGAAGGTGTCAAGTTCCCTCACACTGCAAGATTCATTTAAAATTTTCCACTGGTAGGCTCATAATATTCCGTCTAGGTTATGAAATACTTTGAAACTTATTAAGTGAAGGGACATCAGTGAAGCTGGATCTTGAATGTTATTGAAAAGAACGTAACTAATCGTCTTTAATAATGACTATCAATGGGTTAAAATCTCCTCACCACTTCGGTTTTTAAGGACTCAAAACTGTCAATAACATCTTGTGCACACCAAATATTAAAATTATCTTCACTCTCTGTAAAATGTCTTGGATACATTCTTCAGGATTTCGTATTTTCTGGTTGAGCTTTAATGTGTGATGGGATGGATGATTCTTAAAAATCGTGGGGTAGACATCATCTATTAATTTTTGTACATTTCGAAGGGCACGAATTGGTTCACCATTTACAGGAAATATATCTTCCTTAACCTCAAAGCACTGTTCAAAATGAAGAATACAAACTACAGTTTTGTCATTTACTTTAAAATCTTTACGATGTATGATCCTGATCCACTTATCCATTTACGATTTTTCCTTCGCAAATTTAAATGTCGTGTGAGGTGCACTGCCATAATTAGATTGCAGCTGGGAACACAACAACGTTGCATTTCGACAATACTTCACAGTATATATTTAGGTAAACGTTATCACTTTATGTTAAATACTTAACTATAAACTAACTCGTTAGTCACTAATTGCCACTGTAATATGAATTACATTAATTCTTCAAACACACAATCAGAGTAAACAAACACACACTTTACTCTGTAGATATAATCACAACATAACAAGCTGGGCCACGAGCGCCGCCATTTTTCCTACAATCGATTCTCGTATTATGGTCTGAGTATTGGAGTTGGTGTTGACTTGCATCACTGAACAAAAGACTGTTTTCAGTAAATTAATTGCCAGGTCAGGAGATGGCGTGAGTATAGAAAACGAATTAGCTCAAAGAAACGTAACTACGTAACTTGATGATCAAGCTGTGTAGGTCTCGCTCCTTAACTCAACCGATTGCATTTTTCTTTAAAATTTTCGTCGCCAGGAAACTTTCTCTGTGAAGAGTCTACGAAGTAGATTTCATTCGCGGTGAATCTGGTTTAATCTGTAAGTGATAGTTGCAAAAGTGTACATATAACTCGTCGCTAAAATGCACAATTTTTGTAAAGTGCACTTGATTTCGTATCACCTACGAGGTATAGCTAATTTCATCTCTCAAATATTTTGTAGTTTTTGAGCATATAAGTCGTCATTTGCTTTTAACGTTTTAGCAACTCAGCTACAGTAAAAAACGGAAATGTTGCAAAGTACCGAAACACCTCCATACAAGGTTACACTGCAAATACACGCCTTGTAGTTTGATGAATAAATACAAAAGTGAATTTTAAAGAAACATAGCATGAGTTGGACGTTCTCCAAATAGCGAAGCTGCTTTCAAGATAATTTCCTTCATCCAAACAAATTCCAGCATGTAAATGTGTCAAGATTTTATTTTCTACAATTTTTATTTAAATAATATATGTTTAAGATATCTTTAGGACAAATAAAATAGATATTTTGACTCAATGTGGTTAACCCTTTCCTGAAGCTTTACTAAATGTTATTGGTAAACATTAAATTTTAGGCAAGCTGAAGGAACGGTCGATGATCACCTTAAATATTCAAATATCAAAGGTATTCAAACAGAACAGGTCTTAAAACTATGTTGCATTGAACGAGGCTAGTCTGCAAAGTTTCCGACATCAATATAAAGATGGCAGCACTCGTAAATAAAAGCTAGTCAATTTTTTGCTCATCTGTTGACAGGTACTCACCAAAGTTTCAGTCATTTTGGACGCTCAGTTGTTATGTAACAGTTGTTTGAGTGAGTTGATGTGAGTGTATTTATGAAAATGAACAAAATCGAGTATCGAGCTGTCATTAAATATTTGTTTTTGAAAGGCAATACGCCTACATAAATCAAAGATAAGTTGGATTCTCTGTATCGGGACTCTGCACCATCATTTACCACAGTGAAATTTTGGGGAGCTGAATTTAAACGTCACCGCAAGAGCTTGGGAGACGATGAACGTTCGGGACAACCAAAAACTACAACTACCAACGAAAATAATGCCAAGGTTCACCAAATGGTGCTAGATGACCGCCGAATTAAAGCTACAGAGATAGCAGAGGCTATGAACATGTAAAAATAACGTGTTTGTCACATATTATATCAACATTTAGACTTGAGAAAGCTGTCTGCGCGTTGGGTGCCACGTTTGCTTACGTTAGACGAGAAACGTGTTCCAATGAACAATTCCAACGCTATGTTGGCGCAGTTTAGGGCAATAAATCCGAGTTTTGGCTCCGATTAATTACTGTAGATGAAACTTGGATACACCATTATAAGTTCGAAACAAAATTACAGTCCAAACAGTGAACTGCAAAGGCGGAACCGGCTCCAAAAATACAGAAATTTTTTTTCGGCTGGGAAAGTGATGTTGACTGTTTTTGTGGGGTAGTCATAGAGGAAAAACCATTTCAGGAACATACTACGAATCATTACTTGACAACATAAAGGCAGAACTTGCGGGAAAACGGCCACATTTGCAGAAAAAGGAATTCCTGGGAATTAATTGTTCTTTCACACTGGCCGTGTGTGGGCTAAATTGTGGAAACGTAGAGTCAGCCTGAAAACTTCAATACCATAGCCGGGATTTGAGAGTCAGTTGGAGAATTTAATGTCATGTCGGCACGTTGGCCATAGTAGTAGCTCAATGGTTAGAACGGCTGGACGGAGACCATAAAATCAGTTGTTTAAATCCCGGCTAAGGCAAGGAATTTTTCAGTCTGACTCTACATATCCACAAAGAAAATCCTGTTTCACCAAGACAACAAACCGTCTCATACCTCAGTGGTTGCAATGGCGATAATCCACGATTTACGGTTTGAACTACGTGACTCGCCAGATCTAGCCCCAAGCGACCTCTTTTTGTTCCCTCATCTGAAAATTGCGCTTGAAGGACAGAGATTTTCGTCAAATGAAGAGACAATTTGCTTCGTGAACAATTATTTTGCATAGAAAAACGCCGAGAACTATTTCGACGGGTTACAGAGATGGGAGCATCGCTGGGAGAGGTGTGTAGAGTTACTATTTGGACGGGTGACAGTAATGGGAATATCGCTGGAAGAAGTGTGTAGAGTTACAAGGAGACTATGTTGAAGAACGCCGAGTACTATTTGGACGGGTTACAGAGATGGGAGCATCGCTGGGAGAAGTGCGTATAGTTGCAAGGAGACTATGTTGAAAAACGCCGAGTACTATTTAGACGGGTTACAGAGATGGGAACATCGCTGAGAGAAGTGTGTAGAGTTACAAGGAGACTATGTTGAAAAACGCCGAGTACTATTTGGACGGGTTACAGAGATGGGAACATCGCTGGGAGAAGTGCGTATAGTTGCAAGGAGACTATGTTGAAAAACGCCGAGTACTATTTGGACGTGTTACAGAGATGGGAACATCGCTGGGAGAAGTGTGTAGAGTTACAAGGAGACTACGTTGAAGAACGTCGAGTACTATTTGGACGGGTTACAGAGATGGGAACATCGCTGGGAGAAGTGTGTAGAGTTACAAGGAGACTACGTTGAAGAACGCCGAGTACTATTTGGACGTGTTACAGAGATGGGAACATCGCTGGGAGAAGTGTGTAGAGTTACAAGGAGACTATGTTGAAAAACGTCGAGTACTATTTGGACGGGTTACAGAGATGAGAGCATCGCTGGGAGAAGTGTGTAGAGTTACATGCAGACTATGTTGGAAAACGCCGAGTACTATTTGGACGGGTTACAGAGATGTGAGCACCGCTGGGAGAAGTGTGTAGAGTTACAAGGAGACTATGTTGAAAAACGCCGAGTACTATTTGGACGGGTTACAGAGATGCGAACATCGCTGGGAGAAGTATGTAGAGTTACAAGCAGACTATGCTGAAGAACGCCGAGTACTATTTGGACGGGTTACAGAGATGGGAGCACCGCTGGGAGAAGTGTGTAGAGCTACAAGCAGACTATGTTGAAAAACGCCGAGTACGGTTTGGACGGGTTACAGAGATGGGAGCACCTTTGGGAGAATTATGTGGAGTTGCAAGGAGACTATGTTGAAAAACGTCCAGTACTATTGGACGGGTTACAGAGATGAGAGCATCGCTGGGAGAAGTGTGTAGAGTTACCAGCAGACTATGTTGAAAAACGCCGAGTAGTATTTGGACGGGTTACAGAGATGGGAGCATCTTTGGGAGAAGTATGTGGAGTTGCAAGGAGACTATGATGAAAAAGGTCGAGTACTATTTGGACGGGTTACAGAGATGAGAGCATCGCTGGGAGAAGTGTGTAGAGTTACAAGGAGACTATGTTGAAAAACGCCGAGTACTATTTGTACGGGTTACAGAGATGGGAGCATCTTTGGGAGAAGTGTGTAGAGTTACAAGGAGATTATGTTGAAAAACGCCGAGTACTATTTGGGCGGAATACAGAGATGGGAGCATTGCTGGGAGAAGTGCGTAGAGTTACAAGGAGATTATGTTAAAAAACGCCGAGTACTATTTGGACGGGGTACAGAGATGGGAACATCGCTGGGAGAAGTGTGTAGAGTTACAAGGAGACTATGTTGAAAAACGCAGAGTACTATTTAGACGGGTTACAGAGATGTGAGCATCGCTGTGAGTAGTGTGTAGAGTTACAAGGAGACTATTTTGATAAATACCGAATACTATTTAGACGGGTTACAGAGATGGGAGCATCGCTGGGAGAAGTGTGTAGAGTTACAAGGAGATTATGTTGAAAAACGCCGAGTACTATTTGGGCGGAATACAGAGATGGGAGCATTGCTGGGAGAAGTGCGTAGAGTTACAAGGAGATTATGTTAAAATACGCCGAGTACTATTTGGACGGGGTACAGAGATGGGAACATCTCTGGGAGAAGTGTGTAGAGTTACAAGGAGACTATGTTGAAAAACGCAGAGTACTATTTAGACGGGTTACAGAGATGTGAACATCGCTGTGAGAAGTGTGTAGAGTTACAAGGAGACTATTTTGATAAACACCGATTACTATTTAGACGGGTTACAGAGATGGGAGCATCGCTGGGAGAAGTGTGTAGAGTTATAAGGAGACTATGTTGATAAACACCGAGTACTATTTGGACGGGTTACAGAGATGGGAGCATCGCTGGGAAAAGTATGTAGAGTTACAAGCAGACTATGTTGATAAACACCGAGTACTATTTGGACGGGTTACAGAGATGTGAGCATCGCTGTGAGAAGTGTGTAGAGTTACAAGGAGACTATTTTGATAAACACCGAGTACTATTTAGACGGGTTACAGAGATGGGAACATCTCTGGGAGAAGTGTGTAGAGTTACAAGGAGACTATGTTGATAAACACGGAGTACTATTTGGACGGGTTACAGAGATGAGAACATCTCTGGGAGAAGTGTGTGGAGTTATAAGG
This sequence comes from Mantis religiosa, assembly GCA_030765055.1. Lineage (NCBI taxonomy): Eukaryota > Metazoa > Arthropoda > Insecta > Mantodea > Mantidae > Mantis > Mantis religiosa. The sequence continues at coordinate 195,986,247 of CM060953.1, forward strand.
AGACTATGTTGATAAACACCGAGTACTATTTGGACGGGTTACAGAGATGGGAACATCGCTGGGAGAAGTGTGTAGAGTTACAAGGAGACTATGTTGAAAAACGCCGAGTACTATTTGGACGGGTTACAGAGATGGAAGCATCGCTGGGAGAAGTGTGTAGAGTTACAAGGAGGCTATGTTGAAAAACGCCGAGTACTATTTGGACGGGTTACAGAGATGGAAGCATCGCTGGGAGAAGTGTGTAGAGTTACAAGGAGACTATGTTAATAAACACCCAGTACTATTTGGACGGGTTACAGAGATGGGAACATCTCTGGGAGAAGTGTGTAGAGTTACAAGGAGACTATGTTGATAAACGCCGAGTACTGTTTGGACGGGTTACAGAGATGGAAACATCGCTGGGAGAAGTGTGTAGAGTTACAAGGAGACTATGTTGAAAAACGCCGAGTACTATTTGGACGGGTTACAGAGATGGAAGCATCGCTGGGAGAAGTGTGTAGAATTACGAGGAGACTATGTTGAAAAACGCCGAGTACTATTTGGACGTGTTACAGAGATGGGAGCATCGCTGGGAGAAGTGTGTAGAGTTCTAAACTTTTCAGACCACCCCAGTAGTATTTCATTGTATACTTACAAAAACAGAAAAGTATATTTGGGCTGTGGTTTGTCGAATAAATGCTTTGTAGTACCTGAAAGTGATATGAACTTTTAAAAAAGTGTGCAGCTCTGTGTTTGACTTAAATTCGAGTAACTGTACCAAACATTCTGGAGGTGGAAGACTCATACCAGATGACTGTTTCACTCAAACCAATATTAATAAATATGCTGTTTAGTTTTATGCTCCGAAGACCAGAAAGAACAAAATATTCAGAACGTTTCAGGGCGGATACTGAATTTGCATGACGAAAGGGTGTGTTTACTGACAGTAGAAAGTTCAATAACGTCAGATGGACGTTTCTAGGACCCTTGGCACAATAACAGTTCACATATTCCTTGACATCTTGGGAAGAAAGTCACAATTGGGACACGCATTGCGACAGTCCTTTGTTCCGCTCGCTGGACGCACGCAATACAACTGGGTGTCTCTTCTAATCCCTGCTTAAGGTTCTTTATACATTTATAGGAGTTAAATTGCCTTTCATTATCTTAAGTGCATGTTCCATTGTCCCTTGCTTAATTAGAAACCAAATTAATGAAATTCTTGGAAGAATACATGTATATTCTTGTACCAGAACGTATAAAACTTAAAAAATAGCTTAACAAACACAACAATGCAGAAATATATTTAAGCTACAGACTATTTCAAACAAAATCGTAGATGTGATCTGTTATATGAGAAAAAATTATTGTGTTAGAATCACATGATATTCTCTGTTCACTATTGCCTAATAGTTTACCTATTATGTACGATCTTGTGTGTCACCAACAATTGGACAGCTGCTTTCTTAGAAACACACAAAAAATCGTTAAAAGCAACAATTTCCAGGAATTGTTTCCTATTAGTTCCAAACTTTCAATTAATTTGCTCAAAGAGAAATTCGATACTCTTTTGCCCGTCAATCTTTGGTCATGCAGAGCGAACGTAATTAAAACGCCATCCGATAACAATCAGCTTCAAAACATTTGACTATCGCTTAGAGTCTACTGAACCCGCTAATTCCCATTACACCAATATGAACATATATAATAAAAAATTAGTATAAAACTTCTTTCGAATAACACAAAATGCATAGAAATTGAGCGTCTCCATGCACGCCCATTATATGCTGTTATTTTTTACGCCCCTGCACCTAGATTCATATCGGACGATGAATGAAATGATGTCCAAATGAGTACAGGGTACATAGAGCTTAGAGTTACCAGACATTCATCTTTCAGGATAAGAGAAAACCTCCAACGTTAAGTCATATCAGACAATGAATGAAATGATGTTCAAATGAGTACAGGGTACATAGAGCTTAGAGTTACCAGACATTCATCTTTCAGGATAAGGGAAAACCTCCAACGTTAAGTCATATCGGACGATGAATGAAATGATGTTCAAATGAATACAGGGTACATAGAGCTTAGAGTTACCAGACATTCGTCTTTCAGGATAAGAGAAAACCTCCAAAGTTAAGTCATATCGGACGATGAATGAAATGATGTTCAAATGAGTACAGGGTACATAGACCTTAGAGTTACCAGACATTCATCTTTCAGTATAAGGGAAAACCTCCAACGTTAAGTCATATCGGACGATGAATGAAATGATGATCAAATGAGTACAGGATACATAGAGCTTAGAGTTACCAGACATTCATCTTTCAGGATAAGAGAAAACCTCCAACGTTAAGTCATATCGGATGATGAATGAAATGATGTTCAAATAAGTACAGGGTACATAGAGCTTAGACTTACCAGAAATTCATCTTTCAGGATAAGAGAAAACCTCCAACGTTAATTCATATCGGATGGTGAATGAAATGATGTTCAAATGAGTACAGGGTACATAGAGCTTAGAGTTACCAGACATTCATCTTTCAGTATAAGGGAAAACCTCCAACGTTAAGTCATATCGGACGATGAATGAAATGATGTTCAAATGAGTACAGGGTACATAGAGCTTAGAGTTACCAGACATTCATCTTTCAGGATAAGAGAAAACCTCCAACGCTAAGTCATATCGGACGATGAATGAAATGATGTTCAAATGAGTACAGGGTACATAGAGCTTAGAGTTACCAGACATTTATCTTTCAGGATAAGAGAAAACCTCCAAGGTTAAGTCATATCGGACGATGAATGAAATGATGTTCAAAGGAGTACAGGGTACATAGAGCTTAGAGTTACTAGACATTCATCTTTCAGGATAAGCGAAAACCTCTAACGTTGTCATATCGGACGATGAATAAAATGATGTTCAAATGAGTACAGGGTACATAGACCTTAGAGCTACCAGACATTCATCTTTCAGGATAAGAGAAAATCTCCAACGTTAAGTCATATCGGATGATGAATGAAATGATGTTCAAATGAGTACAGTGTACATAGAGCTTAGAGTTACCAGACATTCATCTTTTAGGATAAGAGAAAACCTCCAACGTTAGGTCATATCAGACGATGAATGAAATGATGTTCAAATGAGTACAGGGTACTTAGAGCTTAAAGTTATCAGATACCTCCTCATCTTTCAGTATAAGGTAAATCCCCGGGATAAACCTTACTCAGACAGCTCACCTGACGATGATATGAACTCCTGATCTCGTCTTAACCCACATGGGCATGAAAGTTTTAATTTAGCTTATAGGCCTTCTTATCAAGCTTGAGGTTCCTATAGTGTCATTAAACTATTACTTTGGACCATCGGCTTTACTTCCCTTTTGAAGAAGATATGGTAAGTTTGTTTATACCATCGCGCTTCACCAGTTTTGAACAGCGTCCTAGGGATTCACAGTCCAGCATGTTACTGCTTGACCACGGAACACAAGGAAAAGAATAAAATGTTGTGAGAACAGTTTTGTATTAGAGAATTAATGAGTGTAAAATTTCGGGTCTCTCCTTCAATTATCTTCAAGCCGTATCTTCTAGGTCTTTATTAAATTGATTGCATTAGTCTTTAAAATTTCACGTCATATCACCAGCTACTTAATTCTGTAATATTTCATGGTCTGATTCTTTCAGACATCCTCTAGAATTTTCCCCGAGTTTCTTAGTTAAATAAAAGCTTTAGAAAGCATTAATTTCTTTCTTTATAATTTTCATATGTTTACATTGCATACCGTTAGATAATATCAACCCGGTGGCTCTCCTAGCGTGGAACTCCGCCTTGTGTTCTTGGTCAAACAACGATCATTCTCACAGACCCGCCCTTGAAGGACACTTTTCTCAACAGCTGACCATTGTCAAAAATAAGTAATAATGGTGTGTTTGGCATTGTCCCCAATTACCATGGGGGGGGGGGGGTCTGTAAAGGTTGAGACATCAACAAAGAAATGGCTACGCGGTAATGCATGAGGTTTGCATTCGAGAGTTCTAGGTTCGACCGCTGGTGACTGCCTACTCCGTGGTTATCTCCTGGTCAGAAAATGGACATGGGAGTGGGGTGTCGTCTACTACTTACCCTCACGTCATCCTCCTTTTGCATGCTACACGACCACTAGGAAGCTATGAGTAAATCGATGGCGACCAGATGACATAGATTTACAAGCTTTTCTCTAATGCTGCGTCGAGCTTTCCTCGGTTTTCTCTGTAGAGGAGCTTCAAAGCCACTCTCCAGCGGTTTGGGCGGGTTGCCACGATGAAGGCGATGCACCCAGTAAATGTTAGGGAACTCTGTGCACCTCTCACTTATAGGACTCTTGCAGTTACTTCACCTCATCCGTTGCTCGAGCTGCCCTGCATTCCGAGGTGATAGTTGTCCCCTCTGTTACATAATCCGTCCGTCCATTCATCCATCCATTCTACCATCCATCCGTTTATTCGTCGATACTTAAATTCATTCGTCCAATCGTCCATGTATTCTTCCATCCATTCACTCATCCATCCATCGATCCTTTCATTCATTCTTTCATCCATTCATGCGTCCATCCATGCATCTATCCATGCTTCAGTCTATGTATTCATCTATCCATCAATCCATACATCTCTCAATTTATTTAATCGTAATCCATCAATTTATCCATTCGTCCATCCACCAATCTATTCATTCGTCCAACCATTTATTTTCCCAAACATTTATTCATTCATATATTCATTCATACATACATTTATTAATTCGCCCATCCATGCATACATCTATCCATGCATCAGTTAATATATTCATCCATCCATCCGTCCGTCCGTCCGTCCATCCGTCCATCCATCCATCCATCCATCCATCCGTCCATCCGTCCATCCATCCATCCGTCGATCCATCCGTCCATCCATCCATCCATCCATCCATCCATCCATCCGTCCGTCCATCCGTCCATCCATCCATCCATCCATCCATCCGTCCATCCGTCCATCCATCCATCCATCCATCCATCCGTCCATCCATCCATCCATCCATCCATCCACTCATCCATCCATCCATCCATCCATCCATCCATCCGTCCGTCCATCCATCCATCCATCCATCCATCCATCCATCCATCCATCCATCCATCCATCCATCCATCCATCCATCCATCCATCCATCCCTCCATCCATCCATCCATTTATCCAACCATCCATCCATTCATCTACCCATTCGTCCATCCATCCACCTACCCATTCGTCCATCCATGCTTCCATCCACACACCCATCGATCCATCAGTCCTTTCACCCATCCATCCACTCATCCATCCATCCATTTAGCCACCCATACATCCATCACTCCACCCATTGATCCGTTCATCTGTCAGTCCAGCCATTATTCTTCCATCCACCAATGCATTCGTCAATTTATATTCGTCCATCAAACCATTGACAACGACAGTATATTTATAGCAAAATATCATATGTTTCATTTACGTGACCTTCCTTATTTACCCTTCTATAACCAGTATTATAAAATTTTGGTCTTGATCTTCTACTTCTGTAGCTAAAAAGACTTTCGTGACGTATTATCTTATAGGCATCAGGGGTACATAGTAGGACAAAATGTGGTCAGGTTTTTTTTATAAATTATTTACTCACAAACTCATATCGAGATATCACCAGAGTGTATGTATTAAGACTTCCTGAATTGACACCGCCCCACCCCCCAAATCCACATTTAAAGATCTGGGTGTATGTGTCTTTCATCTGTGAAAAAAAAACTCAAAACTAAATACCAACGTAAGTACTTAGTTTCAGATCTCCAAGAATGCCACTGGAAGATTAACAAATAAACTCTGTTCTCAAAATACCCTTTGAATGGAAAATTTTTCTGAGGTATCTATTTCTTTCATTAATTGAAATATTGACAAATAAAACATATACCTTAATAATATGTGATATACTTTTGATATATAGAAAATCGTAACAAAAGGTATTTTATACGCAGGTGTAGTTTTCGTTACAGCACACACCCTTCCAAAATATTTACTATTATTGCTTTGAATGTTCCAATATATTTTCTGAATTAGAAAGTTCGTCTTTTCTTTCTTTTGACAGAGTAAGACATATGAAGATATAAGAAACTCCGTTTGTTTAATTATTCTGCTGTAAAGGAAAGTTACGATAACAGTTGAATGTCGAGACCGGACGAAAGACTGTCGCTTGGGGAAATGTTTCCATCCGTTGTTGTGACAGAGTGAGGTCGATGCAGCGACCTTCCCAATTAACTGTAGATACGCCTTTGTGCACAGCAAGGATGTCCCGTAACACTGTCGTCTACGACACACTGAAAAAATTGATTATTTCCTTTATTTGTACTTAACAGGTTGAGATTTTTCGTTGTAATTACACTTATAAAATAATTTTACTGCTTATACTGAAACAAATTAAATTAATTAAAACATTAACTGTCAGAATTAATTAACTGATTAAATAGAATGATTATGAAGGAAAAATATAGAATATGAAGTAGCACCAAAGTTACGTAATTAATTCAAGCATTTTGTAACCTACAAAAGCATGATTAAACAAAATTTAAAAGGAAAGAAATCGTTTTAAAAGAAATAAATAATATAATCTCTTACACTCACATGGCTTTCCCCTTAAACGTTACGTTATTGCTAATTTGCTTGTAGGTACAAGTGTAATATGGCAATATGATAGACTTTAAGTGATAGTCAAATGTTTTAAAGCCGGTCGCTCTGTGATGGAAAATTTAACACATAGCAAAGAATATCCCAGGAATGGCACACTCCACACAGGAAAACGATGTTTCTTACATAAATTATGTCTTTAACGGACTATAATTTTTTTTTTGTAGTACGCTTTGACCCTTTATTGTGGTTTCCTAGTAATGTAAAAATCGTCCAGAATAAAGAAGAATTCTTACGGCATTCCCAGAAAATTCAAGAAATAAATCCAATATGTTATCAAAATGTCTTAAACATATGGTATTTCAATCAAAATTCTTGGTGATTTCTCGGAAAAAAAAATCAACATTTTTGCAAAGTATTCTAAAAGGGCTGTTCAATAAAGTTGTTTTTTTTTTTTTTTTTTTTTTTTTTTTTTTTTTTGTAATTTTAGTTCCTCCAACGTTAAGTCATGTCGGACGGTGAATGAATTGCGTGAAACGATGTTCAAATGAGTCCAAGGTAAATGGAGCTTAGATTTACCCGATATTTGTCTTGATGGATAAGGGAAAACCCCGTAAAAACCTTAACCAGGTAACCCACCCTAACCGACTCGAACTCGGGACCTCTTGAACGTGAGGCAGACACGCTACCAACTACGCTACCGAGGCGGGCTCAATAAAGAATGATCACAAATTTTTTTGACAACGTACCTCTACCATCCTCATAATTTTGATGGTTCTTCTCAAAATAGCCTCCTCTGAATGCGATGCACTTGTCCCAGCGTTTCTGCCAGTCTTCAAAGACATGCTGGAAAACATTTTTGAAAGATCCTTCAAAATCGCCTCCACGGCCTTCACCATTGCTTCTGATGATGGATAATGTCTCCCACGAAGGCGTTTCTTCAAGTTAGGGAATAGAAAAAAGTCACATGGGGCTAAATCCGGACTATGGGGAGGGTGAGGGATGCACTTCACGTTGATTTTTGCAAGATATTCAGCAACAACTTTGGCAATATGCGGCCGCGCATTATCATGGTGCAGCACCTAGCCTGCTTCACGGAAATGTGGTCTTTTACTCCTGATATGGACTTGCAATGTTTTCAGGACATCCCTGTAGTATTGTCCAGTTACTGATGTGTGTGCAGGTACAACATGCTGATAAACCATTCCATGAATATCACAGAATGAGATGACCATAACTTTCCCAGAAGGAGCAACCACTTTTGCTGCTTTGGAGGTTGGTGATGAAGGAGATTTCCACACTGAGCTTTGCTGTTTGCTCTCAGGATCAAAATGATGTAGCTAAGTTTCATCAGCAGTGATTACGTTTGAAAGAAACTCCTGATCTTCCTCTAACATCAACTTTAACTGCATGCAGATCTGCATGCGAATGTCCTTTTGTTCGGGAATCAACAGTCTTGGAACTGATCGCGCACAAACACGTCTCATGTGTAATGTTTCTGTCACCAACGTGTGGGTGGCACCCAATGAAATGTTCAGTATTTCAGAAAGTGATCTTAAGGTAATTCGTCGATCCTCTCTCACTATGGCAGCAGCAGTGTAAGAGCAGTAACTGGAGCACCGGGTCCACCTTCCTATGAAATTGATTGTTTCTCCTCTTTAAATATTTTAAATCAGCTTCGAGCTGTGCTGTATGGAAGAACAGACTGAACATGTCTGAACTTGTCTAGTTCTCACAGGTGGCAACCAGGAGTACTAACAATGAAACTAGTACAGCGTGTTTGTTTCACATTCAGCTAACAGAATATAATAAGACTGAATTTTGTGCGAAAAATTATGGCCGTAAAAAACTGTGATCATTTTTTATTGAACAGTCCTTGTATTAAAACGAATATCTTCGTGTCGCGTTTTTGGAACATATTATTTGTTATTCATGTTTTTGCCAGTCAAAGAGTAGAGGATATAATTGTGCGAGCATCATCTGTTTACGGTTCGGACTGCCCAGTGCCAACCTCAGTATAACCTGCCTCACAGTATACAGTTTACTTTGCAAATCGTCATTATTGTTTAATCTCTTTATATCGCGATAAGACACAGATATCAAAGCGACACATAAACTGTTCTTGGACGAGACTTTGCTTATACGAGAATTTCATGTCGACGAACAATAAGAAAAGCTCAGAAAACGGAAAAACACCTTCCTTATCACACATGTTTCGAGTTAGGTGAACAGGTTACCCGTGTCCCGTAAAGGTAAACATTTCTGTCAATATTAATTGTTCATCTATGGATGTACCTCCACCCAACACCAACTCCAATACTCAGACCATAATACGAGAATCGATTGTAGGAAAAATGGCGGCGCTCGTAGCCCAGCTTGTTATGTTGTGGTTATATCTACAGAGTAAAGTGTGTGTTTGTTTACTTTGATTGTGTGTTTGAAGAATTGATGTAATTCATATTACAGTGGCAATTAGTGACTAACGAGTTAGTTTATAGTTAAGTATTTAACACAAAGTGATAACGTTTACCTAAATATATACTGTGAAGTATTGTCGAAATGCATCATTGTTGTGTTCCCAGCTGCGACCTAATTATGGTAGTGCACCTCACACGACATTTAAATTTGCGAAGGAAAAATCGTAATGGGATAAGTGGATCAGAATCATACATCGTAAAGATTTTAAAGTAAATGACAAAACTGTAGTTTGTATTCTTCATTTTGAACAGTGCTTTGAGGTTAAGGAAGACATATTTCCCGTAAATGATGGTGAACCAATTCGTGCCCTTCGAAAGGCACAGAAATTAATAGATGATGCCTACCCCACGATTTTTAAGAATAAGCCATCCTATCACACATTAAAGCTCAACCAGAAAATACGAAATCCTGAAGAATGCATCCAACACATTTTACAGAGATTGAAGATAATTTTAATATTTGGTGTGCACAAGATGTTATTGACAGTTTTGAGTCCTTAAAAACCGAAGTGGTGAGGATATTTTAACCCATTGATAGTCATTATTAAAGACGATTAGTTACGTTCTTTTCAATAACATTCAAGATCACAGCTTCACTGATGTTCCTTCACTTAATAAGTTTCAAAGTATTTCATAACCTAGAAGAAATATTATGAGCCTACCAGTGGAAAATTTTAAATGAATCTTGCAGTGTGAGGGAACTTGACACCTTCAAACGTGACAATTGGAGTAAACTGGACAATCTGGTGAGTTCTCTTAAATATTATAGTATAAGCAGTATGTCCTTGCCAGAAAAGGTTACCATGTAAACAATGTAAAAGAAACTTTAGTACTTGCTACAGACGATAGGATGATACAGTCCAATAAGATAAAGTTTGCTGTGTTTAATGATTAAGAGTTGTCATGTCTTATAAATTAAATTTTGATTGGAAGTATAAGGTGGAAAATGCATAGTACTGGCCGTGCTACTATATAATGTGATAAGCTCTTAGGATTTGTCATGATGCTCTTTATTTATGTTATTGCACATTTTAGTTGAAAGTATAAAGTGATAAATGCTTAGGAGTTACCTCGCTGCTCCGTAATATGGATTATATTATGTCCATTCTGCGTAACCAGAATCGCTGGGCTTCGACGGGTGCCATCTTGGAATCTGTATTATGGTCTGAGTATTGGATTTGGTGTTGCTCCACCACTGGTTCTCTCAGGCGAGAACCAGGAGTACCAACAATGAAACTACTACGGCGTGTTTGTTTCACATTAAGCTAACAGAATATAATAAGATTGAATTTTAGTGCGAAAATTTATGATCGTAAAAAATGATGATCATTCTTTATTGAACAGCCCTTGTATTTTATAATATTCCATTGCATTCGTATTCAATACAACGGCTCTGTAAGTCATTTTGAGTGGTTTAGTAATTTATAAAATGAAAATAAGAATGGCAAAAGAGTTATAAAAATCAGTCGTGTGGTTTCTGAATGTCCCTACGTAACCAAACAAATTACGTTTCCTTAAAATATTAGTAGCTACAGATATGTATTTTAAAGTAAGGATATGGAATTAAAATAAGTGTCACCAAAATGTCTGTCGATATTGGAAATTAATGAAGTAAGTTAAAAAGGTAGCAATACGTGTTAGGCATTGCCATGCTGACATACTCGTACTAAACGGGGTAACCTTGTTAAAAGTGTAACAACGGAGAACCTTCTCTGGGGTACGCTAAACATGGGATCACGGGAGAAGTCACAGGTTTATTGTCGTTGTGGATGTCAAGGTGGAAGTTAATACATTTGTCCTTCCCCCGCCGCCTCCTCCCACTGTTTCGTTACTTCCTCGGACTGACGATGTATAAAAGTGGAGGAGATGGTCTTGGTGGTATCCACAAGTCCTCAGGAGTAACAGCTACGAGCTACCAACTCTACCGAGCTATCATGGCTTTCTGCAGAACTGTAAGTAAACTCAAACATGCATTCGCTTCTCAACTGTTTCGTGATTCATAAACAATTTCAGTCCTTTGAATGTAATTAAAAGTTTTGTTTAGGATTAATGTTTTGTTTATATGCCCTCTTCTTTTGTTTATTATTTCTTATTTGACTGTCACATGTTACGTCTCCAATATAACTGTATACCACTGTCAATACGTCTTCTCTATCATATATTTCCTTATGTAATCCAATGTTCTACTACGTACATAAGATTTTGAGACCCTATTAATTCTTTCCACCTAAAACAGTAAAGACATTTTTAGAAAATAGTTCATATGCGTGTATGAACAGTATAACTATAAAGGGCTACTAAATAATTTTAAAAAGGCCCTTAGATTAATTTATGGAGTTTATTCAAAAGAACATTGTAAAAAACCTTTTATTCATTTAGGTATTTTAACGTTGCCATCGATGTATGTGTTGAATTGTATTTTTAACATATAAAATACAATAATCTTAATAACTTTATACTTTTTCTAGTATACATAATTACTCAACATGAAACTGTTTGAGTTTATATATAAATAAATGTAGACATAAAATTCAGATTAGTTTTACCACAAAGACTAAGAGAGCTCCCCATTTTAAGTTTCTAAAGGACTACACACCACACATTGGTGGCAAACCCATTGTATTCTATAAATGACTTTTATAATGTGGCTTGGTAAGTTTTAATTTATGACGTTGCTATACTGTAAATTTACGGCAGTAAAAGCTATCAAAATAAAAATAAATACCAGGAATGTGACACGAAAATATCTCGACCTCAAACTTCCCTTTAGGTATGAAATCTTTCAAAATTTATAATTTTTCCAAATGTGTCGGTAGCAATTTTCATTATAATGCCATACGTCTAACATTACTTCATGATAAAAAAATTAATGTTTGTAATTTTCTGTAAAGATTCTGAATAAGTTTTACATAATAGGCAAACCGTGCGAGGTAGACAAAATTTACTACACAAAAAGTTTAAAAAAAAAAAAAAAAAAAAAAAAAAAAAGCGTCCTCCAACATTAAGTCATATCGGACGATGAATGGAATGGGTAAAATGGTGCTCAAATGAGCCCAGGATCCATAGAACCTAGAGTTACGCGACATTCGTCCTTCAGGATAAGGGAAAATCCCAGAAAAACATTATCCAGGAAAATCACCCTGATCGAGTTTCGAACTTGGGACCTCTTGAACTTGAACGTTCTCTAAGCCAGTAGATTATATTGAACGACTTGAAATGGCTGAAATAATGCTAAGATAAAGACGGCATCCGGCTGGTCCCGGCTGATCCGCCTGGTAGAGCACCTGCCTGTCGTGCTAGGGGTCCCGGGTTCGATTCCCGGCGGTGGGGCCGGGATAACTTCAACCAGGATAACTTCTTATCTTCCCCAGAGTCTGGAAGTATAAATGGGAGTGCTAATGTGTGCGTGATCCAATGATTAAAACCCAACGAATACGAGTTAACACCTTAGATATGTTTCAAAGGAGAACGGCCGCCGATATGACCATTACAGTTAAAGGCGAGGTATAAATGTGTACGTGATCTAATGATTAAAACCCAACGAATACGAGTTAACACCTTCGATATGTTCCAAAGGAGAACGGCCGCCGATATGACTATTACAGTTAAAGGCGAGGTATAAATGTGTACGTGATCTAATGATTAAAACACAACGAATACGAGCTAACACCTTCGTTATGTCCCAAAGGAGAACGGCCGCCGATATGACCATTGTAGTTAAAGGCGGGGTATAAATGTGTACGTGATCTAATGATTAAAACCCAACGAATACGAGTTAACACCTTCGATATGCTCCAAAGGAGAATGGCCGCCGATATGGCTATTGTAGTTAAAGGCGGGGTATGAATGTGTAAGTGATCTAATGATTAAAACACAACGAATACGAGTTAACACCTTCGATATGTTCCAAAGGAGAACGGCCGCCGATATGACCATTGCAGTTAAAGGCGGGGTATAAATGTGTACGTGATCTAATGATTAAAACACAACGAATACGAGCTAACACCTTCGATATGTCCCAAAGGAGAACGGCCGCCGATATGACCATTGTAGTTAAAGGCGGGGTATAAATGTGTACGTGATCTAATGGTTAAACCTAACGAATACGAGTTAACACCTTCGATATGTTCCAAAGGAGAACGGCCGCCGATATGACCATAGTAGTTAAAGGCGAGGTATAAATGTGTACGTGATCTAATGATTAAACCTAACGAATACGAGTTAACACCTTCGATATGTTCCAAAGGAGAACGGCCGCCGATATGATCATTGTAGTTAAAGGCGAGGTATAAATGTGTACGTGATCTAATGATTAAAACACAACGAATACGAGTTAACACCTTCGATATGTTCCAAAGGAGAACGGCCGCGGATATGACCATTGCAGTTAAAGGCGGGGTACAAATGTGTACGTGAGCTAATGATTAAAACACAAAGAATACGAGTTAATACCTTCGATATGTTCCAAAGGAGAACGACCGCCGATATGACCATTGCAGTTAAAGGCGCAGTATAAATGTGTACGTGATCTAATGATTAAAACACAACGAATACGAGTTAACACCTTCGATATGTTCCAAAGGAGAACGGCCGCCGATATGATCATTGTAGTTAAAGGCGAGGTATAAATGTGTACGTGATCTAATGATTAAAACACAACGAATACGAGTTAACACCTTCGATATGTTCCAAAGGAGAACGGCCGCGGATATGACCATTGCAGTTAAAGGCGGGGTACAAATGTGTACGTGATCTAATGATTAAAACACAAAGAATACGAGTTAACACCTTCGATATGTTCCAAAGGAGAACGGCCGCCGATATGATCATTGTAGTTAAAGGCGAGGTATAAATGTGTACGTGATCTAATGATTAAAACACAACGAATACGAGTTAACACCTTCGATATGTTCCAAAGGAGAACGGCCGCGGATATGACCATTGCAGTTAAAGGCGGGGTACAAATGTGTACGTGATCTAATGATTAAAACACAAAGAATACGAGTTAACACCTTCGACATGTTCCAAAGGAGAACGACCGCCGATATGACCATTGCAGTTAAAGGCGCAGTATAAATGTGTACGTGATCTAATGATTAAAACCCAACGAATACGAGTTAACACCTTCGATATGTTCTAAAGGAGAACGGCCGCCGATATGACCATTGTAGTTAAAGGCGAGGTATAAATGTGTACGTGATCTAATGATTAAACCTAACGAATACGAGTTAACACCTTCGATATGTTCCAAAGGAGAACGGCCGCCAATATGACCATTGTAGTTAAAGGCGAGGTATAAATGTGTACGTGATCTAATGATTAAACCTAACGAATACGAGTTAACACCTTTGATATGTTCCAAATGAGAACGGCCGCCGATATGACCATTGTAGTTAAAGGCGAGGTATAAATGTGTACGTGATCTAATGGTTAAACCTAACGAATACAAGTTAACACCTTCGATATGTTCCAAAGGAGAACGGCCGCCGATATGACCATTGCAGTTAAGGACGGGGTATAAATGAAAGAAAGAAAAAGACGGTATCCAAAGAGTATTAAAATTACTTGAGTGAGTGTGTATTGTTTTAGGGATTGTCACCAGAGAGATCATTGGGCCCAAAAATTACTTGGTATTCCTATTTTTAGGATAGAATAAAACCCCGGAAGTACCTCTTAAATGTCACGCGAATTACACTATTTCCACATCACGGAGATGAGCCAAATTTAATTCTTGTAACCTACATTATTTTGTTTTTATTAATTTAACAACCATTTACACAAATATTCGATGTTCAGATGCAAGATAAATGCGTATTTTGAACCTCCTTGGGTACAAAAGCATGGGGCCATTTGTTATACCTTTTCTTTACATCATCAAAGTTAAGTCATATCGGACGAAGAATGAAATGACGTTCAAATGAGCTCAGAGACCACAGAGCTTAAGAATTACTAGACAATCATCTTTCAGGATAAGAGAAAATCCTAGGAGAGACCTTACCCAGATAGCTCATCCTGACAGAGATTCGAACTCGGGACCTCTTAAACATGAGGTAGACACGCTACCACCTCGGTACCATGGGGGCCGTCTGTACACTGAACTCAGAACATTCAAGAGAAAGTACCATAATCTACTCTTTCCAAAAAATATAATGTACAAGAATAGGCCCCGGACAATTGTTCTCAAGGAATCCTTTCGAAACGAAATAAGTAACATTGGCGAGGATACTCTCCGTAAAACTTCAGAGAATATGGTGAGACGAGTACAAACATGTATAGATGCTGGTGGAGGACACTTCCAACATTTTCTCTGAGTTTTTTTTTTTTTTTTTTTTTTTTTTTTTTTTTTTTTTTTTTAGTTTACGTCCTCCAACATTAAGTAAGATAGGACTGTGAATGGAATGGGTGAAATTCAATTCAAATGAGCCCAGGGTCCATAGAGTTTAAAGTTAACCGACATTCGGCTTAGAGGATAAGGGAAAACCCCGGAAAAACCTTATCCAGGTAACTCATCCTGACCGAGATTTGAACTCGGTACCTCTTGAACGTGAGGCAGACATGCTACCACCATGCTACCGAGGCGGGCTTCCTCTGAGATGTAAATAGTGTAATGTAATCTCCCAATTGTGTGTTATATTCTCCCAAAGTTGTACGTGTGTACTATTATTGGTTCAAAAGTTATGGCCTATTGAAATGGTTCAGGTTTATATGGATCGCAGTGTACTTATAAAACCTTACTCTGTTATCTACTTGATGTTAATGGTATTATAGAACCAGTTTTATTGTATTTGTTGTTTATACCTAAGCGAAAAACATTAAACTTCCCGAATGAAACAAATTAGAGGTACCTATTTAAAAATGCAACATTATATAATTTAAGAAGTCTTTTTTTTTTTTTTTTTTTTTTTTTTTTTTTTTTTTTTTTTTTTTTTTTTTTTTTTTACTTCTCTTGGAAATAGTCACTCGGAATGAAAAATTTAAGATTTAGATTTCATTTGTTATATAAAAAGCTAAAAATTACGTGACATTTCATTCGAAATCGTTAGAAACACATTTGAAGAAATAAAACTTTTCGAAAACTGTAATGTTCAAAGCTTAAAATGGCGGTATTTTAAGAAAATTTTGTCGGAAGATACTCAAGTTTTGATTTTTCGACATGGCGTTACGCTGTTTACGCACACACAAATGGAAGTTTTACAAAAGTGAACTTCCAGCCCACAAAACATACATTAGCATTGAAATTTCGTTACCAAAATTTTGGTTTGAATAGAATAATTTCCCTACTTACTACTTTCTTAGTGGAAATAGTAATAACATAGCAGTTTAAATACATGATACAGAATGGCAGCTACGTACAAAAAGGAATGAGTGTCTTGTTTACTATGTCATAGTTACACATAGATTTAATTTTTATTTTATCAATGCATTTGTTAAATATCTCCACTAAATTCTACGCCCGCTATAACCTCAAAACAATAAACAAATGCGAAACGTTTTCTCGTGGATACACCAAAGCCCATTATTTAGCAACAACAACAATAAGACTCCTTCCAGGGTTTTTAATATCCTTTGTATGCAAATAAAAGATGTCTAACAGTATTATATTACTTGTCTTACGTTTGAAGTGCTCATAAAAGGCATTCTTCGCCACAAAAGTATGCGATGTGCTTGAACGGTCTCAGGTGCAGAAGTTGTAAAGAGTTGTGTAACATTACATTGTGATGTAAGCTTCTAATTGCAATGCATTACTTGGTGTAGCTAGCCATGAAGGACGCAACAGTTCAGAAATTGACAGTTTTCAAAAGTTCGTACAAATCATATATTTTACTAACTTCTAGGAACCTCAGGTTTAATGTTACCTTAAAATGTTCTAACATGTCAGTTTTAATCTATAAATTAAATACATCGCATTACGGTCATTAAATACGTGACTTTTTTAAATTTATTATTTGGCTGATCCGCAGTATTGCTATACAAGCCATTGATAAATTACATAAGTACTACATACAAATTAACAAGTTAGGAATTACTGTCTTCTAACGTATACAATAGGTCATAAATTTATAATATAAACAAACATAAACAATTAAGAACACATTTAAATGAAAGAAAATAAAAGACAAAGTATATAACAGGGTAACTAACACATACAATAACATTAAATAAGATGGATAACAACTGAAAAGTGAGGTTAGATATGCGAGGCTAAATTATGATCACCGTTGTTATGAGAAAAATAGAGGATATACTTTGAATTAGTGAGAAAAGTCGCTATCTTCTGAAACAGTGAGTAGGATGTCTTGAGGCAGTTTTCTTTTCAGTCTGGTCCTTTCGAAGTTTCGTCGTCCAATGTCATAGGTTACAGCGCCTGGTACTTCGGATAATCTAACGAAGAATGTCTTTGATATCAATTTGAAGTACAGATGTATGGGAAGAATACCAAGTTCCTGATGGAGTTGATCATTTCTAATGAACCATGGAGCCTTTGTAATACTGCGGAGAAATTTGTTTTGTATAACCTGAAGTCGATGAATGTGGATTTTGCTGACTGCACCCCATACAGGAGTAGCGTAAGAAATTATAGGGCGTATTAGAGACTTGTGGATCAATAATGAGCACTCCAGACCAAGCTGTGATGACTTTTTTGTGGTTTAAACGACATGCACGTATATTTTTTCCATCATGTGCTTAAGTGTGGAATATTTATAGCGGAAATTTGAGTAAAGTGATTCAAAAATCTGTTTTTAACTTATTTTGAATTTATAATTATCCTAAGGCCCTCTAATTTCACAATCTTCATTTGTTATTAGTCAATTGATTCTTTAAACCCTCTGTGGATGTGCACATTTTCTCATCTCGATTTGTTCTATATTTTTTAAGGTTGAACATGCTTCATATGGTGCAATTTTTGTTCATTTTGCTTTAAACTTGAAGCCATAAATTAAATAGTTGAAATAATATATATTTGGAAGAGTTTTTTATAATATTCATATATCTGAATATATTAATCAATATACTCCATTACTGCACCAAATCGTTTTCACATAGTTAACTTATTTCTGCCAAAATAAAAGAAAACCGAAAGCTTTGTTTACATATTATTGTGTTCTCTGTTTTGATTAAATATTAAAATTAATTAAATTCTTGATGGAGTGTGTGGAGCGAATACTCTTTAGGAGTCTTTGTGTATACATTTACAATGCAGAAATATGAGCTTCAACTTTGCCATGGAAGATCTCCCGAAAAGGTTCAAGACGTTAGCGGTCTGCTTAAAGTACCTACATAGTATAATATGCATAAGAGATTGAACAAAATCTGTAAATGTTGTTCCAGCGCTTCCATATGGGCCATGACCTTCATGAGAACCTCATTCCACCAAGCGCTGTCTCTTACCTAGGATGTGTGGTACGCAAATGGTGACAGCATTATAATCAGCTCGGATCTGTAAGCCTTACCTGGACTTTAGTTCTGCAGATATTTAAGCTGAGTTAGATATGAAGGCTTGGAAGGAACAGATGAACCCCGCCACCATATTTAAAATATGTTACTAACTCCCTAATTGAAATTAAGGTTTTAGACGTTCACTGCCAGCTATAGTTCTCGACATCCCAATCTATATTTGACCTGAAGAACTGCTTAATTTTGCTTTATCAGGCCTCTTTCGAATAAACTGAATGTACTGCAAAACAAATAATTAATTATTAAAGTATAAATAATCAAGTACAGTATGCGCGCGATAGGATGAGCAAACGGGTTTCAAGTACTTATTCGGTAAGTTTCGTTTGACAACTTTGAAATTTGAAATGCGCTATACACTGACATCTAGCGGCTAATACGCTAAGATTTATCATGTCCGCCATATTTCCTTTTGATCAATTTCGAGGTTAATTAGCCAACCAGTTTGCAACAATCGTATGTTAGAATTAGAATTTTAGTTCGTCCTTGGCAACATATACATGTTATGAGACACGTCAAAATGTATAAATACAGTATAGACATAAAGTCAAATTGATTACATACAATATACACAGTAAGCAGCTTTTCTATGGTTTCATGTGGTATTTGCATAGACTAATTTACTACAAGAAATGTCATAATATAAATATTACAGGTTTGTGAATGTACTATGCTCCCAGTTATCATTTACATGGTTATAGTTCTAAAAATTCATTAACCGTATAAAAACAGTGTACATGCAAAAATTTCTTAACCTTATTCTTAAAGTGTTTTAATGATGCAGCTTGTTTAAATGAATTTGGAAGTTTATTATATAACATTATCACTTTGTAGTTAAAGCTTCCTTCATAAAGGCTCGTTTGGTGCGCTCGAATTGCCAGTTTATCCTTGTTACGAGTGTGGTACATCAGCATTTACTTGAAAATGATTTATATTTGTATGAACATTTGTGGATGTTATGGCTCTCGAAAGGGGACACATTATTATTCGTCTACCTCCGTGTAACTGTGATATGAATGCAATTGAGCTGGCGTGGGCAAAACTAAGGAATGTTTTCAGAGGATGTAACGTTACTTGTGATATCTTCGCTTATCTTACACGCTATTTTGCTGAACTGTGTTTTTCAAGGTTGACCACACTGCAGAAACAAAAGAGCGTTAGCTCTCGCTTCTTCCCCTCTGCCCGCACCACACCGTAAATCCAGCGCTCAAGAAAACATGCGCGTACTGTATTTATATTTATCTGAAATCTAAACGATGTGTCTGAAACAAATCAGAATCACGCGTTTGTACTTCATTTGTTTGACTAATGCAGCTTGATCGTTTATTATAATTTGCTGTGACTGACGTGGTAAACTAAAAGTTGGTATCCAATAGCCAACATTATTCTCTATTTGAATTATGAATGAAATAACTGCATTAAATTTTACCAAAACTACTACATAAGCTCTATCATAAAACAAAATTATCTAAAATTATGCTGCCATGCATAAGGGATGCTTCATAATTTAACAAATCTAGGCCTACTTTCAGCCAGCGTGGCCTCCACTGTTTGTGAAGTATAAGTGTAACAATTGAATTGGCGCGGTTTTTATCTATGCAAAGAAACAAATGAACTTCAGAAAGATAAAATTTCCGGCTACTTGTCCATCCTCTTGATAGCGGAGTACTGTTAAGGCAAAGTGTAAGGGAATTTTTTGGGTAAAAAGATAATATAACAAAAATCTGAAAATAAAGGCAAAAGATATTTTTGCTTTTTTCTTTTAATATTCACAAACCTTGTATTTTTATGGTACAGCTTCACAATGTTAAAAACTTTAACATTACCTTATGGAGGGTGGAAAGCATTACTATTTCGGAAAATGAGACAATGCACTTGTTTATTTGTGCTACAGTATCTATACTTGTTTTTGTTTTATAGGCTATGTTGGTTGTGGTGCTGGCATGCGCCTTGGTGCTGACACTTGCAGCGCCTGCAGACAACCAGGAGCAGCTGGCAGTGTCGCAAAAGGAACCAAAGGAAACCCTCAAGACTGCTAACTCCTACGGCTACGGATACGGGTACGGCGGACTTTATGGATACCCCTACGGATACGGTGGATACGGAGGATACTACGGCTATGGTAATTATGTTTCTTGATAACGTACAGGTCTGCATTCTATGAATGGGGTGTGAAAAAGCGTGCCTACAGTACCTTTACTAGTGTTTTAGCTAGGTAAAGCGTTTGGTGTATACTCAAACACAAAGATAGTGTTTTATTGGCATACATTCACACCTTACCACATAGCTATAACTAGACCGCGAACTAAATGTAGTTAGAGGCGGGTTTACCAACACTGGAGTTCTCTACCTTTCCCACTTTATCATCGTTTGAGGTTAACTGCCCTCCATAGCGCGGGCTGCACTAATCATCTGGGCCGAATCACTGCCTTGTTCCTCAGAGTCCAAAGAAACTATGATTCTATCTATTTCTTGATCGATTGTGAGGTTATGTCCGAGGTACTTATCTTCTGTTAACTTTGAAAATCAAAACAGCATCAAAATACGCGTTTCCTATGGTTTGCGCTCTGTTGCATGCAGGAAGGGAGGGCTGGGAGTCACGTATTGCTTGGATGGCGAGAAGGGGAGAAGGCTCCTCTCGCGAATGCGCACACCGACTGCATTTTGTTTGCCGTCTATCTGTAAAAGAATAGTGAATGAACAATAAGGCCGAAATGTTATACCACACGATGCAAAATTATAATACCAGGGTGTCGGATATAAAAACGTATGGCACGACTGCCACCAAGGTGTGGCAGTCAGTCGGGGTGCAGTCTGGTGTGTATGGTGAACGTGGAAGTTGTGGTATTAGCTGGCGTGACATCGCCTTACAGACACTTTGCAATACTTAAGCACATCATAAAGAATGCGATACATTATCCACGACTAACGTTCAGATTTACAGCTATTTCATCCATCGTCACACCAAAATTACACGTCCCAATATATTCACTTGCTACAATGAACTACCGTCACAACGCGGCGTGCTGGAGGCGTCTGTCGCAAAGGTTACGCCGTTTCAGAACTTTCTATCCTACTTATACAATTATTGCAATGACAATCATTTGTAATTTTGTAATTTGTAATTTATTCCTCATGTTTCCCTTTACATCATCAAAAACAAATACAAAATCAAGATTACAATTATAAAATCCATACTCGAAAATGCCATATTCCTAAATCATGAAAATCCTACCATGTTGCTTGCCATTGAATAATTGTGCATATTCCAAAATTGTACAATTTACAACTTTAGGCTACATTTATTTATGTTTACCTTGTTGCTACCTTGTCTTACAAGACACTCTGGTCTTCTACTCTGTCAGACAGCTCTTAACCTCCATGTCTCCTTGTTACTTAATTAGTCCCTTTCTTCCCCCTCATCTTCCTTTCTTATATTCTTTACATTTCTTGTCCATTTTTCTTTTAGTTTCTGTAAGAACTCACCAATACTTCTTACGCTCTTTTGCACCTTTCGTGTTAACATTTTTATAGTTACTATCCTCTTCTCTACTTTCTTCCATTTTTCCTCCCAAACCTTGCAACATCCTCGCATTCTGGTACATATTGTTCTATGCTTTATTTTCCCCCCACACAATTCACAAATTCCCTTTTCTCTACCTCTTATCACTCTTAGAAATATTGTTCCTGTTCTCATCCAAGCTAACCTTTCTCGCTCTTGCCTACTGCAGTAATCTACCTATGCTTCTCGTCCCCAATTTCTTTTCATTTGCTTGTAAAATTGTAATGAGTTAATATTGTCTAGACTTCCCCATATTTCCTAATTCGGTCCCCATACACCTAACCCTCTATTCCTTTTTACACATTTTGCCATTTCACTTATCCTATTCTATATTTTTCTCTTAATTGTTCTTAGCCAATTTTCCTTAACTTGCCCTAAATATATCTCTATATTTCTCTCTTCTTTTCCCCTTTTACTGACAAAATTTTTCTAATTACTACTTCACCCCCCAAACTGTCCCATTTATGTAGCCAAGCCTGCTCTCTCCATATCTTTGTTTGACTACAATATAATATACAATGGAAGTCTACATTCTCGTCTCCACACAATGGACATTTATCTAGCTCCCTCTCTTGATCTATACCTTTCTGTCACATTTACGTAGCCATGCCTGCTCTCTCCATATCTTTGTTTGATTACAATATAATATACAACAGAAATCTACATTCTCTTCTCCACACAATGGACATTTGTCTATCTCCCTCTCTTGACCTATACCTTTCTGTCCCATTTACATAGCCAGGCCTGCTCTCTCCATATCTTTGTTTGACTACAATATAATATACAACGGAAATCTGCATTCTCTTCTCCACACAATGGACTTTTATCTAGCTCCCTCTCTTGACCTATACCTTTCTGTCCCATTTACGTAGCCAAGCCTGCTCTCTCCATATCTTTGTTTGACTACAATATAATACACAATGGAAATCTGCATTCTCTTCTCCACACAATGGACATTTATCTAGCTCCCTCTCTTGACCTATACCTTTGTGTCCCATTTACGTAGCCAGGCCTGCTCTCTCCATATCTTTGTGTGACTACAATATAATATACAATGGAAATCTGCATTCTCTTCTCCACACAATGGACATTTATCTAGCTCCCTCTCTTGACCTATACCATTTACGTAGCCAGACCTGCTCTCTCCATATCTTTGTTTGACTACAATATAATATACAATGGAAGTCTGCACTCTCTTCTCCACACAATGGATATTTATCTAGCTCCCTCTCTTGACCTATACCTTTCTGTCCCATTTACATAGCCAGGCCTGCTCTCTCCATATCTTTGTTTGACTACAATATAATATACAATGGAAATCTGCATTCTCTTCTCCACACAATGGACATTTATCTAGCTCCCTCTCTTGACCTATACCATTTACGTAGCCAGACCTGCTCTCTCCATATCTTTGTTTGACTACAATATAATATACAATGGAAGTCTGCACTCTCTTCTCCACACAATGGATATTTATCTAGCTCCCTCTCTTGACCTATACCTTTCTGTCCCATTTACGTAGCCAGGCCTGCTCTCTCCATATCTTTGTTTGACTACAATATAATATACAACGGAAATCTAAATTCTCTTCTCCACACAATGGACATTTATCTAGCTCCCTCTCTTGACCTATACCTTTCTGTCCCATTTACGTAGTCAGGCCTGCTCTCTCCATATCTTTGTTTGACCACAATATAATATACAATGGAAATCTGCATTCTCTTCTCCACACAATAGACATTTATCTAGCTCCCTCTCTTGACCTATACCTTTCTGTCCCATTTATGTAGCCAGGTCTGCTCTCTCCATATCTTTGTTTGACCACAATATAATATACAATGGAAGTCTGCATTCTCTTCTCCACATAATGGACATTTATCTAGCTCCGTCTCTTGACCTATAACTTTCTGTCCCATTTACATAGCCAGGTCTGCTCTCTCCATATCTTTGTTTGACCACAATATAATATACAATGGAAGTCTGCATTCTCTTCTCCACACAATGGATATTTATCTAGCTCCCTCTCTTGACCTATACCTTTCTGTCCCATTTACATAGCCAGGTCTGCTCTCTCCATATCTTTGTTTGACCACAATATAATATACAATGGAAGTCTGCATTCTCTTCTCCACATAATGGACATTTATCTAGCTCCGTCTCTTGACCTATAACTTTCTGTCCCATTTACATAGCCAGGTCTGCTCTCTCCATATCTTTGTTTGACCACAATATAATATACAATGGAAATCTGCATTCTCTTCTCCACACAATGGACATTTGTCTAGCTCCCTCTCTTGACCTATACCTTTCTGTCCCATTTACATAGCCAGGTCTGCTCTCTCCATATCTTTGTTTGACCACAATATAATATACAATGGAAGTCTGCATTCTCTTCTCCACATAATGGACATTTATCTAGCTCCGTCTCTTGACCTATAACTTTCTGTCCCATTTACATAGCCAGGTCTGCTCTCTCCATATCTTTGTTTGACCACAATATAATATACAATGGAAGTCTGCATTCTCTTCTCCACATAATGGACATTTATCTAGCTCCGTCTCTTGACCTATAACTTTCTGTCCCATTTACATAGCCAGGTCTGCTCTCTCCATATCTTTGTTTGACCACAATATAATATACAATGGAAATCTGCATTCTCTTCTCCACACAATGGACATTTGTCTAGCTCCCTCTCTTGACCTATACCTTTCTGTCCCATTTACGTAGCCAGGCCTGCTCTCTCCATATCTTTGTTTGACCACAATATAATATACAATGAAAATCTGCATTCTCTTCTCCACACAATGGACATTTGTCTAGCTCCCTCTCTTGACCTATACCTTTCTGTCCCATTTACATAGCCAGGTCTGCTCTCTCCATATCTTTGTTTGACCACAATATAATATACAATGGAAATCTGCATTCTCTTCTCCACACAATGGACATTTGTCTAGCTCCCTCTCTTGGCCTATACCTTTCTGTCCCATTTACATAGCCAGGTCTGCTCTCTCCATATCTTTGTTTGACCACAATATAATATACAATGGAAATCTGCATTCTCTTCTCCACACAATGGACATTTATCTAGCTCCCTCTCTTGACCTATACCTTTCAAGTTTCTCACTCTTATTCTCGCCCAAGCAAAACCTTCTCGCCCTAACATACTACATATATCTATAAATCCCTCCCTCCCCCATGTTGTTTATAGTTATCTATATAACCAGGGTGAGCTTTTATCACTTGTACTAGCGAAAAATGTCTTGTCTGTCAATATGTTATAATCTTAACTACTTTCCAGAAGCCTCTATACCCATACTCTGCATTTATCCAAGAATGACCCATACCTATCTACTTCAACACGTCATTAATGATAATAATTATCATACATAACCATAGTGGACTTCCTTTAGCCAATGTATTTCAATAGGTTATGTGCATGGACTGTCCTGAAAATGCTTGACAGAACGTTGTTCTTCCTTGCTGCAAGTCGCAAGCAGGGCAGTCATCTTAAACTGGTACTGAGGCAGCGTTTTGCTTGTCTGTAGGATTCTACCACCAGTTGGTCATTTTTAACGTAATTAATACCAGTACTGCCAACATAAATATTAATGGCGTGCAGATTCGATTTCGTATTAAATTTGACGTGCAAGAAAACGCTATGTACAATACCAAATATAGAGTAAATTTCTCTATATAGAAAAATGACAATCGAGAACTGAACATCAACAATATCGGCATTTTAAAACTGTAAACATAGAATTCAGAACGCTGTTCTTTTGTTGATATACATGTGTTTGTTTTTCAGGTTACCCCTACTATGGTTACGGCTACGGTAATCTCTATGGCTATTACCCATATTACTGGTAACGAGATACATCCACAACAGGAATATCCAGCCACATGCTTCAACTACTGAAGCCAGTTACTTTGACACGGCGTTACAATATTTTGACAGCTTTATAACGCACAATGCTCAAGGCCACACGTGCCGCAATGTAAATTACTATATTAATTTTATTAAATGTTTGTACACGAACAATAAAGGATCTCAAATCTGATTTTGTTGTTTTTATTATTTTATCAACAACCCTACCTACAGAAAATGAAAAAATAGGATCTACTGCACTCATATGACTTTCTTTACTCTTGAACAAACTATTCTTGCACACACTTATACTTGCACCAACCTAAACGTTAACTTATTGTTAATTTTTTCTAAGTACAGAGGACTATAGGAATACAGTAAACTAAATGATAGTCAAATGTTTTAAAGCTGTTCGCCATGTGATTGCATTGTGATTTTCAACTATTTGCATACGAGGGGGAGAACCAACAAAATAATAAATGGATAAGGAATTATCAATTACAAAAGTTTTCCAAAGGCATAAGTATTAGGAAGTTTAATAACAAAGAATATCTTTAAATTGCCTAAAAGCTACATATGAATATATCACGTACAATGTACCCCAATAATGAAGACCGCTTCAGAGGTTCTGACACTCCCCCCCAAAATATCTAGATGTATATTTTACATTTTTAAAACCTTCAGTCAGTAGATATCTAGCTACTTTTGCCTTTCTTCCTCTAATTCGAAACAGAGTTAGATTAGTCAGTCTGGGACACCTTCAACAACTGACTTGGATAGCCAAGATCATTACGGCAGCATGAAGTGGACATTCCATCCACTGAAAGCCGGAGGTCACAGGTTCGAGTCTCCGCAACCGCAGTCAAATGTATCTGTAGTAAAGGACGGCGAGGGCCCACGTAATATGATTGGTGTGATGACACGCGTATCATTTGACTGCAGTTGCATTTGATTCTTTTCTTAAAGACACTAAAATATAAATTGTAAAAATACAATATTCAGTACAATTCATGCATCTCAAGTACATATTCTTAATTGGTGAAGGACGGTATTACAAGAATAAGGCAGAAAAGTTTATTAAAAGGATTAGAAATAGGAAAAATTGTCTTTATGCATTGTAAGGACATGGTAACTGAAAGGGTTAATATCCTACAACGTTACGTAAATATGGACGATGAATGAAATAATGTTCAAATGAGTACAGGGAACATAGAGCTTAGAGTTACCAGATATTCATCTTTTAGGATAAGAGAAAACCTCCAACGTTAAGTCATATCGGACGATGAATGAAATGATGTTCAAATAAGTACAGGGTACATAGAGCTTAGAGTAACCAGAGATTCATCTTTCAGGATAAGGGAAAACCTCCAACGTTAAGTCATATCGGACGATGAATGAAATGATGTTCAAATAAGTACAGGGTACATAGAGCTTAGAGTAACCAGACATTCATCTTTCAGGATAAGAGAAAACCTCCAACGTTAAGTCATATCGGACGATGAATGAAATGATGTTCAAATAAGTACAGGGTACATAGAGCTTAGAGTAACCAGAGATTCATCTTTCAGGATAAGGGAAAACCTCCAACGTTAAGTCATATCGGACAGTGAATGAAATGATGTTCAAATGAGTACAGGGTACATAGAGCTTAGACTTACCAGACATTCATCTTTCAGGATAAGAGAAAACCTCCAACGTTAAGTCATATCGGACGATGAATGAAATGATGTTCAAATGAGTACAGGGTACATAGAGCTTATAATTACTAGACATTCATCTTTCTGGATAAGAGAAAACCTCCAACGTTAAGTCATATCGGACTATGAATGAAATGATGTTCAAATGAGTACAGGGTACATAGAGCTTAGAGCTAGCAGACATTCATCTTTCAGGATAAGGGAAAACCTCCAACGTTAAGTCATATCGGACGATGAATGAAATGATGCTCAAATGAGTACAGAATACATAGAGCTTAGAGTTACCAGACATTCATCTTTCAGGATAAGAGAAAACCTCCAACGTTAAGTCATATCGGACGATGAATGAAATGATGCTCAAATGAGTACAGGGTACATAGAGCTTAGAGTTATCAGACATTCACCTTTCAGGATAAGAGAAAACCTCCAACGTTAAGTCATATTGGACGATGAATGAAATGACGTTCAAATAAGTACATGGTACATAGAGCTTAGAGTTACCAGACACTCATCTTTTAGGATAAGAGAAAACCTCCAACGTTAAATCATATCGGACAATGAATGAAATGATGTTCAAATGAGTACAGGGTACATAGAGCTTAGAGTTACCAGACACTCATCTTTTAGGATAAGAGAAAACCTCCAACGTTAAGTCATATTGGACGATGAATGAAATGACGTTCAAATAAGTACATGGTACATAGAGCTTAGAGTTACCAGACACTCATCTTTTAGGATAAGGGAAAACCTCCAACGTTAAGTCATATCGGACAATGAATGAAATGATGTTCAAATGAGTACAGGGTACATAGAGCTTAGAGCTAGCAGACATTCATCTTTCAGGATAAGAGAAAACCTCCAACGTTAAGTCATATCGGACGATGAATGAAATGTTGCTCAAATGAGTACAGGGTACATAGAGCTTAGAGTTACCAGACATTCATCTTTCAGGATAAGGGAAAACCTCCAACGTTAAGTCATATCGGACAATGAATGAAATGATGTTCAAATGAGTACAGGGTACATAGAGCTTAGAGCTAGCAGACATTCATCTTTCAGGATAAGAGAAAACCTCCAACGTTAAGTCATATCGGACGATGAATGAAATGTTGCTCAAATGAGTACAGGGTACATAGAGCTTAGAGTTACCAGACATTCATCTTTCAGGATAAGAGAAAACCTCCAACGTTAAGTCATATCGGAGGATGAATAAAATGATGTTCAAATGAGTACGGGGTACATAGAGCTTAGAGTTACCAGACATTCATCTTTCAGGATAAGAGAAAACCTCCAACGTTAAGTCATATCGGAGGATGAATAAAATGATGTTCAAATGAGTACGGGGTACATAGAGCTTAGAGTTACCAGACATTTATCTGTTAACAAGGACCAGTGAACCACTGATACTTTCGAAGTATACTTGCGTAACACTGAGTTAAATAACAGGGAGCTATACCGCAGTCATCTGTTAATTTAGCGTTGGTGAATTCCAAACAATTAACTAACCTTTTTTCGCTCCTGAAAACAGATGCATGTTTTAATTTAGAAAAAATCTCGCATTTAATTCCCTTTATTTCATTTAAAGTTAAAATGTATGTGACAGGGTTATTCATATGGAATTTTTGTACATGTATATAGTAGCAGTTTAAGAACGTTTGCAGTGGTTTACTACATCCTTATTGACATGTTGGCCATAAACGTCGTGTAACAAAGGACACGCCTAATAGGATTATCTGGTTAATTCTAAAATATAGAGCGATGGGAAATTTAATTTCGAAGCAAAAAAAAAAAAAAAATGAATTCTCAGCGCAGAAAGCATCTCAAGATACGAGACGTGAAACTTCTTCAAACTGATCTTGCAAGGATAAAGCTGGTGACGAATGTCTGTTTAGTAAGAACCATAGGGACATGCAGGTGGAGGGCCCAAAAAATAAATAGAGCTAGAAACGTATTTTTGATTAATTAGAGCCAACTGGAAAATTCAATGCCATGGCCGGGATTTGAACCACGGATCTACTGGTTTCCGTCCGGTCGCTCTGACCCTTGAGCTACCATGGTCAAAGTGCCTTCCTGACATTAAATTCTCCAATTGACTCATTATATTTCCCGGTGGACCACATTAATGTTCTCATATTTACCGGAGTAATGTATTTAAAAGGATTAATTCTTTAAGGATTAATTCCACAATATAAATTTACATTAAAAAATAATCTACGATAAAAATCCTGGTAATTAAGTACCTACAATAGTAAGTCGCCACAAGTGGTTGTCTCAAATATGAGAACCTTAATGTGGTCCACCGGGAAATATAATGAGTCAATTGGAGAATTTAATGTCAGGAAGGCACTTTGACCATGGTAGCTCAAGGGTCACAGCGACTGGACGGAAACCAGTAGATCCGTGGTTCAAATCCCGGCCATGGCATTGAATTTTTCAGTTGGCTCTAATTAATCAAAAATCACCCATATACCGGAGTAATGTATTTAAAAGGATTAATTCTTTAAGGATTAATTCCTCAATATAAATTTACACTAGAAATGATGTTTGGGAACACCTGAATAAACGCCGGTTCTCATTGTATTGTGTGTCTGTGTTGTTTGAACAGAGTAACACAAAACTGTATACAAATCTTTTCAGTTATGTTCAGTAGATTCCATTGTTGTGCTACAAACGTACTCAAGAGAACTGACACATCCGGAACAACGTTTTGTACGGAAATCGTTTCGAATTTGTTTTAAAGTGGCACTAATAATTTTTATTACAATAATTCATTTTAATATAGCTGCATGAGACATTCAGTGTATAAAATGATTATATTTCCACGATGATTACCAAAGTTAATGTGAATTATATAAAATAATAAATATTTATAGCATACTTCTATAAGAAATGAGTAGGAAAAGTGATGTAAATGTAACCCATGGATATTTTATACCAAGGGTTTTAAATAAGCGTTTGCTTCCAGAATGACATCGTTTTTCATCTGAAAAGTCAGGTATTAGTTTCGATTATTTGCTTGGGAATTTTAGAAGTAATTGTTGACTATTCATTAAGAAAGCAGAAAGAACAGATTCTTAATTTTAATGAGATGGAAATGAACACGTGAAATACATAAAACCTTATTCCTAAATAATCATACAAATTCGGTAAATGTTATATAGATGATGTAAAGTTTCATGTTCTGGTGAAACTCCATTATTTGTATAAGAACAGCATTTTCAACTGTTTGACACCAAAATCCTGCATGGCAGACGATCATGCAGATACTAGACCTAAAATGTGACAGCGGAACAAAGTGAAGAACGGATTTGGTTAAAAGAAGTCACGCCAATGTTAGCCCAACAACAAGGGAAACCAACGAAAAGTCCCAAGTCAAGGTAATCAACATAAACAAATGATGATATCGAATTGAGAGAAGGTTATTTCCAGCAAGATGGAACAAAGTGCCATACATCTAATGACACATGCAACTTGTAACCATTTTCTTTGATACGACTATAGACACTGAAGTTTATATGGGTATCTTCAAGACATTTTTGGAGCAGCTGGATGATATCGAATTGAGACAAGGTTATTTCCAGCAAGATGGAGCAATGTGCCATACATCTAATGTCACCATGGAACTTGTAACCAGTTTCTTTGATACGACTGTAGACACTGAAGTTTATATGGGTATCTTCAAGACATTTGTGGACCAGCTGGATGATATCGAATTGAGAGAAGGTTATTTCCAGCAAGATGGAGCAACGTGCCATACATCTAATGACACATGGAAATTATAACCAGTGTCTTTGATACGACTGTAGACACTGAAGTATATATGGGCATCTTCAAGATATTTATGGAGTAGCTGAATGATATCGAATTGAGAGAAGGTTATTTCCAGCAAGATGGAGCAACGTACCATACATCTAATGACACCATGGAACTTGTAACCAGTGTCTTTGATACGACTGTAGACACTGAAGTATATATGGGCATCTTCAAGATATTTATGGAGTAGCTGAATGATATCGAATTGAGAGAAGGTTATTTCCAGCAAGATGGAGCAACGTACCATACATCTAATGACACCATGGAACTTGTAACCAGTGTCTTTGATACGACTGTAGACACTGAAGTATATATGGGCATCTTCAAGATATTTATGGAGTAGCTGAATGATATCGAATTGAGAGAAGGTTATTTCCAGCAAGATGGAGCAACGTACCATACATCTAATGACACCATGGAACTTGTAACCAGTGTCTTTGATACGACTGTAGACATTGAAGTATATATGGGCATCTTCAAGATATTTATGGAGTAGCTGAATGATATCGAATTGAGAGAAGGTTATTTCCAGCAAGATGGAGCAACGTACCATACATCTAATGACACCATGGGACTTATAACCAGTTTCTTTGATACGACTGTAGACACTTACATTTATATAGGTATCTTCAAGACATTTGTGGAGCAGCTGAATGATATCGAATTAAGAGAAGGTTATTTCCAGCAAGATGGAGCAATGTGCCATACATCCAATGACACCATGGGACTTATAACCAGTTTCTTTGATAATCAAATCATCTCAAAAGGTCTATGACCCCCAGATCCCCTGACCTAACCTCAGCGGATTTTTTCTTGTGGGGGTATCTAAAAAATGGAGTGTACAAGGATAGACCAGGGACAATTTATATTCTCAAGGAATGCATTCGAACCGAAATAAGTAACATTGGCGAGGATACTCTCCGTAAAACTTCAGAGAATATGTTGAGACGAGTACAAACATCTATAGATGCTGGTTGAGGACACTTCCAACATTTTCTCTGAGATGTAAATAGTGTAATGTAATCTCCAAATTGTGTATTATATTCTCTCAAAGTTGTACATGTGTCCTATTATTGGTTCAAATGTTCTGGCTTATTGAAATGGTTCAGATTTATATGGATCGCACTACACTTACATAAAATGGCGAGTCATTTGACTGTGTATATTGAATATAATGAACTTGTTGAAATTTTCAGCAGAATCTACAACATCAAATTCTCTCTGAATTCCTGTCTGTCACGTAGAATAACACTTCTGTCATTTCCAGAGCTCCTGTTATTTAAATTTTAATTAAAAAATTCGTCTCTTCATATATGAGTGTTTCCATAGCAACACGCTTTAGTAATGCAAGTTGCTACTAAAGCGAATCCTTACTAACTCCATACTCCGATCATTATTTGATATTGCCTTATGTACTCTTCAAAAGTAACAAACCTAAGGGCAAGGTGACAGGCAGGTAAAATCATTATGCATGTAACGTATCTGTGTATAAATGTGGCGCATAAAAAGCCCTTTAATAAAATCTATAAACAGTAATATTTGAGTAAGTGTATTACTGACTGTACACGGATAAGTTTTGTTGTCCTCACGTCATTTGCAAAATGTTCAAACTTTCCTCTGCTTGCACTAATGTAAATTTTGATTTGCACACGTTTACGACATATTTATACTTGTATATTGTAGCTATGAACCTGGTTTTGATGTGCTCTGAGTACAACAATAGCATTATTACATTGTTTGCTACGTAACTACACTAAGTACAGGAAGTGGTGCTCTGGGTATGGAGAGCATATAACAAAAACCAAATGCCGAAATGAACTTTGAAACGTACTAGAAATTCCTCCAATACAAATTACTACTCTTTATATGGGAAATTGTACAAAATTATATATTTCTGCAAAAATGCGAATGAATTGAGTTTATGAATTATTTCCTGTGCATATTCCAAAATTTTACAATTTACAAATTTAGGCTACATTTATTTGTGTTTACCTTCTTGCTACCTTGTCTTACATGACACTCTGGTCTTCTGCTCTGTCACGTAGCTCTTAACCTCCATGTCTCCTTGTTACATAATTAGTCTCTTTCCTGCCCTCATCTTCCTTTTTGATATTCTTTACATTTATTTGTCTTTAGCTTGTTGCTATCTTGTCTTACATGACACCCTGGTCTTCTGCTCTGTCAGGTGGCTCTTAACCTCCATGCCTCCTTGTTACTTAATTAGGCCCTTTCTTCCCCCTCATCTTCCTTTCTTATATTCTTTACATTTATTTGCCTTTACCTTGTTGCTACCTTGGCTTACATGACATTCTGGTCTTCTGCTCTGTCAGGTAGCTCTTAACCTCCATGTCTCCTTGCTACTTAAGTAGTCCCTTTCTTCCCCCTCATCCTCCTCTCTTATATTCTTTATATTTATTTGTCTTTACCTTGTTGATACCTTGGCCTACATGACACACTGGTCTTCTGCTCTGTCAGGTAGCTCTTAACCTCCATGTCTCCTTGTTACTTAATTAGTCCCTTTATTCCCCCTCATCTTCCTCTCTTATATTCTTTACATTTATTTGTCTTTACCTTGTTGATACCTTGGCCTACATGACACACTGGTCTTCTGCTCTGTCAGGTAGCTCTTAACCTCCATGTCTCCTTGTTACTTAATTAGTCCCTTTATTCCCCCTCATCTTCCTCTCTTATATTCTTTACATTTATTTGTCTTTACCTTGTTGCTACCTTGGCTTACATGACACCCTGGTCTTCTGCTCTGGCAGGTAGCTCTTAACCTCCATGTCTCCTTGTTACTTAATTAGTCCCTTTCTTCCCCCTCATCCTCCTCTCCTATATTCTTTATATTTATTTGTCTTTACCTTGTTCCTACCTTGGCTTACATGACACCCTGGTCTTCTGCTCTGTCAGGTAGCTCTTAACCTCCATGCCTCCTTGTTACTTAATTAGTCCCTTTCCTCCCCTCATCTTCCTTTATTATATTCTTTACATTTATTTGTCTTTACCTTGTTGCTACCTTGTCTTACATGACATCCTGATCTTCTGCTCTGTCAGGTAGCTCTTAACCTCCATGCTTCCTTGTTACTTAATTAGTCCCTTTCCTCCCCTCATCTTCCTTTATTATATTCTTTACATTTATTTGTTCTTACCTTGTTGCTACCTTGTCTTACATGACACCCTGATCTTCTGCTCTGTCAGGTAGCTCTTAACCTCCATGCCTCCTTGTTACTTAATTAGTCCCTTTCCTCCCCTCATCTTCCTTTATTATATTCTTTACATTTATTTGTCTTAGCCTTGTTCCTACCTTGTCTTACATGAAACCCTGGTCTTCTGCTCTGTCAGGTAGCTCTTAACCTCCATGCCTCCTTGTTACTTAATTAGTCCCTTTCCTCCCCTCATCTTCCTTTATTATATTCATTACATTTATTTGTCTTTACCTTGTTCCTACCTTGTCTTACATGAAACCCTGGTCTTCTGCTCTGTCAGGTAGCTCTTAACCTCCATGTCTCCTTGTTACTTAATTAGTCCCTTTCCTCCCCTCATCTTCCTTTCTTATATTCTTTACATTTATTTGTCTTTACCTTGTTCCTACCTTGTCTTAGATGAAACCCTGATCTTCTGCTCTGTCAGGTAGCTCTTAACCTCCATGCCTCCTTGTTACTTAATTAGTCCCTTTGCTCCCCTCATCTTCCTTTATTATATTCTTTACATTTATTTGTCTTTACCTTGTTCCTACCTTGTCTTACATGAAACCCTGGTCTTCTGCTCTGTCAGGTAGCTCTTAACCTCCATGTCTCCTGGTTACTTAATTAGTCCCTTTCCTCCCCTCATCTTCCTTTATTATATTCTTTATATTTATTTGTGTTTACCTTGTTTCTACCTTGTCTTACATGACACCCTGGTCTTCTGCTCTGTTAGGTAGCTCTTAACCTCCATGTCTTCTTGTTGTTAATTAGACCCTTTCCTCCACCTCATCTTCCTTTCTGCTATTCCTTACATTTCTTGTCCATTTTTCTTTTACTTGCTGTAAGAACTCACCAATACTTCTTACCTTCTTTTCTTCCTTTCCTGTTAACATTTTTATAGCTACTATGCTCTTCTCTACTTTTTCCCATTTTCCCTCCCAAACCTTTTTTCTCCACATTGCAACCTCCTCGCATTCTGTTACATAGTGTTCTATGCTTTCTTCACCCCCCCCCCAACACAATTCACAAATTCACTTTTCCCTACCTCTTATCCCTCTTAGAAATATTGTTCCTGTTCTCATCCAAGCTAGCCCTTCTCTCCCTAGCCTATTGCAGTAATCTACATATGCTTCGCGTCTACAATTTCTTTTTATTTGTTTGTAAAATTGCAATGATTGCATATTTTCTAGACTTCCTCATATTTCCAGTCTTTCAATATCTTCTATTCTGCATTTTAGTAATTTACCCATATCACTTGTATTCCTTTCACCTAATCCCCATATATCTCCCATTCCTATTGGTTCCATAATTTCTCCTATCTCTACCCACCAACTGTTTGAAAGGTGATCTTTTAGGAGAACCTGGGCTTCGTTTTAGACTTAAATCTACAATAGTGAATGAGAAAGTTATGTTAATGCTGGACGACAAAAGCGGGAAAAGAAGGTTCAACACGGAACCACTATGAAGTACATGCAGCTCCTGACAGATGGCACTAAATCTCAGCATTGCAAGTGAAAGTAAAGTAACACGGTGTACAAATCCGGAACTACTTCGTTCACTGGGCTCTGAAACAAAACACATTCCGCTAAGGTTTGGAAACTCACGTACGAGAAATAAAGACAAAACTTAACATTTGCAAGAGTAAAGTGATTAATATGTACTTATTGTTAGAAATAAAGTGAAATTGCCTGCATGTACTTTGTTTCTCTGCAATAATAGCAGTTTTGTTTACTTATTTTCTTTAAAGAGAATACGACAATTATTATAAAACCCTTCTTAAAATATTTGACTGACTATTAAACTATTTTTAAAAAGTTTCTAAATAGTCTGAAAAGTCTTTTATTTCTGAATATCTTATGTATAATATGCAACTATAAAAGAAAATACAGACTTATTTACATACACAATTTAAATCCTATATTTTTATATTTTTACAAGGGCTGTTCAATAAAGAATGATCATAATTTTTTTTACGGTCATAAATATTCGCACTTAAATTATATCTTAATGTGAAACAAACACGCCGTAGTAGTTTCATTGTTGGTACTCCTGGTTCCCGCCTGTGAGAACCAGACAAGTTCAGACATGTTCAGTATCGCCTACCGCTGCAATGGAGGTAACACGCGAGGAACAATATGTGGCTTTGAAATTCTGCTTTCGTCTCAACAAATATTCAATTGTCTATACAATGTTACAGGAGGCCTATGGAGAGTCTGTTCTTCCCTACATCACAGCTCGAAGGTGGTTTAAAATATTTAAAGAGGGGAGACAATCAATTTCAAAGGAAGGTGGATCCGGTGCTCCAGTTACTGCTCTTACGGAAGAAAACATCAACACTGCTGCTGCCATTGTGAGAGAGGATCGACGAATTACCTTAAGATCACTTTCTGAAATACTGAACATTTCATTGGGTGCCACCCACACGTTGGTGACAGAAACATTACACATGAGACGTGTTTGTGCGCGATGGGTTCCAAGACTGTTGATTCCCGAAAAGAGGACCATCGCATACAGGTCTGCATGCAGTTAAAGTTGATGTTAGAGGAAGATCCGGAGTTTCTTTCAAACGTAATCACTGCTGATGAAACTTGGCTACATCATTTTGATCCTGAGAGCAAACAGCAAAGCTCAGTGTGGAAATCTCATTCATCACCAACCCCCCCAAAAAAGCAAAAGTGGTTGCTTCTGCTGGGAAAGTTATGGTCATCTCATTCTTTGTTATTCATGGAATGGTTTATCAGCATGTTGTACCTGCACACACATCAGTAATGGACAATACTACAGGGATGTCCTGAAAACATTGCAAGTCCATATCACACCACATTTCCGCGAAGCAGGCTGGATGCTGCACCACGATAATGCGCGGCCGTATATTGCCAATGTTGTTGCTGAATATCTTAACAAAAGTCAACGTGAAGTGCATCCCTCACCCTCCCTATAGCCCGGATTTTGCCCCAAGTGACTTTTTTCTATTCCCTAACTTGAAGATACGCCTTCGTGGGAGGTATTATCCATCATCAGAAACAGTGGTGAAGGCTGCGGAGGCGATTTTGAAGGATCTCTCAAAAAATGGTTTCCAGCATGTCTTTGAAGACTGGCAGAAACGTTGGGACAAGTACATCGCATTCAGGGGAGACTATTTTGAGAAGAACCATCACAATTATGAGGATGTGTAAAGATACGTTTTCAAAAAAAGATTGTGATCATTCCTTATTGAACAGCTCTTGTTCATTAACTATTTCCGAAGTACCTTTATTATTGATTTAAATAGTAAAGCAGTATTTCTTTTTAGTTTCACTACCACGTACTTGATTAGCTATATTCGTTACCAAAATTTCACATGGAATACATTTTTTCAGGTTCTCTAAGCTCTAGAATATGTGATGGTCTGCCTGTAAATGAAATAACAAAACAAAACAAAATCGCTTAAATGCCGAACTTGTTATTTACATTATCATCTAAGGTAAAGACAGGAAGATCGTGAAAACATTAAAAGTATCGTATCTTCAGGATATATACATGGCAAATGAGACGTAGTTTCTAGCGATAAGCCTAGGAATAACTTACGTATAACTGGCAAACCGAAAAATACACAGTAAAACTGTATAATTATATTGTTAAAGCTCACAAATGTATTTTATTGGTTTTAACTTTCCAATACTTACACCTTTCTCAAATAAGAAGTCGTTATTCATTTTTTATCTCCTTGCCCTACAAAGAGAAGGGAATTTCAAATTCATCACTAGGGGTCGGAGTTTGCGCTATTTGTTTATTTTATTCCTTTGTTCAGAAACGTTGGCTTCTAAGTTATAAGCACGTTTCCTACAATTATTAGTCTAATTTATTAGCTTTATAGTGCGTGTTAATGCTTATTTTATACGTTTGTGCCTATTCTGCTTATTAGCGCCTAAATCTGCCTTTTTAGACAATTTCTTCTGCTTGTAATTTGTGACAACTTTTAATTTGTTGGTTTTAACGTGAAGTTTCCGGGGAAGAGAAATTTCTTACTGCTGCACATTGGATATACAAAAAGGGGTTTATTAAGGAGACACATCTGTGCAAATTGCCCCAAAACTTACAACAATACCAAATTAAATTTTTGTCTAAAAATTAATATAGACATACTTCAATAATATAAAATTTTCCTGGCGGCACTACAGAAAACGACATATGACTATTTAAATAACCCTACACCTGTATCGTAGCTGCTATTACGTAATTTTAACCTCAGATTTCTCAGATTCCATATTTTCTACATTTTCCCAACTTCAAAATGTTCCACAGGATGCTGTTTTCTATTAATCTGTATGAAATTCTAAACATGCCTCTAAGGGCAACTGCATATTAAGTGTAACCATTTACATTTGTTTTCTTTTTGCTGTTTGTATTGAAAAGAATTATAATGCTTACTTCTTACTGAAAACGTTTAGGAAAATAAAAATTGTTAAATAGGTTTGATTATTTTTTCCCTTCGTTAATAAGGCGAAGACAAATATTTCACATAGGTACAGGTCATTAATAGGTTAAAATTGGTGCAGAAACTTATACCACAAGCACTAATTTCTAAAATAACAATATGTGGGAGATTTTGAAAATCACCTGTAATTTATACATAATCTGTTAATTCCTCAGAAACTATTGTAAATAGTTGATCGATCACAAAAATAAATGGTATAAATTTGAAACAAATCTAACAAAAGCTTCAGGTATTTCGATTTTCACCTTTAAGCCTCCCTCCTAAACCCATGTTTTTGTTTTTTGACATAATTAATTACTTCACACATTTCTGCACATTATGGTTCTCACTTAATGAAGTGAATTTACATGTATTTTAATTATATGACAGTCTGTTGTTTTAACTTGCTATGGAGTCATTTATGAAATTTGGAATAAAAGTAGAACTGTTTCGCCTAGGGAACCGCAAAATAGTATGTGTTTAGCAAATTTGTTGCAGCATATGTCGCCTTGATTGTCATTTTGTTATAGTACATTTTA
This sequence comes from Mantis religiosa, assembly GCA_030765055.1. Taxonomy (NCBI): domain Eukaryota; kingdom Metazoa; phylum Arthropoda; class Insecta; order Mantodea; family Mantidae; genus Mantis; species Mantis religiosa. Next base: position 196,025,931 of record CM060953.1, read on the forward strand.
GGAGCCATTTTACTAAAATTGTGTATTTCTAAGTGTTTACTTAGCAAATTTTTAGTGCCTATTTTGCCCCTTTTAGTGTCTTTTTGCATGCGTATTTCACACATTTTTAGTGGCTATAAATCCGCTCCCTACTCATCATATAGAGACCAGGTTAAAACATTTGACTATCACTCACTTTACTGTATTCCCATATTCTCTTTTATCTTCAAGAAAATTACCAGGAGTAAGATAATTTTTGTCTTGGTAAACATGAAGTAAATAGAGAATAGGTGTTTGTAAGAATAGTTTGTACAAGAGTAGAGAAATTCGTGTTAATGCAACTCATAACATTAAATAATGTGTTGGACTAATTGATTTTATCTGACAAAAAGTACTTAAAATCATTCCAGGTCGGCTAGTACGCAAGATGTGAACCCCTGACTTACCGACTAGGTGTCAGAGAAACAAATGCCTGAGCTATGTTGGTAGGTATTAACATTTCAGCCGCGTTTTATTTTGCTTTACATAAACCAGGGGAAGAATTTCATATCTCCTTCATTCCACATGTTTCGGAGTTGTGGGATGAATTAGCGGTGGTTGGTCCGTTGTGGTGGGACGGTGGAATTTCTCCCTGGTTAATTAGAGCCAACTGAAAAATTCAATGCCATGGTCGGGATTTGAACTACGGATCTACTGGTTTCCGTCCAGGCGCTCTGACCCTTGAGCTACCATGGTCAACGTGCCTTCCTGGGATTAAATTCTCCAATTGACTCATTGTATTTCCCGGTGGACCACTTAAGGTTCTCATATTTGAGACAACTACTTGTGGCGACTTACTACTGTAAGTACTTAATTACCAGGATTTTGGAGAATTTAATCTCAGGAAGGCACGTTGACCATGGTAGCACAAGGGTCAGAGCACCTGGACGGAAACCAGTAGATCCGTGGTTCAAATCCCGGCCATGGCATTGAATTTTTCAGTTGGCTCTAATTAATCAAAAATCACCCATATATCGGAGTAATGTATTTAAAAGGATTAATTCTTTAAGGATTAATTCCTCAATATAAATTTACATTCTCCCTGGTTGTTGTATACTCGACTTGGGACCTTTCGTGTGAACAGCTCCTTTAATTCCGGGACATTCTTCATCCCTTCCCGCCAAGAAAGCGTCTACTATGATACATGTGCGCTGCTATTTTACATGGATGAGGCTTCATTCCACCTTCATGGATATATGTGTACACAAAATAGTCGTTGAGAAATATAATATTGTTCACAAAGCACACCCTTATGACGAAACAACTGGTGTTTGGTACACCATTCGTGGAGAAATTCGCCAATTTTCTTTCCGAATCAACAATAGGCCGCCGTAAATACGGAGATACAATTCTGCTCCCCCTTGGTTTAGTAAATTGAGACAGGGAGCGAGATATTTTCTTTTTTCAAGAAGATTCTGCAGTAGTTCTTACGGCGAATCTTTAGATGAAAACAATTGAAAGTGTGTTGGGACAGAATTATTGGTAGAGGTTATACGAGGATGGTCTGAAAAGTTTCCAACTTCAACATGAAGATGGCGGCACTCGTAAACAAAAGCTAGTGAGTATCGTTGTTCATCTGTTGACAGTTACTCACTAAAGTTTCAGCAATTTGGACGTTCAGTTGTTATGTAACTGTCATTTGAAGGAGTTATGAGAGTGTTTTTATGAAAATGGACAAAATCGAGTATCGAGCTGTCATTATATATTTCTTTTTGAAAGGTAATACGCCCACGCAAATCAAATATGAATTGGATTCTGTGTATGGGGACTCTGCACCATCATTTACCACAGTGAAATTTTGAGTAGCTGAATTTAAACGTGGGCGTAAGAGCTTGGGAGACAATGAACGTTCGGGACGTCCAAAAACTGCAACTACCGACGAAAACATCGCCAAAGTTCACCAAATGGGGCTAGACGACCGCAGAATTAAAGTGAGAGAGATAGCAGAGGCTATGAACATGTCAAAAACCGTGTTTGTCACATATTAAGTCAACATTTGGACATCAGGAAGCTGTCCGCGTGTTGGGCGCCCGTTTGCTCACGTTAGACCAAAAACATGTTCCAATGAACTTTTCCAACGCTCTGTTGGAGCAGTTTAGGCGCAATAAATCCGAGTTTTGGCGCCAATTAATTACTATAGATGAAACTTGGATACATCATTATACGCCCTAAACAAGATACAGTCCAAACAATTGACTGTAAATCGGGAACCGGCTCCAAAAAAAAGTAAAAACTTTTTTTTTTCGGATAGGGAAGTGATTGCGACTGTTTTTGGGGATAGTCATGGAGCTATTTTAATCTATTATCCTCAAAAAGGAAAAACAATTACAGGAGTATGCTACGCATCATTACCTGATCAGCTGAAGGCAGAACTTGCGGAAAAACCACCACATTTACAGAAAAAGAAAATCCTGTTTCACCAAGACAACGCACCGTCTCACGCCTCAGCGGTTGCAATGGCAAAAATCCACGAGTTACGGTTTGAACGCTAGACTGTCCGCCATACTCACTAGATCTAACCACAAGTGATTTCTTTTTGTTCACTCATATGAAAATTGCGCTCGGAGGACAGAGATTTTCGTCAGATGAAGAGGCAATCACCTCCGTGAACAAATGTTTTGCAGAGAAAAACGCCGAGTACTATTTGGAAGAGTTACAGAGATGGCAGCATGCTGGGAGAAGTGTGTAGAGTTAAAAGGAGACTACGATGAAAAATAAAATAAAAGTGTGAAAAAATGTCTTTATCTTTATTAGGTCGGAAACCTTTCAGGCCACCTATGTACCTCCTAACCTCCTATGATTTCTATCTTTGGGGTAACTCCAGCTTGGAGTTGGGCAAGGTGGATAACGGCCACGTCTAGAAACGTTCAGGATCCCATCATTACGTCGTCTGGACCTGACCACACTTAGAGTCTCCCATTTATCTCTTCCTTCCATGGGAAAAAACTGGAGACTCATGAATACTAATCATTCATAAAATGTTCTAAGAAACACCACCCAGTTCAAATTTTCAGTTTTGATATTACTTGCAAT